>CM052542.1:258009-416434 GCA_028533065.1 Trachops cirrhosus
GGACTGGGCCCCAGAGAAGCCAGCGTCCGAGCGTGCCTTGTCCAGGGCAGGCGTCTGTGGGGGAGGCAGCCTTGGGGGGACCCAGAGGCCGTGACCCTGGGCTGCGTGGAGGCTCCCCTGGGGGCACATGGGGAGGAGAGCAGGGATGGGGCCGGGGTGGGGGCGGACCGGCAGCCAAGGCCAGGCCTGTGCCGGTCCCCAGGGCCGGAGGGCAGGAGGGCAGGAGGCCAGCGAGGGTCCCCGTCGGCCCTAGACCTGCCGCCCCCCAGCCTCACACAGCTCCCCTGCCTGGGCACCGCCCCAGCCCCCGGTCGAGGGAAGGCCTGGCCCGAGTGGCTGCAGCGCTGAGTGACACGGGTGCCCCTGCCCCCAGGCCACGTCCGCGTCCCCCACCCCAGCGAGCTCCCTTCCACGCCCACACGCCGCTCAAGCGCAGCCGCTGCCGCGAGTGTGGCCACTCAGGCCGAAGCCGAAGGGACTTACCGTGGGCCTCCACCTCCTGGCCGGGCGGGCAGGGGTGGCGTTTGCAGGTCTCGCACTGGGGGTCTCCGCAGTGGAACTCGGGCTGCAGACAGGTGCAGGTCCCCCCTGGACAGGCCTGGGCTGGGCGGGGACAAGCTGGCCCCTCAGCAGCTGGGCAGAGCCCCCTGGCACCTGTAGCCCCCACAAGCTCCCAGGGAGGAACGGGAGGCGACACCATTCCCCACCCCTCAGCGAAAGGCACCCGGAGTCCACGGGTAAACCGAGACAGCACGCTAGGTCAGGGGACAGGTTCCGCAGTCTGGGCCTTCGCCCAGCACCGGCTTCGGGGGGAGGGGAGCGCTCCAGGCCGCAGAGCAGGCCCGCAGGCCCCAGCAGGGGCAGCAGCCGTGTGGGTGGGCGTGTGCACAGCTGTGTCTGAGCAGCAGGTGTTGGGGATGACACTGGGTTCCCAAGTTCACATGCTGAAGCCCCGACCCCCAAGTGACTGCGTCTGGGGGCGATCTCGGTCAGAGGTCACAGGGGTGGGGCCTGACCCCACAGGACTGGCGTCCCGGCAAGAAGTGGGAGCAACCCCAGGGAGCCCCACAGGGACGACCACACGACGTCACGGGCAGGTGGCTGCCCACCAAGGACAGAGACCTCGGGAAACCAGCCTGGCCGGCACCTGGATGCCGGGAGTGCAGACCTGGGGCTGGGGACAAGAAGCCCCCGTCCCCCAGGCCACCATCCACCTGCGTGCGGCGCTCCCGCCGGCCAGCCGAGCACGTGCAGCTGAGCAGGCGTCTGCCCGGTCCCGGGGTGGCGTGGCCTGGAGCACGGGTGGGCCTGTGTCCGCGTGTGTGCGTGGCACCCGTCACGGCCCCCGTGCTGGGGGCACCTGTGGCCGCTCCCAGGTGCACCTGGGCCTGTGTTGGGGGGTTTCCGTGAGGACAAACTCTCAGCACCGCTCCCCGGGACGGACTGGAACGGCCCGTCCACCGTGCGTCCTGGGAGCACGTGGCGCCCTCCGGTGTGGCCCCGGGCGGTCCCAGGACAGGCGGCCGCCAGAGTGCGAGGGGGAAAGAACGCACGCACACTCGTCCACCGCCGGGCGCGAGGAGGGGCGGCGTCCCTGGGCTGTTTTCGCCCTTTCGGGCCGGGCGGGCGCACAGGCTCACCTATCTGACAGCTAATTTGAGAAGTTTCAGGCAGAGAAGCCTGGAAAGTCCCCTCCCCTGCGAAGCTCAGGTACCAGCCGGCTCCCAGCCCACCTGTGGGAAGTCCCCTGGACCCTGAGGCCCCAACAGGGCCCGCCTTCCCGAGCCTCTGCCGTGAGAGGGTCCATGTGGCGGGGCGGGGGGCAGTGGTCAGGGCGTCCGGGCAGCCCAGCCTGCACGCGAGTGTGTGAGCACACCCCGTCTCCCACTGACGGTGAGGAGTTTTTTTGCCACATAAAGGAAACTGTGGCCATGCCTGGTGTGGCTCGGTGGACTGAGCGCCAGCCTGTGAACCAAAGCGTCACAGTTTAATTCCCAGTCGGGGCACATGCCCGGGTTGGGGGCCAGGCCCCCAGTGGGGGGCACAACCAAGGCAACTGATGGATATTTCCCTTCCTCTCTCCCTCCCTTCTCCTTCGCCTAAAATAATCGATACAAAACTGCAGCCTCAGGTCTGGGGGCAGCGCCCTCCCCTTCCCTGGGGCCGACGTGGGGCCCCGGCCCCGAGCTCTGGGGTCTGTTCTGAGGCCCCACAGGCCCAGCCCCGCAGTGGCCACTCCCAGGTGCGCCCTGGGCACTGACGACCACACGTCTCTGGGGCTCAGCCTCCCCAGTGGGCCCAGCCACCGGGTGTCAGCCGGCATCTCTGCCCAGGCGCACAACTGCGCACACCCACCCACCCCACCCTGGCGCCTGGCCCACCACGATCTCCTCCCACCTAGAGGTCCCGGCTTCCAACTCAGTTTTAAAAACAGTCTCTGCTTTGTTTTTGTGGGAACCCAGGTGTCACCCCGCCCGTTCCTGTGTGGTGGCCTGACGCGGGCTGCTGGGAAGTGGGTCCCTGTGGCAGGGCCGGACCTGTGAGCCGCTCAGGGCCCCCCGCCCCACCCGGGCAGGGCCTGCACAGGCCCCGCCAACCTGCCGGCCTGCCGAGCTGCACTCTGAGAACCCAGGCTCCGAGAGGGAGCCGGTGAGCAGACACGACAGCAGAGCGCCAGGCCTGGCCGGCCCCCAGGAAGGCTCCAGTTGGCCTCCCAGCGCCACCCAGAGGGACCACACACAGAGGGGACCACCTGGCCCGACGGCAGCCTGCACTGCCCCTCCCGTCCCAGGTCTCAGCCCCGTCGGGCCCCTCCTGGCTCCTCCACCCCGCCCAGGACTCCCCCAAAGCAGTGGCTCAGGGCTCGTGCTCAGGGGTCCCCCTGCCCCTGGGACCCCCACTCCCTGCTGGCCCCTCAGGAGCAGCCCCCATCCTGCCCCTGGGTCGGCACAGGACATGGCGGGCGACGTGGTGTCCCAACCAAACTGCCCACCGTGAAAGCATCCAGGGAAAGCCCCCTGGTCCCGTTGTTCCAAACGATCGTGTGTGCTCTCGTCCACTGAGAGAATAAAGCTGGGAGAAGGAGACAACTATATTTTAAAGTGAGTTAACGCGATTCCTGCCACAAGTATGCATTTCCTCAGAGCCCGGACCCTGACGGCCTCTGGGGCGGCCGCCGGGGCCTCTGCCCGCACAGCGAGGAAACCGGGAGCTGCGCCGCTTCCCACGGCGCGGCGAGCTCGCAGGCCCTGATGTGGTCGGGCCCTGAGGCGCCTCCCTCCGGGTTCTCAGAAGCCAGATGCCGAGACTGGCGCCCGCGAGCGCGGCGGGCGGGCTCAGAACTCCTCGTGCACGTTGCGGGCGTAGTCCATGAGCTTGCTGCCCGTGAAGAACTCGCTGTACTTGAGCACCTCCTCCGGCTCCAGGTGGCGGTTCTGGTTCTCGTCGGCGACGGCGATCATCTGCTTGGCCTCGGTGAGGGCGTTGTACTCGTTCATGGGGTCCATGTACTCCTGCAAGGGCGCCGTGCCTGTCAGCGCGCCGCCCGCGGCCGGGCCCCCCAGGGCGCGCCCACCCAGACGCCGGCCCAGGGCCAGCGCCCTCGGCCGGGGACTCGGCCGGGCAGCTGTCACAGCGAGCCCCAACTCCTCATGACCCCTGTCAGCTGGGGTCTGCAACGGGCATGCAGGCGTGTCCCGGAATGTTCTGGAAAGCAGACGCCAGGCTGGCAGTGGCTCAGGGCCGTGTGGGCGCTGCCTCGGCAGGCACGGGGGGCGGGCGGGGAGAGGAGACCCTGCCCGGCACAGCTCGGGGCCAGCGGGTCACGTGGACGCAGACTGAACTGGCCACCCATCTGCGGCGGGCACAGGAACCCCGACCCCAGGCTGCCCACCAGCTATCAGCAAGGATCGGAATTCTCGTGTAAAACAAAATGACTCATCCACAGCGGGAAAAACAAGCTCCCCAGCAGCGACCCACGGAGGTGAAAATGCCACATCCTCGTCCCAGGCTGCCCGCTTCCCAGAGCCAGGACGGGCCACGTCAGCCCCGCCACCCCGACCCAGGGGACAGGCACGGCCAGCGTGCCGGGCGCCGGCTGCGTAGCCCTCCCGGAGCCGGTGGCCGTCAGGTGCCAGCTCCGGTCCCGCTGAGCGACCAGCTCCGCCCTCCTGGCTCAGGGCTGTCTTGCAGGCGGTGCCCCCCACTCGCCGCGGCCCATCCTTGGGAGCCCCTCGACCCCGGGACGCCCTGCGCTCACCTCCAACTCCTCCATGGTCACAACTCCGTCACGGTTGGCGTCGATCAGCTCCTCGAACTCCTTTCTCCTGTCCCTCACCCAGCTGTCGTCGATGTCCTGGCCCCGCTGGTTCTCCACGGTGCCCACCGGCAGAGAGATGAACTCGGGCAGGGAGAGCTGCTTGTCACCGTCCTGGTCTGCGGGACGAGGGGTGCTCAGACCTCGAGTGGGCACAGGACCCCTGGGGCTACCAAGTAGGGTCAGCCAAGTGGACTTTGCTGCCGGGTTTTCAGTTGGTGACGTTTGAGACTAAAGTCAAACAGCTGTGTGGACACCGGGCTGGGTACCGGGCTGGGGCCACATGCGCCGGAGGCCGCCCAGCCTAGGGCACACTCTCACTGACCCCCTGCCAGGAGGGCCAGCGCCCGGGCAGGCTGGCGCCAGGCCTCACCCAGGTCCCGGACGATCTCCTTGACCATGAACCGGAGCATGCCGCGGCTGTGCTCGGGATGCAGGAAGGACAGGAACTCCTCCTCCGTCAGCAGCAGGTCCGGGGGCGGGTTGTCCGCCTGGTACCAGCGGTCTTTGAGGTTCTCCAGGACTTCCTGTGCTGAGAGGGGCAGGCCTGTGGGCACCCTGGCACCCGGGGCTCCCAGACCCGCCACCTCAACGGGGCTGCGGCTCAGGACACGGTCACGCAAGGCCACAGGCTCTGCCCCTCGGAGGAGAGTTCAGCCCCAGCAGTGGGCGGCACAAAACCACCCACTAGACACAGCCCCCCACGCAGGTGCAGCCCCCCAACTTGCTGCTACATCAGAGAAACGGGCCCCGGCCAGGGGATCAGAGCAGGACTTCACCCCTTTACGTCCCCCTGGGTGCCGGACGTGGGGGCCGCTCCCCCGTGACAGGGCCGGGCGGGGAGGCCGCGGGGACCACCCCGGCCAGCACAGCAGGAGCCGGCCAGGTGCAGGGCCTCTGCCGTGCCAGCCCCAGCGGGGCACGGGGACGCACCGCGCTGACCACCTCTGGGGGACGGAGGTCTGCGCCGGCCGGCGGTGGAACGGCAAACGGCGAGTCCCTGCCCACCGCACCGAGGGGACGCGAGGGACGGGACGGGCACAGACTCGCACGTGTGCCTGGAGCCTGATGCGGAGAAAAGCTCTTCGCGGCTGCGCCGAGGGGAGGACCTGAGACGAGGTCGCCGGTGTCGGGGCGGACCCGACACCCAGCGGCAAGCGCCCTCGTGTGAGAGGACAGATGGCAGAGACCGGTGTGATGCGGCCGCCAGCAGGGCCACCGGCAGCACCGGAGGCTGCAGGGACGCCTGGGACAGACCTGCCCGGAGCCCCGATGGGGGAGCGGAGCCCGGCTCTGGGGTGCGGGGGGCAGGAGAGGCTGAGACAAAGACGGGAACGGGCTTCACTGGCCTGTCACCAGACAAGTCGGACGGGCTCGCAGGACAAAGCCCCGCTCTCTGGTCCACAAAAACAAACGCTTTGGAGAGACTGCCAGGGGGCCCGTGGTGCGCCCCCCACGGGAAGGAAAGAGCTTCCGCCACCGCCGCAGCCTCTGCAGCGGGACAGGGGGCGCGTCTGCCCAGCCCTGCGGGGCCGGCTTCACTCCGGCCACACGAACGCTCGACGAGGACGCAGCCTGCACACCAGCACCTCCCGTGAGCACGGGCGAAGCGAGTCCGGCAGGCGCACAGGAGGCGGGGCCGTGCCCAGGCGCCCGGCCGGTCTGCGGCTGACGAGCTGAAGGGGAGCAGCCTGCGGGCACCTCAGCTGCACAGGAAGCATCTGGCAAGACCCACCCCCTGCGCGATCCAACCGCCAGCACCCTGGGGAGAGAGGGGACACCTGCTCGACCCGACCAGGGAACTTACAGAAACCCACAGCCAGCGCCGTGCTCGCCGGGGAGGCCTCGAAGCCCTCGGGAAGACAAGACCGGGAAACCGAGGCCGGGGCCGGGAGGGAGGAGGACCGCCCCGCCGCAGCAGGGCTGGGCCGCGGCCGACACCGTGCCAGCCGCCTTCCGGGGCACCGGGAGGAGCACGTGCGAGGGCTAACACCTCGAAGGCAGGGCCTCGGGGCTGACGGCAGACGGGCCTGCCAGGGCCAGCGGTGCCCAGGTCCACGTAGAGACTCGGCCAAGGACCAGGGTGGCCGCGGGACCTTCACCAAGCGGAGGACGGCAGGGCCGTGGGGATGCCGCCGAGGCTGTAACACACCCCACACGACAGCCGGTGGACAGGACACTCAGGGCAACGTCTCGGCAGACGCCTCGGCGACTCGGGCTCCGAGACCACGGCGGGGACGACGGCCCACCGATGAGGGGAGAAGCGGACCGACGGCCACCACGTGGCGCGGTCCTCGTGCCCCCAACAAGCCCAAGCGGCACCGGGCTGTGGACGCGCCCCCAGGGAGGGTGGGTGGCGAGCTGGAGGGCGAGACGCTGCTCGGAGACTCGGCGGCCCTCGGCTGGGACACTCACACGGCAAGTTCCTACCAGCGCGACGAGCTTCCAAGAGACTCCTCTGAATGTTGGGCGGGGGCCTGGCCCCCAGCCCCCACCGGCCTCCACGCCCACGGCGGCCCCCGAGGTGCCGCGGCCCCGGGCCCGGCACTCACTCTCCTCGTCCACTTTGAGCTCCTGGTCGTTCCGTATCTTCTCAGCTACTTCCCTCTCGTTGTGCCCTTTGCTGGCCAGGAACTTCACCTTGTACTCGTCCCAGGACACGCGGCCTGAGAGGGCAGACCGTCCTGTCAGCAGGTCTAACAAGGGACCCTTTCAAAAGGGGGATTTAGTCACTTCAGGAGGCCTGTTACAGGCCCCCACGTGAGGGCCGCGTGGGGGCAGCTGTGCCCAGGAGGCCGGCCGGCCGGCCTGGCCTTGCTACCCAGCCCCATCCCGGCTGGCAGGGTGGGCGGCACCCACGAGGGCCCACTGGGGTCGGGGTCGGGGTGAGGGCCACACCGTCTCCGTCGGGGTCCACGGCACGGAAGTGCGCCCTGCTCTCGCCCACGGCCTCCTGGAAGTGCTCGGCCGTCTTCTCCACGATCCAGCGCTGCATCTCCTTGGCGCTGATTCTCCTGTCGGCGTTCACATCCACCCTGCGAGCGGACGGGCCGGGTCAGCCAAGGCCCAGGACCCCGACGGACAGGACGGAAGGACACAGGGTGGCCGAGGGCTCCACAGCAGCTGTGAAACTGCCAGGACGGAGCCACTCCACACCCCGTGGGAATGGAGGGGACAAGGGGCAGGAAGGACACCGGGGACATGGGGGCGGCCGGGCGCTGTGAGCAGCAGCATGAGCAGCTGGGACAACACCCACGAGTCCACGGGGACAGACATCAGGGGAGGGTGGCTCCCCACAGACCTCCACACGGGACACAGGGTCCGGTCCCTCGGTGACAGGAGGGGCAGGAGGGACAGGACGAGGAGCAACTCCACCGGTGACACGACCTGACCCAGGTGACCCCGGATGACAGCCCCTAGGATGTCACCTGGGCATCTGACCCCATGCCACCCCACCCGCCTACAAGCACGCCCTTTAGCACCCCAGGCCCCGGGCAGGGTCAGGGGGTTCCAGGCCTTCCGGCGTGCACCTGGGCCAACACCCTTCCCGGGGACGCACAGCGACAGGCGCCCGCCCCACCCCCGTCTCGTGGGCCGGCTCTGCCAGGTCGCAAAGAAGCCGCCTGCCACCTGCCGGCTCGGCTGGGTTCACAGCCTTGCTCTGCTCACTTGAAACAGCAAACCGCAATCCAAAGGTCGAGGAGGCGGCTTCAGTGCTGCTCGCCTGCCCCCAGCCCTGCGCTCCCTGCACCTGGCCAGGAGGCGGACCAGCAGCGCTCCATGGGCTGACCGCTGCCGCTGGCTCCGGACCCCCAGCGCTGAGCCTCAAAGGACTGGCTGTGGCCTGCTCTCCGACATCTCTCCCAGTGCAGACACCGACGCCAGGGTGCCGCGCTTGGTGACCAGGCGCCTGCTGTCTCGGCTCCCTCGGCCTACAGGGGCCTCACAGGTGGCTCGTGTGCCACTCCTGGAGTCTCCCCGATTCGGCAGAACCTGCCCACCCCCCTTCAGAACACCCAGCCCAGCCCAGCCTGGGTCTGCACGTCCCTGGGCCCCACAGTCCTCCCCCGGCTGTCCAACCTGGTGCCCCGCTGCTCCTGGTCCCCTGGGTGTGGACAGTGGCAGGCACCAGGCCTTACGTCACCCGACCTGAGAAGCAGGGCACCGGGTGATGTGACTCACACAGGAGGACACGAGGCCAAGTCCAGCTGTCAGGGCCTCGTCCTGAGCCCCTGTCCTGCCTATAAGGCCCCTCGCCTCCCTCAGGTGGCTCCAAAGCCCCAGGCCATGTGACCGCACTTGTGGGATGGTGTGAGTGCTCACAGCAGCGGAACCCCCTCCCCTGCTTGGAGCAGAGCCACGAGCACCCACTCTCCAGTCGGCCCCCTGCACCTGCCAGCCTGCCCCACACCTCACAGGCACCGCCAGGCCTCCTCGAACGGGCACCTCGACCTGCTGTGGCCACTCCCACAACCGCCTGCCTCTCACCACAGTGGGCATTGGCCTGAGGCCACCGTGCAGGGCGGGCCTTGCTCCAGGCCTTTCTGCAGCCCTCCTGGCTGCGAAGACCTGGCCCGGCCGGCGGGCAGCCCCTCGCTCTGGCCCTCTGCCCCTCCACCCGGCACGCTGCTTGGCGCTGCGTGCGCCTCAGCTCAACACTGCAAACTTTCCCGTGTTGCCAACCAACAGCACTCGTCACAGCGCCTTCCTCCGAAGCTCGTCACCAAGTGGGCCCCACGTGCCCTCCTGCACCAGCCCAAACCAGGGCTGGACCAACGCCAGCAGCCCCACAGGCACCTCAGCCTCCCAGCCCGGGCACCTACTTGGAGAAGATGACCATCAGCTTCCTCCTGCTCTTCCGAGGCTCCGCGTCCTCCTCGAACCCGTCTGTGTCCTTCCCCAGGAAGACCTCCTGGTGGAAGTCCTTGTTGAGGTGGCCGTCCATCTCCAGCTTCACCCCGTTCAGGTGGTCCGGAGGCAGGATCTCGCTGTCCTCCCTGCGGCCTGCCCTGTCCCGGGCAGACGAGTGGTTGGCAGGCCGGGCGGACGCCCCAACCAGAAGGACGGCACCCAGGAGCCAGAGGCTGCGGGGAGCCAGGCTGCAGCCTGGAGCCTGTATGGTCGCCATGGCCACCTGGGCCCCACCGCAGCACGGCCTGCAAGCGTGCCTGCAAGCGTGGCCAGTAGCTGCGGAGAGAGGAGAGGCAGGCAAGGGAGTGAGGCCACAGCCCTCGGCTGCCAGACCCTGACGAGCAGTCAGCTGTCCACAGGGACAGCACAGAGCCAGGGCTGGACAGAGCCCTGCAAACCCTCCACAGAAAAGACAGTTTCTCTGTAACACAGAAGACAAGCCCTCAGACCCACAAGAGGCAGAGTGGCGGCACCTTCTCTGAAGATGCGGGGCGTCCAGCCCCGTCCCTCCTCCTCAGGTGCAGCAGCCCCTTCTCGGCGCCGCCTCCGTCCCTCCCAGCATCCAGACTAAACCCTCTGGAGACCCCAGCTCGGCGCTTGTGAGCTCTGTGACTGTGGCTAAGCTGCCAGGCCTCCCCAGCCTCAGTTTCCCTCTATGGAAGAGGGAGCCCCCACCCTGACACCAGGTCTTTGTAAACACCCAAACACACCCAAGGGGCACCAGCCCCTCCCACCTTCCCACCTCGGGGAGCCCTGTGCACGCTGACGCACGCACACGCACAGAGCGCACCTGTACTGCACTTTGCTCCTTGACACTAAGTCCATTCTTCCCAGTACTTAATCTTGTTCGCAGAAAAAGGAACCCAAGAACAACCGCAGAGATGCAAACCCCCCTCCCCTGTGAGGCTCCGGCCCCTGGGATCACAGCATTTATGTCCCCTGCCCCCTTCCCGTCCGCGACCGGGAAGCGACAGCTCCTGGGACGCGCCCACCAGCCCAGGTCGCTGGAGGCCACCCCTGGGTGTCCGTCCTGGTGAACGTAGTTTCTTGCCCCAAACGCAAACGCTTATTTTAAAAGCTGCTCCCGGCTCAGGAGTCGCACTGACGGTGCCGGGCTTTACAGGATCTCAGGTCTTCACGGAGTCCTACTAGTTGGCGTCACGGCCCCCGTTTCGCAGACGAGGACGGTGAGGTCGCCCCGCGTTTCCCGTGACCACGTCCCTCGGCCCGTGTCCACGACATTCGCGGTCCGGGCGGCTTCTGCGCCCCTACCCACACACTCACCGGGTCCTCACTCACCGCCCAGGACCCACCGAAGGCGGCCGAGCGCCGTGACGCCTCCAAAGGGAGTCGACTAGGCCGCGGCCATCTTTCTTCCGGGAAGAGGCGGGCCTCCAGGCCACCAGTGCCGGCGCGACCTCCGCGCGATGACGCCGGCGCCGCCATCTTATCTCTGGGCGGAAACGGCCTCGCGGCCTTCCCCGGGCGACCAATGAAAACGGCGCGCGAGGGCACGTGACGGCCAGCCGGCCCGGCCCGGAGCCCGGCGGGCCTTGGACCTTGGGGTCTGCGCGCGTTCGCAGGCTCGCCGGCGCGCCATGAAGCTGCCACGGCGCGCGTGGCGGCACCGGACGACGCTGGGCCTGGTCGGCCTGGTGCTGTGCGGCGCCGCGCTCCTCTATCTGGCGCGCTGCACGGTCGAGGGTCCTCGTCCGTCGTCCGGCCGCGGCCCCGGGCCCCTGCCCGTCGGGCCCGGACGCGCCAGTGCCTTCCTGGCTGTGTTGGTGGCCAGCGCGCCGCGGGCTGCGGAGCGGCGCAGCGTGGTCCGGGGCACGTGGCTGGCGGCGGCGAGGCGCGGCGGCCCAGGCGACGTGTGGGCGCGCTTCGCAGTGGGCACGGCCGGCCTGGGCGCCGAGGAGCGGCGCTCCCTGGAGCACGAGCAAGCGCGGCACGGGGACTTGCTGCTGCTGCCCACGCTGCGCGACGCCTACGAGAACCTCACCGCCAAGGTGTTGGCCATGCTGTGCTGGCTCGATGAGCACGTAGGCTTTGAGTTCGTGCTCAAGGCAGACGACGACTCGTTCGTGCGGCTGGATGCGCTGCTGGCCGATCTGCGTGCCCGCGACCCAGTGCGCCGCCGCCGCCTGTACTGGGGTTTCTTCTCAGGCCGCGGCCGCGTCAAGCCTGGGGGTCGCTGGCGTGAGGCGTCCTGGCAGCTCTGCGACTACTACCTGCCCTATGCGCTGGGCGGGGGCTACGTGCTGTCTGCCGACTTGGTGCACTACCTGCGCCTCAGCCGGGAGTACCTGCGCCTGTGGCACAGTGAGGACGTGTCGATGGGCGCCTGGCTGGCACCCGTGGACGTGCAGCGTGAGCACGACCCGCGCTTTGACACCGAGTACAAGTCCCGCGGGTGCAGCAACCAGTACCTGGTGACGCATAAGCAGAGCCTGGAGGACATGCTGGAGAAGCACCAGACGCTGACGCGAGAGGGCCGCCTGTGCAAGCAGGAGGTGCAGCAGCGCCTCTCCTACGTCTATGATTGGTCCGCGCCGCCCTCGCAGTGCTGCCAGAGGAAGGAGGGCGTCCCCTGAGCGCTGCCGCTGCCATGATGGAGGGGCAGCAGCAGTGGGTCCCTTTTGGAGCCCCCATTGGCCTTACACCAGGAAAGGTGACATGTGTGGCTGGATGAGCCCAGTGCTCGAGGGGAACCTAGTCTCTGGTGGCCAGTGGGGCTTTCGGGCAAATGCCACACAGCAGCGGACAGCTCCTAGGCCCTGCTCCTAGGCCCTGCCCCCGGTCAGTGGCCACACTCCGGTCTTGCTCCAGAGCATCTTGCTCTGGGTCTGGGAGACCCTGGGGCTGCTACGGCAACGAATGGGTCCTGTCCAGGTGGAAGTGTCCTGCCCCCAGGCTTCCGCCAGCATTTGCCTGGACTGGGAAGATGCCAGCTTCGGGTGTGAGTTGGGGAGAACCTTCCCAGTCTGCAGAAGGCTCTGGCCCTCCCCCCACAACTCCCCCACACCCACCTGTCTTCCTGCTGTCCTGACCCAAGGGCCAGTCAAGGAGCTGAAGGCTGCAGCTGACCCCAAGCACAGATCTGACTGGTTCTGAGTGGGGACCGTGGCCCATCCTGCATCCACGGCGCTGACCGTCCGCCTGGGAGCTCCCTGCACCGAGAGCTGCGACTGCCTCGGGCGCCCGCAGGCCCTGGGCAGCCGCGGCTCGTCTGTGGCGCAACCGGGCGACATTTACAGGAACTGCCGCCGCCGCCGTCTCGTCGGGTCGGGCCACCTCCTTTGTGTGTCCTGTTGGTGTCAGTCACGTGTCTGTCCAGATCAGCCTCCGTTTGGTGTTGAGCGGTCTTGGTGTCCGTGTCTTCTCTGGAGTGAATTTGTGGTCCGTGCCATTCACTTGCCTGTGATTTGTGTATAAACATTGTAAGTTTGTGCAGATGAGCGCTTCAGTCGGGAGGTGTGTGGGTCTCGGTGTTTTCTAAATTATTTGAGAAAATTTTTGTATCAGAACTTGGAACTTGTGGATTAATCTGTTTTTCCAGTGTGAGCCGTAGACGGTTGCCACATGTGTGTTTAAGCATGGAAGAATTTTTAAACTGTCCATTTTTCTTTTCCGTTTACACATAAGTCAGTCCCATTGTCTCGCTCCGAGAAGACTTCCCTTTTAAGGCCTCCTCGGGGCTGCGCGGGGGCAAGCGTTTCTCACTCGTGCGTCTGCTGCTGTGCCCCAGTTCCGGGAATCGGAGCCCTTGGAATGTCGATGAGGCTTCCCAAATCCTGCCTTAAGAAAACAGGCTGGGTGGCCAGCGTGTCCTCGTGGGGAAGAACGCCACGAGGCCGGGTGATCTGTTGGCACACCCGCCACCCTCAGAAGCCAGTCTCCCTTCTCCCTGCTGACTAAGAGGTGGGGGCCGTGGTCACTGCAAGTTGGAGGCACAGCGGCGGCAGGACGTCTGCAAGCCCTCACTGGCCCGTCGGGGCGAGCGGCTGAGCCGCCGCGGTCTCGGGTCCACGTCAGGGCCCTGTGGACGGGGGCTGCACACCTCCAGCCTGCCTCCGCCGCAGTCGTGTGCATCCTCCGGCACGGACTTAAGAGCAGCTGCCTGTCAGCTCAGCCACCCTCACAGACCCCACAGACCAGCAGCTTCGACAGCAGGCAGCTCCTTCCGACGGCTCTGGCGGCGGGAGGTCCAGGATCAGGGTGCCGGCAGGGTCGGGTTCTGGCGAGGTCTCTTCCTGGCGTCCCCCTTCTTGTGCCCTCTCTTCTAAGGACATCGATCCATCTGTGGCGGGGCGCCTCCTGACCTCACCTCCGCCTGTTCCCCCCTAACACCTGCACACGGGGGTCCGGGCCTCAGCCTGAAATCAGTCCACAGCAGCGGGTTCGGGGTATTTCTGTTTGAAGGTAGAAGAATTTGGAGCTCAGGGTCATGGGCCAGGAGGGCAGGGGTGTCATGTAATTAGTGACAACACAGTTGTGCCACCTTCAGTAGGTAGAGGCTGAACCTTGGTGATCCCAAGATTCCGCATGATTCTAACGACAAGGTAAGTAAGCTTTCTGATTGGCTGCCTCGAGCTGGAACTGACAGCCCCTGCTTACACCTTGTTCACGGGACAAGAATCCATAAGAGGGTCCAGGTTCGGGGACCCCAGGGTGAGCAGAACGGGGCTCTGCCTCCCAGTGGGGTGCTGGCAGCACCCGGACCCCATCCCCACCAGCCACTGTTGCCTGGGCGGTGCCGTCTGAACCTCCGGGCCCTCGGAGCAGTTCGTGCGTGCGGCCCCCCGTTTCAGACGGGGAGCAGGGGCTGAGGCTCAGAGTGGCTGGTGGCTTAGCGAGCCTCTGGTCGAGGGCTGGACTCTGGACTCCCGCCCAGCACCACCTGCTCCTGCCGTACCTTCCAGGTTTCTCCGAAGAGTGGATCCCCCAAAACGTGGCAGCTGTGTCCACTCCTCCCCAGTCCAGGTGCAAGTCCTCAGGGGACCTGGGCTTTAGCATCTAGCTGAGCCACGTGCAACCAGATCTGACCTGCAAAACACAGAAATCTGTTCAGCCTGCACCTTGAAGTTTCAAAACAGAACAAAGTCTGGGCTGACTTCGCACATTCACGCTGCGGTTGATGCGATGTCGGTGTTCAGTTGGAGCCGAAGACCAGTGATCTCTTCCTATGACCCACAGGCACTCCGGAGCCCGGGGTCCTGGAGCCCAGGCACAGGCCCCAGGACATCCCAGAGCCTCTGGCCCTGGGTGGAGCCTGCCCTCCTCAGGCCTCTGCCTCTCATCTCCTGATTGGCAGATTCTCCCAGCCCGGGTGCTGGCCCAACCTCCCTGCTCCCTAGCAACGCCCCCTGCCCCAGGGCTCCTCTTGGCGGTGGGCTGGTCACCGTGCACCCGCACCCCCACCCCCTGCTCCCGGCAGCCGTCAGCCTGCGCCTCCCACCTTCAACTCACCCTGGGTCCTGTACCGTTTGCACCTGGTTGTCCTGAAGACCGGTGCCGAGCCCAGCACTGGCCTGGGGCCCAGGAGGGAGCAGGTCCTCGGGAGGGAGGCGGGGGTGTCGGGCGTGGGGCACACGGCAGCAGGCGCAGCAGGCGTCACTCGAGGGCAGGTGGAGAGGAAAGGTGCCAGTGGACGCTCAGCCCCTTCATCTCCTTGCAGTTGGAGGAGGAGGGACCCAGTGCCTCAGCCAAGGTCCCAAAGCTGGAAAACGGGGACCTTCAAGCACCAGTAACTGGGAGGAACCCTAACAGATTTGTGAAGGGAGGAAAGTCATGTGCTGCCTGCTCCCCCACAGGCTCCCAACCACCCCTCAAGCATGTCCCCTGCTCCAGGCCTGCGCCATCCCTGGTTCCCTGGAATGCCACCTCCTCCAGGAGGCCCATCAGACCACCCACCGACTGCAAGGCCCTAGAAGTGAGACTGGCTCAGGAACCAGGAGCCCCTCCCCTGTCCACCTGGGTCCGGCCGGGTGGGAGAGGTGGCTGCCCAGTCTCCCCATTTGCAACCTCAGAATTCGAAGTGCTGGTCGAGGCAGGGTCCTCTCAGACCCTCAGCGAGCTCTCCATCCGCCCACCCTCCTGGGTGGGGCCTCTGCTTGGCTGTGGTCCTTGTCCTCAGTGACCTGCTGTAGACTGAATTGTTCTCCCTCAAAAAGTACGGCCCAGACCGGCCCCCAGTGCCTGTGCACGTGACCTTGTTTGCAGACGCCCTCGATGTAAGTTGAGGTCATTTGGGGGAGCCCCACTTCAGTGCACCTGGCGTCCCTGCCAGAAGAGGGGACAGCATATGACGGTGGGCAGAGTGGAGCGAGGCAGCGGTGAGCCAGCTGCCAGGACGGCCCCCTCCAGAGGCTGGGAGAGGCCAGGCAGGGCCCCACCCAGACGCTCCCGGAGGGAGCGAGGCCCTGCTAAGCCCACGGTCGGCCTCAGGACTGTGGGGAGCAGGTGTTCGAGCCTCTCAGCCCCCCTTCGGTGGCGCTTTGCCCCTGCGGAGCAGCAGCTCCCAACGCCGGCGCCCTCGCCCCTCCCGACTCCGGGTGCTGTGTGGGAGGGACACGCCAGCGCTCACAGGCCCCTCAGCCCCTCGCAGGGCCCAGCCTTCCCCACTTCCTAGGGCTCGGCACAGTCCTGTCCGGCACTCTGGGCTGAGAGCACAGGGCCCTGCCGTGGCCACAGCCTGCGGAGGCTTCATCCCTCTGGCAGCCAGGGCCCCACATTCCCTCTCTCCCTCCGTGGCCCCGGCCCTCACCCCCGACGGGCTGGGACGGCACCCTCAGCCCGGCTGACGTCTCAGCCCAGAATCTGCAGGGTCTGTTGGGCGGCCGGCACTCCTTTCTCTGTCCCAGCCACTGGGCACTGTCTCCGCCATGAGACTGATGGCTTTCGCCACCCAGGGCCCCGGCAGGCATGCGGCAGGGGTCCCCTGACAGGCCTAAAGCAGGCCAGGCGCTGGCCCCCGTGGGGCCTCTGGAGGAGCCCCAGGGGGTGTCCAGAGGCGCCTGGCAGGTCGGGGAGCCCGGCAAGCCCGGAGCGGGTCTGCTTTGCCCCCGGTGCCTGCGCCCCGGTCCCCAGGGCTTGGGGCGGTGTGGCTGCTCTCCCCGGACGGCTGGCTCTGGGTTGGCTGGCTTCTCCCACAGGAGTCCAGGGGGCAGGAGTAAAGCCGCCCTGTGCGTCTGGACACCTCTGCTGCCCATCTGTCCACCCCCGGGCCTGAGAGGTCTCCTGGTCCTGAGGTCGGCCACTCCCGGGTCTCCCAGGGGGGCCCCTGAAGGGAAGACCCCCCACAGCTGTGGGAGTTGGAGCAGACCAATCCCTCCCCCCAGCATCAGGCCCCTCACGAGGGAGTCCCATGCGAGCCGGCCTCTGCTGTCTGTGCCCTGGCCAGCCTCGCTCCTGCCACAGTGCCCCCTGCCCCCGCCATGCCCGTGGCGGGAGCTCAGAGGGAGCCCCTGCTCTGCCAGGGCTGGTGGGGGTTCAGAGGAAGTCTGTGGCCACGGGCGGGGGGGCGCACTCTCTGTAGGTGCCTTACAGCCCCTCTCACTGGCCGTCCCCTTCACCGACGTGGAAAACAAGCGACTGAGGAAAGACCCACAGCCCCCATGAGGCAGGTGCAGGGCACCCAGGGGCCCTCAGAGCTGGGCCAGCGGGACCCGAGCCGGAAGCCGGCCCCAGGTGCCCAAGCCAGACGTCTGGGCGGGGGTGCAGCCCCAGTCCCGGCACCAGCAGGCGCCCAGGGGTCTGCCAGCCCCACCCGACTAGTGGGGCCCTGCGGAGAGCGCAGGCTCAGGGAGGAGGCTCTGCCCGCCCGGCTCGCGGGGGCCCAGTCCCTAAGGGGGGTGAGGAGGCTCCTGCCCTCCTCCTGGACACGCTGGGGGCTGCCGCTGCGCCATCGCGAAGTGGGTGTGGGGGCCCAGGCCCTGGTGAGGGTCGAGAGTCTGCACAAAGGGGCCCCCCCTCGAGCCTGGAGATGGAAGCCGCCCCTGCCCGGGGGGGGGGGGGGGCAGCCAGAGCCGGAACCGGGAGGCTCAGCAGTTGGAGGAGGGGCTCAGCACGGGCCGCTGCTGGCCTCCCTGCTCAGCAGGACAGCCAGGGGCCACCGCACCCCGACACCTGCACCCACGGGCCCAGGTGGTGCCCTGTTGCCTCTGGCCCGGGGTCGCTGTCCTTCTCTTGCACACGGTACCACGGCCCCTGCCCCTGGCCAGGAGGGCCCGCCAGGCAGGGTTTGGCTGGCCGTGGCGCTGGGTGAGCGGCAGGCTGGGGACAAGCCCGGGGCGGCAGCGTATGGCCTTGGGAGCCTGGACAGCGACCGGCTCCATCCGCTGGACTCGACACCGCGGGCGACAGCTGGGCCTCCGGCCCCGGTGGCGGGCAGGAGCCCGGGAGGGCCCTCGTCCAGCTCCCGCCTCCCACTGACCGGAGGAGAAGGGGGAGAAGGAAGCCCGAGCCCTGACCCCTCTCTCCAGTGGCGTCTGAGGGTCTCGGCAGCCCAGCCCTGAGGAGCCCTCGCACCTCCTGCCACAGATGTCCCCGCCCCCAAACCCCAGAGACAGACGGCCCGCAGAGGAGGGAGTGGGCAGCCTCCAGGGGAAGGCGGGAAGTGCCTCCTGGGTCCCCCTCAGGGGGACTGCGAGCTGTCACCCCCCGCCCGCTCCTCAGTCGGCAGGAAAACTTGAGGCCAAGATGCTGCTGCTGGAGAGCTCCACTCCAGAAACGGGGCTTTCCTTGGCCCTCTGACGCCCCCTCCTGCTCCCTGCCGTTCTCACTGCCGCCCCCTCACCCCCTCAGGTTCTGACAGAGCAGCCCGGAGGGGCGGCGGGCACAGGCAGGGGTCCCTCCTGCCCCTGCCGCCGGCCCGGGGGCGTGTGTGACACACCGGCTGTTGCAAGACCGATGCTATCGCTGCAGAGGAACCTGTGAGTCACCGAGAGCGGCGGCTGCGCCCGGAGTCTGCCGAACAAAGGCCCTTTCTGTCCGGCCCCGCCCCTCACCAGCCCGCCCGTACACACCGGCAGACACGCGGGCGGACAGGCGTGCCGAAGGTGGCGGCAGGCGCAGGCGTAGGCGTGGGCGGGGCAAGCTCCTCGGCCGCCACGCGGCTGCGGGAGACCCAGGGCTGCAGGGACCAGGCTGCCGGTGACCCCAGGCTTAGGAGGCCTCAGCCTCTGGGTCCACTCAGGCTTCAGGGCTGGAGATCCAGTGTCTCACTGACCCTGGGCAGGGCCCTGAGGTCGTGCAGAGCTCGGAGCCCAGAGGCGACACTGGCCCAGTGGTCAGTGAGCAAAGGCCCCGAGACACAGCACGCCTCGCTGCCCGGCCATGCCCCGTCCCCAGTCAGCACTCTGCGTGCAGGCCAGAGGCCTCGACACCACACATGCGGCTTGCTGTCCCCAAGGCGCTCCTGCCCCAGGACAGGGTACTCCTTGGGGGAGGTCCCTCTTTCCTTGCCCCAGACCCAGGGTCCCCACCTCAGGGTCAGAGGATTCTGCAGCCACCAGCTTGGCCCCCAGTGCGATGGGCTCCTTGGGTGGACCAACCTCGATGGCCTCCCTGATGCCGAGGACCCAACCACAGCTACCCTGAGCTCCACGCCTGGCCGGCCAGGAGCTACAGCCACCGGGTCCCGCACACCCAGTCATGCAGCATCACAACCACCAAGGACGTGTGTGTCAGCACGGGGTCAGCCTGGGGACCAGATACACAGACCCAGAGAGAGGAGCCTAGGCCCTTCACCCCAGACCCCCACCCCCCCACCCCCCACAGCCCCCACTGCCCTTATGCCCCCTGGACCCCTCTCAGCCCTTGGCCAGGTCACAGGAGCTCAGGGTGTCTGGTCTGGCTGTGAGAACCAAACAGGCCTGCAGGGAGGGGCCTACATGGGGACAGACCACCCAGCAGAGCCCCCTCCCAGCCCCAGACCAACCGGAGGGGGCGGGGTCAGAACGGAAGTTCAGCTCCGCCCACGGAGAGCCAGGCTGTCCCAGCTGTGCCTGAGGTCAACAGGCAGCCCAGGGCACGGGCCAGGTGGACAGCAACCCCTGGAGGGCCCGCCCCGGCCCCAGAGGGGCCCCTGGGAGGCGGGGCCAGGCCGCCAGGTGCTCACAGCTGGGAGTCCCCACCCTGCCCACCCAGCCGCTCCCCACTCCTGCCACAGCCCAGGGTGGGGTCCGGCTGTCCAGGCCATGGCTGCTCCTGGCCGCTGAGAGGACTTTCCAGCTGTCCCAAGCCAGCTTCCCACATTCTTGTCTGCACTCAGACCCACAGCAGCCAAGGGGACTAGGGGGGCAGGCTGTGACCCAGCTCACAGGCCTGCCCGCCCCAGCACCCCAGGGCCACCTTGGAGCCAGGAAGGGCCGATCGGGAGTAGCCTGGCGGGAGCCCCAAGGCCGGGGTTTGGGAAGCACCCGGCAGAGGGCCTCCCCGAGCCCCAGGCAGCAGCCCCTCGGCCCCGGTCTGGCAGGCGGCGGCGGGTCAGACAGAGGTTCTGGGACGTGAGCCCTCGGAGGGGTCAACAAGGTCAGCCCAGCACCTCCCGCTGCTCCGGGTGGGACTCCGGTCAGGGGTCAACCCGAGGCCAGCCAGCACTGCGCCGGCCACTTGGCTCTGGCCACAGCCAGGCCACCCCAAAGCCCGGCTCCACACCCAAGGCCAGGCCAGGGGAGGAGCCCCAACCCCCAGGCTCCCCCCACCCCAGGACCCCCAGCAAGTGGCCTGCCCTCTGTGGCAGCAGGCCGGGCAGGGTCTGCATCTGACCCGTAGGGCCCTGCTCGGCGGCCGTGACCACAGGGCCCAGGGCCTCTTAGTGGGGCTCCAGCCCTCTCCTGAGGCCCTAGGGGAATGGTCAACCGCACTGTTTGGGGCAGGCCTGGGGAAAGGAGCGGCTGAGATGGGTGATCCAGGGCGGGGCCCTTGGGGGTGACCCCGTGCTGGCCCCTCGTCTTCACCGAGAGGGGGCGGGGCAGCCAGGGTCCTTCGAGGCTGGTTTGAGCCTGGGGCCTGAACCCTGAGCCCTGGGCCCCCCCAGTTCAGGCTTCTGGACCTCTCTATGGCAGTAACCGCTGGCTGGCCCCCCACCCCTTGCTCCTGCACCCCAGCCGAGGGGCTGGAGGCGGCGCATTCCAGGGGAGTCACGGCTAAGTGGTAATGACCCGAGACCAGGGGCAGAGACGGGGAGGAGGAGGGTGAGGGGGGCAGGTGGGGTCGGGCGCCAGGAGGCCGCTTCCAGCCCTGGCCACCTGCCCACCGTGAGCTCCCCGGGGGGGGGGGCCGCCGGCCTTCCTCTCCCGTCTCTCGTCTCCTCGTCTCCTCGTCTCCTGTCTGCTGCCCTCTCCAGGGCCCGGGCCCCCTCTCGGGACCTGGGTCTGCATCTCTGTCATCACAGCCCCGGCAGCAGGTCTGGGAAGGAGGTGAGACTCCCGGGCCCAGCAGGTCGAAGGGCTGGCTGGTGTTGACGGACAGTCAGGAGAGGCCCCGGGGCAGGGCGGCTCCAGGCGAGGCTGAGAGGGTCCGGCTAGGTGCTGTCTGCGGCTCCTCAGCGTCCCCACCCACAGTCCAGGGGGGCCACCTCTGTCAACAGGCCGCCTTCCCCGACTGCTCCCTGCAGCCCGGCCAGGCTGGCCTCCGGACCCCCGGCCCCTGGGGTGGGAAGTGGGGGCGGGGACCCATGCCACTGGCCCCCCTGCGTGCCCCTCCTCCCCCGCCTCCTCCACAGGGGCCGCTGGGCCCACGCTCTGCCCCCGCCCCCGTCCCCTGCAAGCTGCCAGAACATCCCCAACTCAGGCCAGGCTGGCGCCTACAGTCGCTGCGAAGCAGAGACCCCCCTAGCCTCCCCCAGCCCCTGACGCTGCCCTGGGGGGGACCAGGGAGAGAGGTGGGGACGGGTCAGTGGCCAAGCCCAGTGCTGCACAGACCAGCGACCGCCCGGCACCAGCCTCTGCTGCCTCATTACCCAGCCTGCCGCTGGGGCCCCCGGGGGGAGGGGCTGGGTGATGGTCCTCAGGCTCCAGGCTCCCCGGCCCTACCTCCCACGCCTGTGCCCTGAGCCTGCAACCAGCCTCCCAAACCCGGCCCTCCCCGGCCCCTGCCCCCATCTGCAGGATAAGAGTGCCCTTCTCTGCACAGCCTTGGAATTGGGGTTTCCAGGTCCTGCTGCAATGGAGCTGAGCCCCCCCGGGTGTCTGTGAAGGGGTTAGGGGCGAGCCCCATGCTCCAGCAGAGGTGGGGTAGAGGGGAGCCGCCTGCCCAGGGCTGAGGGGCCACCCAGAGAAGGCATCTGGACAGCTCTGCAGAGGCTTGGACATCCCAGGGCCAGTTCACATTCTCCGTCTGGGTTTGCTGCAGCTGAAACGGGGTGGGGGCAGGGGCCCCCAATCCACAGGGCCCGCAGGCAGGGTCTTGGCTGCCCCACCTGGGGCAGTTCGCATCCATCTGGTGTGGCGGCCACTGAGAGGAAGGCAGTCAGCAGCTAGGTGCCCTGCCGGTCTGGGCCGGGACAACCCCCACCCAGCCCCACGCACCTGGGCACTGGCACGCCTCCAGCCTCACACGCGGTGCCTGTGGCCCGCACATGCGTGTGCAGCCCTGGGTGTCACCCCCACACACACGTCTGCTCTCCGTGCTGGCCCCCACAGGACGAGGCCCTCTGAGGGGTCCCCACCTCATCCCCTGCTCCCCAGACAGCACTTGGCAGCCAGGCCCCATGCTGCCCACCTGAGGCTTCTAGACCCCCAGGCTGCACGAGTCAGGTGGTGGGCAGGGCTGAGCAGGGGCCCGGATGGACATCTGCCCTGGTCCTCAGGGTGAACGTGGACCCCGGCAGACACAGGGGCTGTGGGGCCGGGCACCCAGCTGGAACCTCAGCCTCCGCAACAAAGCCCACTCCCCCACCCCCAGGACTGTGCTGTGAGACTGTGCGTCCCTCCACAGCCGCAGCCCATCCCCACCCCCACAACTGCACAGTGACCGGGCGACAGGGCGGGCTGGGACTCTTTATTGCTGTGACCACACATCCAACAGAGGGCGGTGGGGCTGGGCGGGCGGCGGGGGCTCCCCACGGCCCTGAGGGCCCGCTTGGTCGCAGCTGCTCTGGGAGCCGCCGGGGTCCTCACGTGCCCAGGAGCAGGCCGGAGAAGCTGGAGCCACTCTGGATGGCGAGGGCTGCCCCGGAGCCGTTGTCCACGAAGACGGAGGCATACTGTCCGGCCTGCAGGCACCCCACAGTGGACGTCCCCGCTTGCCCACGGGGAGCGTGTGGAGCACCCACCAAAGCCTATGGGCCCAGGACCCAGCCCCCCAGACCCCCAGCCTCACCTGCAGCTGAAGCAGCCCCTGAACCAGCACCGTGAAGATCCTGCCGCTGCCGTCCAGGCCCGAGATGGCCTCCAGGGACCTGGACACGGTGCCCAGGGTGAGGGCCTGGACCCCGCCCAGTGCTCAGTGCAGCCTGGTTGCAGCGGCCCCTCCGCTCTCCACAGGCAGGACAGCCCCCACGCAGGCCCCCAGGAGGCCCACTCACGTGTGGCGATGGCACAGGGACTCGATGCAGATGAGCGCCCGCACGGTGTCCCGGGCCCGGGTCCTGTCCTGCAGCCCTCTGCGGTCTGCAGAGACAGCCAGCTGCAGTGGCCCTCAGGGAGGACGGAGCAGAGAGGCTGGGGCTGGGGTTCGGGGTGCACGGCCCAAGACGGGACGGGGAGTGGCTGCTGGTTGGGGGCAGCGGCCATGGGGCCCCATCTGAGCCCCCAGTGGGAGCTGGGTTTGGAGCAGGAGGCAGCTCGGGGCTGCGATGGGGCTCACCTGGGAGGGCCAGCCCCCGCCCCAGCCCCGGCCTGGCCCCACTCACCCACATGCACGCTGGCGGAGAACTGGAAGATGGCGGTCACCGGGGCCGTGAACCGGCCGGAGGCCAGGCTCAGGCCGGAGCCCCTCAGGAAGGCGCCCTGGGCAGCGGGCTGCAGGGACAGCGAGCAGGTGGGTGTCCGGCTGCAGGGCTCAGACACCCGGCCTGGAGGAGGCACCTTCGACCGAGAGCCCCTCCACAAGCACACCCAGGGGACTCGACACAGGGCATGACCTGTGCGCGCCTCCCTGGACCGCTGGCTGGCCACAGGCTTCAGGCCCCAGAGCTGGAGGAGGCCCCGAGAGCCCCCACAGGGCAGACTCCCTGCAGGCTGGACGCCTCGGACGCTGCTCAAAGGTCTGGTGCAGGGTGGGATCTAAGCTAAACCCTGGGGGCCGCTCCCCTGGACCCCCGCTGCGTGCCATGTGCCCAGGACCGGCTGGGGTGGCTGTGGGCCCGCTCACCCGCAGGGGCCACCCCAGCATCCCTCCCCCAGCAGTACCCCCGAGGCAACCAGGGCTCGGGGGCCCCTCGGGCGCCCCCCACGGCCCACTCACGGCCTGGAAGCCCTGCAGCTCCACCAGCGTCTTCTTGTCCACCAGCACAGGACCCTTCAGCCGGCAGTGGAAGGCCTCAGCCAGCAGCCACCCGCCCGTCCCCTCGGGCAGCAACGAGCCCCAAAGCCCCGAGAACCGACGCTCAGTGGCCTCTGTGGGGACAAGGGCAGGGGCAGCCGGCTGGGATCACCCCAGGACCTGGGAGACCCTGCTGGGCCTCCCGGGGGGGGGGGGGCAGGGCACCTCACCTCTCAACATCTCCCGGAACTCTCGCAGCAGAGCCTCTCCTGTGACTTCTGCCCCGGCAGGCCCTGGGGGCCCGGGGGGCCCGGGGGGCCCTGGAGGGCCGGAGAGGCCTCGCTGGGGGAGGCAGGGAGACATGAGCGCCCTGGCAGAGCCACAGCCACCCAGCCCCGGGCTCAGACGCCAGGCTCACCGACTTCTTGTCCCGCCCTCGGCACCGCTTCCTCGAGGCACCGTCGTCCGGCCGCCGGACGAAGCTCAGCCACGTCGTGTGAGCGTCTGAGAACTCAGGCCCCGAGGCCAGGGGGGGCTGCAGGGCCAAGGTTCAGGGCTGGTGTGCTGGCCCAGACCCCACTGGGGCCTCCCTGCAGCCCCAGGGCAGAGCGGGGGCCCCCAGAGCCCAGGCCGCCCAGGGCGGCACTTGGAGCAGACACAGGAAGCGGCAGGGAGGCGCACAGGCCACTCCTGGGTGCTGGGACCAGGGCCTCGGGCAGGGCGTCGCTTGGGCCTTTTGGGAAGCCAGGCCCTGTGTCCGGGCACCTTGGCTCTGGCTGTGTGCTGGTGGCGCCTGTGCCCTCCCACCGCACCCCGCTGCTGCGCAGGTAGGTAGGCACACCGTGTGTCTCCACAGGGGCTGGGCCCTGGCTGAGGTGGGAGGAGCAGGGCAGGAGCAAGTTTCCCAAGGGTCTTTCTGAGAGTCCAGAGCCCCCGGCTGAAGGGCTGGGGGAAGGGCTGGGGGAGCGGCCCAGAGCTGCCAGACACCCTGCCCCCCGCCCTCTGACTGCCCTCCTAAGCTCCAGGCAGCTGGGAGAGGCAGGAATATCCCTGCCTGGGTCCACGATGGAGACCCTGCTCGGTCAGGGGTGTGGGCTGGACAGAGAGCCCGCGTCTCTGAGAAAGTCCGACAGAAGCACACGCCATGGGCAGGAGCAGAGTGGGTGGCCTCGAAGCCCCCACCGCCCCGGGGGCCCCGTCCCAGGCCCGGGGGGTGCAGCCAGCAGTCAGCTCTCCGCCCCAGACACCTCGAGAGCCAGGCTCCAGGGCAGCTCCTGGCCATGGAGGGCTGGGCTCTCTCCCAGTGGACCAGCCGGGCCTCTGTCCCAGGGGGCTGGGAGGGGCAGGCGGGGTAGGGGTGCCTCCCACCCCTGACCTGGGCCTCATCAGGGAAGAGAGACCAAGAACACTCAAACATCCCTTGATTTCTGCCTGTGTCCTTGGCCACCACGGGCCCTGGCTGTGCCTGAGGTACCCATGGGCCCCGGAGGGGCAGGTGGGTGCAGGTGGGTGCAGGTGGAGGAAGAGCAGGGGTCCTGACAGGTGGGGAGGGCGGGGGGGCATGTGCCACATGACCCAGGGCACCCCCAGAGGCCCAGCCCTGTCCACAGACTGTCCCGTGCACTTGCTAGGTCGGCAACCACGCTTCCCTGGCTGGCACGGCCCCGGGACTCTCTCTTCACCGGCCCATCTGGAAAACGGGGCCTCGGGCTCAGTGGGGCCGCGTGGGCTGAGCGCAGCCGGGCTGGCGGCCACAGAGACGCCCTTGGGCGGCAGGAGGCCGGGATCAAAGGCACGAGGGCTGGCGGGGGGCCTGTTCTGGCAACCGCTGCTCCTCTTGCAACCCTGTGGCCCGGGGGTCAGTTCCAAGACCCCTCAGCAGATGGTCAGCCAAGGGTAGAGTCTAGGGCTGAGGCAGGTGGGGGGGGGTGGCGGGTCCTCAGGTCTCAGACGACCTGGGCCACAGGGACTCTAAGGACAGGGGGCCACTGAGGGAGTGCCAGCTGCACAGCAGGGCTGGGGGCGAGGGCCTCCGGGAAGCACAGGGTCCAGCCAGCCTTGGTGGCTCCCACTCTGGGAGCGGTGGGGAGGGGTTCCCAGCAGGGGTCTGCTGCCCACGACTACCCACTCCCCACCCCAAAACGGCCATGACACCTGAAGGGTGCAGTCGCTCTCCCCTCCCCAAACCTCTCGGAGGCCCTACGGTGGCCCAGACCCAAGCCCCTCTGCCGCAGATCCTGCCCAAAGCCCCACCCCACCAAGACGGGAAGGGTACCGGAGAATCCAGCAGGCAGGGTGGGGAAGAGCGGGCAGGTGGGGGGACGCAGGGTGAATCCAAGCCCCTGAAGCCAGCGGCAGGCAAGCCCACACCCACGTGCGCTGGTCGGCGCGTACCTTAGGGGAGCCAGGCGGCACCTCGCTGTTGGCCACGGTGGCGTTGGGGGTCTCAGTGCGCTGGCTGGGCTGCCGCGGCCTCTTTTGCTCCCGCCGGGCCCCGACGCCCCCAAGGAACACGAGCTGCGGCCAGAGGAGAGCCAAGGACGCGGCCCAGGCCCAGCGCATGGCGCCGGCCCGCGGCTCCGGACCTCCGCGGAGGCTCAGCGCTGCGCGCAAGGGTGCTCCGGCGCACTCATGGGGCGTGCAGGCGCTCAGAGCCCCCGCGCGGAGGCGCGGCCCCGGCGTACGCCCGGTCGCCGCTGGTGCATTGTCTGTGGGGCACGAACCAGGCGCGGGGGCACGAGGGGCACCGCAACAGGCAGACGGCACGAGGGACGCGGCAAGATGCGCTCCTGTCCCCCCAGGTCCGGCCAGTGCCGGCTTCGCTCACGCGCGCGTAGTGCCCTAGTTGCCGGCGCCGCTGCCAAATAAACCCTCCCCTCCGCCCCAAAGCTCGCGGGCTCCAAGGGGGAGGGCTCACACGGATGATCCGTCAGCGGGCTCCCAGGCAGGCCGGGGGGCGTGGACAGGGTCCGGTACCCCCACTGACCACTCGCCTCAGCGCTTGAGAAGCTGGGGGCTGCACCTCCTGGGCCCTCCCCTGTGCCTTGGGAACAGCCCCCACCCCTTCCTGGGAGGCGGACTCACCCCGGGAACCGTTAACAAGGGTTCGCCCTGCCCCCCATCCCAGCTAAGCTCCTGGCACCTCACACTCACCCCTTCTGGAGGCAGGCCAGGAGCCCCAGGGTGGAGAGCTCACAGCCCCATCAGCTCCTTCCTACCACGCACCTCACTCAGCTCTCCAGGATCCTTCTGGCCCTGCTGGTCTCCCTGCCCCCGGCTCCTGGTTGTGCCCCAAAGCCTGGCTGGGGCCCTGCCCCTGGGAAGAGCAGGACCAGGGAAGCAGGGCAGCTGGCCCACTGGGCCCCTGGCCCTGTGCCAGCTGGGGTAACCCTGGGAGCTTTCTCCCCTGGGGTGAGCATGCCAGCACTAGCTGACGGGTGGACCTCCACGGTGTGACGAGAGGCCACTGCTCTCCTTGGACACAGGGCCAACCCTTACTGCCTGAGGGGCTGCTCTCACCACTCGGGCCTCTTGACCCCCTGAGCCAGCAGGCGGAAGGGCAACTAGCCCGTGGGTCAGGCCCTTCGGAGGTCAGCGCCCGCGCGAGCCCGGAGCCTCAGCCAGTGGCACCCTGCCGGAGCCCATTCCCAGGAGGTGCTGGGGTCCCTCCTGAACTACCTCCAGGCTGCGGCAGTTCAAGCCCCTAGGCCCTGTGGGCTGGCTGTCCTGGCACCGTGGGGGCCCACGTGGGGCTCGAAGCGCGAGCCCAGAGCCCAGCTGCCCGCCGCCCACCAGGTGGTGTCAACCAGCGGTGCTCAACCTCTTCGGCACCAGGGACCGATTTCGTGGAAGACTTTTCGGTGGAAGGGGACGGGGAGCTGGGGGGATGGCTGCAGGGCCTGCCATGCAGGGACTGGGCTTTGACTGAGTCTGCAAGCCACCACTCTGTCTTGGTCCCCGTGCAGCGGAGCCCGCGGCTGCTCCCCAGGGCCCGCATGCCCGCCCCCTCAGCCCCTCCGCGGATCCTCAGGCGGCACTCTCACGAGGAGTGTGCCAGCCAGGTCCCTCGCAGACACAGCTCCCAGGAGGGCTCACACTCCAAGGAGAAGCCCGCCTGCCCAGAGGCGGGGCCCAGGTGCTGACGAGCAATGGGGAGCACAGAGATGAAGCTCCGCCCGCCGCCCCTCACCTCCTGCTGTGCCGCCCAGGTCTGAACAGGCCACAGGAACAGGAGGGTCCCTGGGCCGGGGGCTGGCTCCCAAAGCAGCCACTGCTCCCAGTGCTGCCTTGAGGAAAGGGGGGCACACTGGTCCGGGGACAGCGCCCAACAGCCCTCCAGACCCTCTTTACCGGTAATTTCCAGGCTTCTGCCAGGAACGGAGGAGGCAGCCCAGTGGGAGACCCCACCTGCCGTCAGCTGCAGGCACAGCAGCCCCCAGCCCCCGGCCCCGGCCGACAAGCTTTCAGAACACGCGCGGCGTGTCCACCCAAGGACGCCTGTCCTCCCCTCCTGGCTCAGGCGCAGGTGGCCACACCCACCCAGGACAGCAGCACTGGTTCTGGTGGCCCCCGAGCTCCCCGGTGCGACCTGTGCCCAGCACCAGGTCAGGAAAGGCGGCCCAGGGGGTGCCGGGCTGCCAGACCCTTCCTGGAGGCCGGGAACCTGTTTGGCATCGCCTGCGTCCTAGTGACCCCGTCCTCCAGGCCACGTGGGTGCCGGCGAGCGCGCGGGCAACGCGCCCGAGGGCCGCAGCCCCACAGCAGATGGCCCTGCCGCTGGACCGGGAGCCGCGTGGCAGAGCCGGGACGGGCTGGGCCTCCGACCGTCCCAGCCCCACAGCACCCGGGGCTCGGCTCCCACTCCAAGCACCTTCGCCAGCAGGCAGCAGTGCTCCAGCCAGCGGTCAGCGTGTCGGCCCAGCCGTGCTCTGCAGCGGGGACACGGCGCCCTCGAGCTTGGGCCCGGAGAGGGTTCCAGAGGTTCCAGCGTCCCCGTGACGGAAAACTGCCTCTGGCTTTCTGGGGTCCCTCCCCTGTCCTGAGAGTCCTTCCAGGGCCAAGCCCCCCTCCCAGGCCAGCCCTGGAGACTCCTGGGGAAGGAGGCTCAGGCCAGCGCTGGTGTCCTCACCTACGCAGACGGTGGACACCCTGGGCACCTGTGGGAGGCCAGGACCATGGCGTGCTGGGCACAGCCCCCCAGCAGGCTGTCCTCACGGCCTGCAAGCAGGGCCCACTCCAGCCTCTCAGATGGAGACCTCCTGGCGTGAGTCCCTCCGCCTCGAGGAGGGACGCAGGCCTCTGCTCCGCATGGGAGGTGGCAACACGTGTGTCCTTGGACACTGGCGCCCTCGGGCTTCGCTCCCTCGAAGGATGCACAGTGAAGGCTTCCCACCGGCGGGGACGTGCACAGCCAAGGGTGGGGTGGCCAAGGACAGGACCATCCTCCAGCGGGGGCTGACTGCGAGGGAGACAGCTGGGCCTGGAGGGACGGCCGCAGGCTCTTCCCGGGGCTGCCCTCTGCCCCCCACCTGCCAGACGTCCCGCCTCCCAGAAGCCTCAGGGAACACCGAGTGTGTGGACCAGACGCTAGCCCCCAGACACGCCCTCGAGCCAGCTGTGGCCAGAGCACAGGCCCAGGAGCACGGCACTGCCACCAGGCCCACACTGGGTCGGGGCCCAGCGTCTGCCCGGCCGCCTGCCCACACGCCGCTCAACGCACTTCCACCCACAGACTCAAACAGCACAGGACTCAGGGACAAAAATACAATGACAGATTTTCTTCGCAAAACTGAGTTGAACACACACAAGTGGTAAATTATAGGGCAATTTTAAATTGATCGAAAAACAAAGTCAAAGATGCAGAAACGCTGGCTGCCCCTCAGTGTCCCCGCTGGCCAGAGGGGTCACGGCGTGGCCTCCACCAGCTCCCAGGTGAAATCAGTGAACGCAGACACAGAACACAAGAAGGTCTGGGCCGTTGGTCCCAAAACTGAGGTGATGCCCACGGGCTCTGGCCCTGACCTTGGCCGTGTCCTCCCAGGATGGCCTTTGTCCTCTGTGATGCTGTGTCCTATGTGACCTTCTAGGCAGGGCCAGGTCTGGTGCGGATCCGTTGTGAAGGGACACCCCACGGTCTGGACCAAGCAGGAGAGACGTTCCGAAGGGCACGGGGCCAGCCTGCGTGTGGGGGGACCCTCTGGAATGCTGGTGTCTCCCGCCTCCGCAGCACAGGAGGGGGCTCCTGGGCCACCTGGACCCAAGGAGTTCAGAGCAAAGGCCCCAGGGGCACCAGGACCTGCAGGGGGCTGAGGCCCCACTGCACCGGGCAGCTCTGCCCGAGGCTCCCAGCCACATCCGGAAGCAAAGGGCGACACCTTGTGGTCACCGTGAGCACACCCCCAGCTCCCGGTTGAGCCAGAGCGCAGGCTCTCCTTGGGGGGTGCCTGATCCCCTCTAAGGGGACACAGCCCGTCTCCTGGGCCCTCCCACGGCCGACTGGCCCCCAGGCCCACACGGACGAGCGCAGCTTGGGACCGGCCCCTGCCCAGTGGGTCGGAGCACCAATGGACGAAGAACGCACACAGAGTGTTTGATAGGCATTGAGGTTTGTATTTTGAAGTGACCAAATCTATAAAATGAAAAACAGATTTACTAAAACAGGTCCAAAAGACGATACAGGAGATGTGGTAGAAAACCAAAGCGTGAGGCCCCTCCTCCTCGAACCCCGAGCTCACAGATGGACCCCGGGGAGGACAGGGGCCGGGACGCACGTCTGAATACACCAGATCCACACCACACACGCTGGCTGTTCTCGCTTTCCTCTCCACGGTCTTTCAAACGCTAACCCAGGAGTCAGGCGGGTCCGCCCTGCGCTCGACAGTGCGTCCTGCCAGCCAGTGTCAAGCCTGGGCCCAGCGTCCCTCGTTTTCGACCCCCTCTGTGGTCACCGCGTGCGGCTCACTCCTGGGCGATGCTTCTCAGCACGTACTTGACCGTGTAGGCGAAGGCTGCAAACCCAACTATAACAAACAAGTTCGCCAGGGCGCCGCCCAGGAGTCCGTGGTGCCGGTTGGCCTGCTGGAGCCCCGCGAGGTGCGGCCCCGCGCCCGGCGCGTGCCCGTTGAGGAGCTGAAGCCCGTTCTGGCCGTGGTGGGTGTCCCCGTCCGGAACCACGTCTGGAAGGGGGAGCGCCTGGGGCCTGCTGTTGAGCTCTTCTTGTGCTTTCTGTTTCTGTTTGATCTCCTGGGAGAACAGCAGCGAGAGGCAAAGAGGCGTGTACATGAACCAGACCCTCTGCGACCAGGGAGGGTCCTGCGGTCCCTCACGAAGACCCCGAAACATGGATGGCTGCTGGTGGGCTCAGCCCTGGCACGGCCCTGCTTCTGCACGTGTGCAGGAGGTGACCTGGCAAATCACCAAAGCTGCGCCTCACAGGCCTAGGCCTGAGCCTCGCCCTAGGAACCCAATCACTGCGGCCTCGACCTGTGCGCAGCCAGGACCCGGGGGCGTTTGATTCCTCACGGCAGGACCCTGTCCCACTCCTGGTGCACCCAGCTCCTCGCGCCCAGGTGGCCAGCTCCACGTCTTGTCCCGATGGGCCCAGTCCCCATGCCCCCTGCCCTCTCCCAGGCCCAACCTCCCATCCCCCGAGTCCCCGAGCGCCTGGGGGGCAGATCCACTGCACCTAACAGTGCAGCACGGGCCCCCTTCATGCTCTCTGTCCGCAGGACACGCGTCCTCCGAGAGGAACCGAATCTCAAAGGGATTCCCGCCCGGGGAAGCCCAGCCCACAGCCAGCTCTCACGCTCACCTCCACGACCTCAGGGAAGAGCTCACAGAAGACCTTGTCTTTCAGGTTGAACGCTAAACTCTGCGCAGCCAGTTGTCTCTTCTGGGAAGAAAGAGAGGGGCAGCGTCAGCCCCGGGGCTGCCCTCGACTGTCCGCAACTGCCCCACTGCTGGGCACCCGGGCAGCTCGCTGCTCCCACAGGCTCCCTCACAGTCACCGAGAGCTGGTCTGCCTCCGCGCCAGCTCAGGACGACCCCGGACGCTCACTCACACAGCACAAAAATACACACCAGTCAGCAAGACTCGGAGCAAGCGCCGTGCCTGGAGGCAACGCCCTCAGGCCGCAGGGCTGCCCGGGAAGCTAGGTGGCCCCGAGGGACGCAAAGGACTGCAGGGCCCAGGGTCGCTCCCTGATGCCTGGGGAGAGGGACACGGGCAGGGACCCCCAACAGGCCAGTCACGCTCCCTGCCCCTCACCGTGAACTCTGACGTCTCTATGCTGCCCAGGGTGGGGCCCTTCTCCACCATGAAGCTCAGGAGCCCAGTCAGGATGGTGGAGACGGACCAGGCTGGGTTCCACGTGTCTGGGTGGAAATCCGTGATGGAAAGACACAGCCTGCAAAAAAGGGGCCCACTCAGCAGCACACACACTCGCCATGACCCCAGCCACGCTTCCGGAGCAGGGCAGAGACGTCTTACCTCGTATTGCACTTGAACCTTCCATTGGGGGTTATCATATAAATACTAGGAGGTTTAAAAGGAAATTCTCTGGGAAAAATTAGCTTTCCGTGGTAGTAGCCACCTGCATCAGAACAGAGAGAGAGCCTGTCACAGGCCACAGAGCAGCTCCTGGGTCTTTAGCCTGCACCTACCCCCACTCCTGCCCACAGGTCCCCCACGTCATGCCCACCTGCCCTCAGCACAGCCCTCACCCCCTCCAGGTCCCCTGTCCTGCACCTCTGCTCCGCCACCAAACTACACCCAGTAGCAGGCCAGCCTGCCGTTTCTCCACCTTAAAAATAACGGCACACAGCCCTGACTCTCACTCCGTCTGCTTCCTGCCACCTGTATGCTCTTGTGCACAATCCCTAGGCAGCATACCGGGGCTGCTGTCTCTGCAGGTCACCTTCCACCCCTGGGGTGTGGCCACATCTCAGGCCTCCTGACCACTCTTGCCCTGCCCCCCAGAGGCCTCCTGTCTTCACCCCCAGTTCAGGCCATCGGCTCCTCCAGCCCTGCCCCAAGACCGCACTCTGGGGCCTTACCTGGACCCACAGGACACAGGAGAACTGTGACAACCCTCCAGGTAGCAGGGCAGACTTCTGGGCCCCTGTCCAAACTCTAGACCCATGTCCGAGCCACAGTGCCCCGAAAGGTCCAAGCCAGATTCCTGCTGCTTCCCTCAAACAGCAACTCCATGCTCTCCATTGTCCAGACTAAAATCTGGGGTCCCCCACCCCCATCACACCCACTCCATCAGCATAGCCTGCCAAGTGACCCAGAGCCCAACTGGCCTCACCCCCTGCTCTCAGGCAGCCCCCAGGAGCCTGCCAGGAACGCAGAGCCTTGGGGCCACCCTAGACTGGCGATGTGGGCGTGCACACATGCACGCGTGTGCACACTCAGGTTTGAGGAGCACTACCCTGTCCTCACCCTCAGGCACGGCCCTGCCTCCAGGACTGGCACACACCAGTCCCACATGCCCACGGGGCGCTGCTCCAGGCCCGTCGTGAGTAGGGCCTGCCAGCAACCGTGTGGCTGCAGTGCCCCGGCCACCTCACACACCTACTGCCCCTTCCACTCCCAGGGCCACCTGTGGAGCCGGCTCAATAGGCAGACAAGCCCACCAGCGGGAGACGGACATGCGGCGTGGCGCTCAGAGCCCACGCCCACTCAAGACCACTCAGAAAAGCCCGAGCCCGGGCTGGTGCAGCTCAGTGGATTGAGCTGCAGCCTGCAAACCAAAAGGCTGCCGGTTTGATTCCGGGTCAGGGTGCATACCCGGGTTGTGGGCTGGGTCCCTGAGGGGTGGGGGTGGGGGGGGGCGAGAGACACAATTAATCCATGTATCTCTCACACATGTTCCTTTCTCTCCCTTCCCTTCTTTCTAATAATAGGTAAAATATTTTTTTAAGATTTTACTTATTTACGTTTAGACAGAAAAAAAGAAGACAAACATCAATATATGGTTGCCTCCCATGCGCCCCTCAACCAGGGACCTGGCCCACAACCCAGGCATGTGCCCTGACTGGGAATCAAACTGGTGACCTTTCAGTTCATGGGGCTCAATCCACTGAGCCACACCAGCGAGGGCCAAAAATAAATAAAATCTTTAAAAAGAAAACTTAATTCTAAGCACATGCACTGACCCAGTGCCCCCTCTGCCCAGTGCACCGGGAGCCACCACCCCAGGCGAGAGCCAGCCGACACCTGCTGCCCTCGGGGGTGTGCGGGAGCAAAGGGCGGACCGTACAAACTCGGCGAGAAGGCAGCCTGCTGCGGGCTGCACACCCCACGCTGCAGAGAGGGGGGCCTTGGGAGGTGTCCCCAAGGGCAGGAAGAAATGGGGCACCGGGAGTACAGACCCCGCGCCAGCAGCTCACATTCCAGGGTCCAGGTGACAGGGCGCCTCCTTCCATGGACGGCTTCTGCAACTAGGGCAACAGTCCTGCGTCCTCCACCCTGTCCTGTCCTATCCCCACCCCGCCCCCTGCAGGAGCAAGTCAGCAGGCGAAGGACTCCTCCCACTTGACTCTTTTTAGGGTGGAGACTGGGTCCTTTGCCTTCCCATGTAAATATCAGAACGAAAGTTTCAGGACAAGCTTGTGCGTGCCCACAACAAACTCTGTCAGGGTTGGAAGCCTGCGGCAGCGCTGGGTAAGGTGGGGCAGCTGTGAACTGCAGGGACTGGCTGTGCCAGAGAGAGGACAGTGTGGGACCGAGCAGGGACAGCAGTGGACATGGGAGAGGAGGGTGAGAGACGGGGACGGACGGGTCAGAAGGCCCAGGAGCCAGAAGAGGAGCAAAGGGGGAGGACAGTCACACCCTCAGGGTCCACAAAGGCCCAGACAACAGAGCCCACACAGCCACCCCAACCGACAGGTCCCTGGGAGACCCTGCAGAGAGAAGGCAGCAGAGGGCAGCGCTGAGCTGAGGGGGGACTCCCAGCTGGTTCAGTCAAGTTTGTTAGAACACGTGCCTGTATTTCCTAAGCACTTGACCATGACCTGTGCACTGTTCCGAAGCCATCTCTGCCATATTTCTAGGAACCCTGCCTGGACAAGGCCATCAGCAAGCCCCTACCCAGCTGCTGGGCACAGGGACGCTCCCAGTCCTAGTAACAGGCCCACCCTACACACCCGCTTTGGCACACACACGGCACACACACTTCCTGGGGCAGACCCTCCCAGAGCGGGAACCCTGGCAACAGAGGAGTCCTGCGAGGCTAGGGTGTACCTGCGAGGGCTCGCCCCGCCCCGCCCCGCCCCAGCTGCCGACTCTGAGGCCCCAAGGGGCTCTCCCAGTGAGATCATATGCAAACCCTGCACGTTGCTCCGGCCACCTCAAGGCAGGACCCGGCGCTGGAAAGCTGAAGGCACTGCCCGCCTGGCTGCGTGCATCTGTGCCCTGGGCTGGCCTGGCCACAACTCACGCCCCTACCAAGGGGCTTGCTGACTGACAGCTCCCAAGTCCACCTTGTGAATGACACCAGGACCCCGGGAGGCACCAGCACCAGCGTCAGCAGGGTCAGGAGAGCGGAGGTGCCCAGCTGACCCAGGACAGGCCCTGTGCACACACACCAGGGGCCCCACCGAGTCTGCAGGACTCGCCCAGGAAGAGGTACCAACGCCCCGTCTCCCCTGGACAGCACCCACCCTTCACAAACAGCAGGAGGACCCGGCGCATTTCACTCCTCACACAGTCCCGACCCCACAGGCATCGGAGACTCAGCGGGACTCCAGTAATTACAGACGGTCCTGAAGACACACGGACAAAACCGAGCGCACACCTCCAAGACTTAGAGAATCACTAAGATGAGTTCCAAGGCAGTCCAATGTGGAAAGTGTATTATTACATTTACATCGTGCGTTTAAGAGGCAAGATCTATTCAGGTGCAAAACGGCCCCCTGTTCTAACGACTTACCCTCGTAAGCAGTCTTCTCAGGGCCTCGGACCACATAGTGCCTGCGGGAGAGAGAACAGTCAGCCAGCCTTGGGGATGGCAAGCCCCCCCAAACCTGAGTCCCTCCAAGGCCAGCAGTTTGCAGGGCCACCAAAACCAGACATTCACCAACATTCAGTCTGTGAACACTGAAGGTCGAGGGCCAACCAGCAAGGCCATTCAAAGCCCTCCAGGCTCTGGTGCAGCCGACGCTCCTGTCACCGTGTGACAGAGGCTGTCTTATAAGCTCCCACGAAGTTCTTTCTCCCCACAACACGACACGAGCGTTAGCCCCTCTAACCACCAATGTCCACTGAGAATCGTTCAAAACTCAACTTCACAACACCCTTGAGCAGTAGGTGGAAGTCTGTCTTTTCCAGCGTGCAGCGCACTAGGCAGAGGACAGCTGGTGACACGAGACGGCTGGGCACGCTGTGCCTCCCAACACCTCCTCCCTCCAGGACAGACAGACAGACACACACACACGTGTTAACGTGCAAACCAGACACCTGCGATCTGCTGCTCGATACACTTTACTCAAAAAACAACGACAAGAGCTGTGATCCCGTGTCGGTGGACTGGGAACAGCCCTCAGAGCTGAGCACGGGCTCACCCAGGACGGTGGCCTGAATTTGTCACTGCTCCGATTCCCCTGGCACTCCGAGAACACGGGAAAAGAAGAGCGCCCAAGTGCTGAGAGCCCAGCAGCGCCAGGGCCACCAAGCGAGGCCCAGGCAGCGCAGCACTCAGAGGACAGGCCTCGCCCAGGAAAGCGCTCCCCGCTCCGCGGCCTGGCTCTGCGGCCCTCCCCGTGGCCAGGGCCGGATCTGCAGAGGAAGCCTGTTTCCCTGGGGGGCAGGTGGGATTCTGGTGGGTGCCAGGCAGAGGTCCTCATGAGCCCCACCCCACCAAAACTTTTCACTGTGCTAAACCTTAGCAGTAGGTCCTCCCAGCAAATGATTGAACCTGGGGACCCCAACTCTACACAGGGAGGAGTGGCTCCCTGAGACTGCCCCGGGGCCACACCTGCTATTACCTGATTTTTGTCGTGTGGGGGCAGGGAGAGCGCTGCAGTGACACTGCCGTCCCCTCACACGATGAGGCCCACATCGCCCAGAGAACTGCCCCCACCTGCCAGCTCTGGGCTTATCTGCGGGCCCAAGAAGGGGAACCCAGAACCCTTGAACACCTGTCCCACAGAAAATTTTTTTAACTCAGTTAAATCTTTTTCCTTCAGATTAAAAAATTTTTTTCTTAGTCCTGGCTGGTGTGACTCAGTGGACTGAGTACCAGCCTGCAAACCAAAGGGTCGTTGGTTCAATTCCCAGTCAGGGCACATGTCTGGGTTGCAGGCCAGGTCCCCAGTGGGGGATGCACAAGAGGCAACCACACATTGATGTTTCTCTGCTTCTCTTTCTCCCTCCCTTCCCCTCTCTGAAAACAAATAAATAAAAATCTTCAAAAAAACTTAAAAATTTTCAAATACTTTTAAGTTGTATGTGTGTGTTTTTTAAAGATTTGATTTACTTGGTTTTTTTAGAGAAAGGAGAAGGGAGGGAGAAAGAGAGGGAGAGAAACATCAATGTGTGAGAGATACATGGATGCCTCTCACACTCCCCAGGCATGTGCTCCAACCGGGAATTGAACCTGCAACCCTTCGGTTCACAGGCCAGCCCTCAATCCACTGCGCCACACCAGTCAGGGCAGTACTTTTAAAAATCAAAATGTAAAATACTCTTCAAAGAGCAAATGCTTCTTAGTGTTTTAGCCCTACGCCTTACTTCTGACAAAATCACCAGCAGACCTGGCCAGCGCAACGGCCCTGCAGAGGCACGCAGCCTCCTGACCCCACCCTTTGACACAGCAAAGAGGCTACTCTGAAGCGAATGTCCAGAAGGCATAGTCCCCTCATGTCACCGGCCCGGGGCCAGTGCCAGAAGCTGCAGGATCAGAGCCTCTGTCCCCTCTGTCAAACTCTCCAAGGCTGAGCAGGCTCATTCACAAAGCCCGCAAGCAAAGAGCAGAGAAGGAAGGTATAGAAATGCGGCTTCTCCTCCAACAGCTGTGAGGCCTGCACCAAAGCCTCCCTGTTGGGTCCCGCAGACCCAGTCCTCTCCCAGGAAGGACCCTCTCCAACCTGGAGTGCAGGGGTCAAGGTCAAGGCTCTGAGTCCCGGCTGCCACCCACTGTGAGTGTCTGCAGGCCTCACAACGTCTACTGACCCCTCAGATGGGTCAGGCACCCCTTTCCGAGCACCGTGGTAGGAGCACCAAGCCTACCGGCCCAGGCCGCAGGGAACCTGGGTGATAGGCAGTGCGGGGTGACTGATGACACAGAGCCTTACCATTCAAGAATGTTGGAAGGGAGGGGCTCAGCACAGATGTAAGGCACTGGGTCTTTCTTAATCCGAAGGTAGTCCTGTTTCAGTCGCTGAGTGGCTGTAGTTGGCGCTCTCTTAGTGCTGTTGCTGCTCATCTGTGGAAAGTCAACACGCACACTCACAAGGGAAGAGGACACGGCACCGTCGAGTCTCCACCCAGAGCCCGAGACCGTCCCTAGAGCACGTCTCTCTCGGCCCCGGACAGAGGCCTGTGGGCTGTCCAGACTCACCCACCCCTCTGACACCAGCGGCCTCGCGGCTTCGCCTTTCCTGTCCGCCCTGCCACAACCTCCACACAGATGCAGAGTGTTTCTGAAAGACCCGATCCACTTCCAGGTGCTCACGGGTAGAGGTGTCTGAAGCTGGAGCAGACCCCGGGCAACCGCACGCACTGCTCTGGCTCTGTGCTCCGGGACACCGCAGCACTCCGGATGTGTCCGCGGCAGCCTCCGCGGAAGCCCACCGTCACATCCCCAGCACACGTGCCACTGTCTCAGTACGTGGAAGGGACAGGGGCACAGGGAGTCTCTCTCAAAGACCCGAGAGGGACAGGGAGCCCTAGAAAGACTCGGGCGCATGTGCTGGGCAGAACAGGAAGGAAAGCCTTCCAGGCATAAGCCCAAGAAAGCACTGTACCCAGGAACAGCACTGGGTCACTGCGTCAGGAGCCACGGCACGTGGTGGCTAATAAGGCTGGTCAGGGAGGCCAGGCCGCCAAGCAGTGCTCCAGAAGGGTCTTAGGCCCGAGCATTAAGATGCACCAGACCTTGTGTTAGAAAGGTCACTGCGCTGGTTCGGTGCAGGACGATGGGACAGCAGGGGACAGACAGGATGAGACGGGGGAGAGAGGACAGTGCAGGACAGCACCAAAGGCGGGGGACCAGGAGTGAAGCAATGGCTGTGATGCAAGAGAAGGCACGTGGCCTGGGTTACCTCTGCTCTGCTCCAGAAGCAGAGGGGATGGTGGTGGGGAGACAGGGCACCCCACTCTCACGGGCACCAGAACAGCTCCAACCCGACCGGAGTGCCTCATAACTAAGGTAGGTGAGAAAGCTGTGCTGCTAACGCTGAAGCGTGGAAGCCACTGGGCCAGCACGTGACAGAAACACGGAGGACACGCAGGTGTGCAGAGACGGGAAGGCGGAGGGCACCCCCGGGGCACCGTGGCGGCAGACTGGTATGGGCAGCGGAGGAGGAGCCACAGCCACCCTGCACCCTGACCTCCCTGCCTGTACAGGCCTGAAGTCAATGCCCCCACCACACCTGCCCCTCCTCAGTCCTTCTCAGTCTCAGTTCGGTTCCCTAGGGACAGCCGGACTTGCTCCTGCCCTCCCTGCAGCTCCACTGTCACATCACCTCATCAGAGACGTCTGCGGACCCCTGCCTGGTGCCTGGTTGAACCCACCCTGGAGCACCATCCGCACTGAACATCCAGCTTGGTGGGCTCACAGGGGTCCCCCTGCGTGCACCATCGCCCACCCTGCTGCTGGCTCCGGGTCCCTCACCCTCAGATCCTGCCCCGCCCCTGCCCACTCCCCCCACACTCACCCTACCGCAGGGTCTCCCTACTTCTCCCATCACCACCACAGCAACCTCCCAGCTGGCCTCCTGGCTGCTAGTGTCTCCCCGTTTCAGTCCATCTTGGACTTAAGTCTTAACTTTGTCACTGAGTTCTGGTCACAACCTTTCAAGACCCCCTCATAGCCAAACAGAAAAAGGTCAGCACCTCTCCCACCTCCCAGCCCTGGAGGCAGTCGTCTGAGGTCCAAACCCCCTTCTCAGGCTTCCTGGCCTCCCTGCCTTCCTGGTCAGAAGCCTCCACACGGTCCTTCCCTGGCTGCCCGCAGCCCAGCCCCACACAGTGCAGGTGCCTGGCAGGCCCCGCAGAGACCCTGGGGTGCCGGGAGCAGCCACAGACCAGCCTGGGAGGGAAGGTCCCCCCACCGCACTGCTCCCAAGCCCCCCGCCAGGTGGCTCACCTGGGCCAACACCCAGGAGCAAATACAGCAACCACCCAAAAGCAGAGCCACCACAGTCTTCTGTTCCTTTTAAACATTCACCCCAAAGAGGACACTCTGCTTCAGACGTGACACTTGACTGGGTGATTCCAACACAAGTCCGTGTCCATGAAACAGACCAGGCCTGGCGGGGCACAGGCTTCCCTCCCGTTCTGGCTTCCAGGGCCATATGCCTTAAGAGCCACATTCACGACCCAAGCACTCAGCTCACTCAAAGGAAAAGGCTGCCTGCTCCGCCTCTTCAGGACCCCCAGGGGCTTCGGGCAGGGCTCCACAGTCCCCCTCAGACAAGCCCCTGCAGAGGCCGTGGGCATCCCGGCTCCCACCACCCCAGTCCCGCAGGTGTCCCCACGAAAGAAGGGAAGGCTGCTGTGGAGGAAAGAAGGGCACCCGGGGCTGAAGCAGAGCAACCCGCTGCCAGCACACGGGTCCGCCAGCCGCCCGTTGAGATGGAGTGCGCCCAGCGTCCACTGCCCTGCCCCTTCCCGTCGGGCCGCCTCTGCCACCCAGCAGACGTGCCACTCGGTGCCAGGCGTCGGCGTGGCAGGGACTTTGGCCCGCCGACCCGACGGGCACGTGACACACCCGCCCCGGACTCAGACAGGTCTCTGCGTCTCCACCGGGCTGCCTCACGGGCTGGACGGGGCGGCCCACCTGCCTGAGAACAGACCTGCCACCGAGACAGGTGCCGCCGGGACGAGCAGGCCAGTGGCCGCGGGCCCAGGCCCGGGCTCAGCAGTCTGCACGCTGGGCCCTGCAGTTCGGGGACACCCGCAAGCCCCCTCGTCCTGACGCTGGACCATCCACCACCCCAGTTTCGTGACGGGGAGCGAATGACGCCCTGCGCCCGGCAGGGGCTCCTCGGCGCCGGCGGCTCCACCCACCGCGCCGCGGCCTGGCCGCTCAGTAGCTGCCGTGCGCCAAGCCGGGTAAGGGCTGGGAGCCGCATCTGAACTAGGACCACCGACGCGGCGTCAGCCGTTTCCACCCGGCCAGAGGAACCGGCAGAGGAGGAGACTGAGGCTGCAGACGAGGAGCTGGTCTAGGGCCCGAGTCCCACTCCCGCTGCCGGGACGGAGTCACCGACTCCGCCTTCCCCCCTCGCCGGCCGAACGTGCCCTCAGCTGTCACCCCAAGGGGCATAATCCCAGGCACCCTCGCTCTCTGCGCACTTAGGAAGCAGTTTGCGGTGCCAACTGTTGAGGGTGAAGCGACGGCAGGCTCCCGCCCCCACCCCAACGGACTCCCGGGACACAGTCCCAAACCAAGACCGCCGCCGGCTCGTCCTGGAAGGGCCCGCCAGTGCGCCACTAACAGGGTCCTCTCTGCGGGAGACCCACCGTGCCGGTCAGCGAAACGCCCAAACGGGCCGCAGGACCATCCCCGGACGCCCCGCCGTAACCGACCTCGGGTTCTGCGCACGGAAGCTCCGGGCCGGAGCCCGCGAGCGGCCGACCGCACGGGAACGGGCTGTCTAGGGGCCCCGAGGCCCCGCGTCCCCTGGCCCCACTCGAGCCGGCTCCGACGAGTGGGACGCGCGGCCGAGGCGCCGGCGCAGTTCCGCGGCGCGCACTTACCTCTTCCCGTCGCCGCGCGTGGGCCGCCGCCGCGCTCAGGATCGCCGTGGTCGAGGCTGGAGCAGGGAGCGAAGAGTGGGGCCCGCGCGGAACAGCAGCACCGCCGCAGGGCCGCCACCGCTGCCGCCGCCTCAGCCTCCTCAACCTCTTCAGGTTCCAAGATGGCCGCTCGTGAGGCAGAGCCATCCTCATTTCCGATTCCGGTGCGCTGCTCGCTGGAGCGGCCGCTCTAGGCGGCCAGGAGGACTTAGCTCCCATCTCGTTGCTTCCTCCCGCCCCGGGAGGTGGGGTCTCAGCGCATGCGCGCTGGCGGAGAGCTCCGCGGGGCGGGGCCCGAGGTGGGAACAGTCTGCGCGTGCGCGCTGGCGGGGATGTACTCCGAGCTCCTCCGCAGGTGTAGTGAGGTTGCGGTCATCCTCCCTGGCATCTCTCGGCCGCATCCCAGTCCGGCGGGAAGTGCCGGGGGCAGACATTGCCCGAAGTGGTCCAGGGTCCCCACCCTGTTTTCTCTTCACCCCAACACTCAGGGCCGAGGGGCTTTCAGCCCAGAGTGGGTGTGCGCCATCCAGAGAAAGACAAGCCCAGATAAAGGGTGACGCCGGCGGTGCCCGGCGTGAGCCCCGCCCTGCAAGACGCATCACTAGGAGCCGACTCTCCCACCCTTCACCTTCCAAAGGATCGGCCCAGTCCGGCCGGGGCCCCAGTTCTCAGAGTTCTGCCCACTCAACAGAGGCTGTCGGCTCGGCCCATCAGTGACCCAACTGGCCCAGGACCCCTGAGAGTCAAGTCCTGGGCACCCGGTGTCCGGCCTCTGCGGGAACCTTTGCCAGGTGGGGTTTGCCATTAGCAAGCCTGCCCAGCCCCTGCCCATAGGGAGAACCATTCTCGTAAAAATACTTCCACTGTTTTCCGGCTGAATTTTCCACCCTGCGCATGAATAGGGACATTATGCAGCAGTGGACGTGACATTGAGGCTCGCTTTCCGCTCCCACGGTCCCCTCCCTGGCCCTAGGGGTAGCGGAGGCAGCGCTTGGCCACCCTGCCGTGGGAGTGGGGCTGAAGCAGGCAAGGGGGCAGTCAGGGCCAGGACCAGGCCACAGTGGGGGTCTGGAGGGGAGGGTACTGTTCCCAGACAGCAGCATCTGGAGGCCCCCCCACCTCACATCTGCCATGCAGGAGCGTTTGGAGGGGCAGGAAGATGGCAGACAGGTGCGGGTGGGACAGTGGGTGTCTGGGGAGTGGAAGGCTGGGTAGGCCAGTACACTGCCCACGACACCCCCTCAAGGGACAGCCCAGGACAAGGCCATGTCCCAGACTGGGGCGCCCCCTACGGGTTGTGCCAGGGGAGATGCTGCATATGGACCATGAGGCAGACGGTGGCCATCAGCCTGGACAGATCCGTAGGGGCCATCACTGTTCAGGGCCACATGGCTGTGCTCCAAACCCCAGCCCCGAACCCTTACTGCCTCTCGGAACAGGCTGACTGACCGCACAACCCCTGACTGTGGACACCGAGCACCTGCAGGCCCAGCCATGACCTTGGGAGGGCGGAGGGCGGGTGGGCAGCCACACTTGCCCAAGTCTGGCACTTCCAGAACCCCAGGACCAGGTCTGAGTGGCGGCTGCGGGACTGCCCTGGGCCCTGGGCAGAGCCTGACTGCTCACTGTCCCTCAGCCCGCCGCCGGGCGAGTCAGCCCATGGGAATCCGGCCCACTTGCTCTGCCTGCACATCACTGCTTCCTTCCTGGAGGTGGGTGGTCCCCAGGCTCTGCCTCCTGCTGCCGCATCCAGAAAACATCTAAGCCTCTCGCCTCCACTTCTCCTCCTCCTCAGCGCTCCCCCAAGCAGGGTGGGGCCAGCTGTTTTTAGCTCGGGGAAAGTGACGCAAGGGAGGCCACCCCTGGGCACCTCCCAGGCACCCGGGGGTTCGAACACAGTGTGTCTGGCACCCGCCCACCCACACCTGCAGATCGCAGGCAGCCACAGTTGGGGCCGGGGCCTCCGTTTGCCTCTGTGTAAAAAAGGGGTGCCTGCTCACATGGGAGCATCTCAAAGGGAAGGCTGCAGAAGGAAGCTCCACCCAGAACCCCCAGCATCAGCCACTAGCCTGCTGCTCATCAAGCACCCAAGTTGCCCCCCAAAGGAGAAGGTGGCTGAGACAGGGGTGGCTGGTGGGTCCCGCCGAGACCCCGGAGCCTCACCCCACCAGATGCACAGATGCTGCCTACGATCAGCAAGACCCAGGCCACCCAGTCCTCGCCATACAGCTGGTGGCCTAAGCAGTTGGGACGCGAGTGGGCAGCAAGGATGGTGGCTCATGGTGCCTGAGACCTTTCTCACTCCACAGCTGCCCTCTTGGACAGGAGAGACTGGGGCCAGCCCTTGGGAGGGACTTCCTGCCGGCGAGCATGGCAGGTGGCCAAGCTGCAAGAAGGGGACAGTGGCACCCACTCCTGAGCACTTTGAATGAGAGGCCCTCCATCTGTGCCGTAAGAGCTGCCAGGAAACCAAAAAGGGTTAGAATCAGGAAAGCATGCCCCATCCTACGGCTGCTGCCCCTGCCCAGGGCAGGAGCGGGAGGCCTCAGTCACATCTGACCAGCAGGGGCTGTCTGGCCAGGGCACCGGGGAGACAGCCTGGAGGTGACAGGAAGTCTAGCAGGAGACACCTGGCCAGACCCTGAGCCCCACAGAGACAACATCACACACTCAACCCACCCCGGCCGGCTCGGGTCACCTCCAGGGACCCTCTCCGTGGTGGCCAGAACCCCTGCCCGACACTGTGCTCGGTGCTTGGGGACGAGAGAGGCTCTGCAGTGGCACTGAGGAGGCCCTCACTCACCAGTCAGGGCAGGGACTCCAGAGGGGCCAGCCTCGGCTCCCACCAGGAAGCCCAGTGCCCGCAGAGCCCAGGCTCAGACTTCCTGTGGCACCAGAACCACCCCCCGCTCAGGCCAGCTCTGAGCAGCCCCTGCAGGGGAGGACACTGAATCTGGAGGGGTCCCACAAAATGCCAGTGCCCAAGGCACTCGGCCTGGAAGTGTTGGCCTCTATACCCTCAGGCCCAGCCCCTCTCTGAGGCCCTGGCCCCTCCCCGGTGGCCCAGATATGGGAGTGGCCCCAGCTGCTGACCTTGGTCCTCCTAGGAGCGAGTAAGGACGGTTTGAGTCTTCTGCCCAGACAAGCTCTGACTTAGGTCCTGCAGGGGGCGTGGGTCACTGCCAGCACAAGGCACGTGCCTGCCCCTCGCTCGCCCCCACCCACAGGAAGCCCAAGGCTCCCGCTCCCTGCAAGCTGCCCTTGGCTGACCAGGACCCTCAGAGGCTACAGCCCTTCTCCAGACCCCTCGCTTTGCAACCTTGCAACCTGGATCTAATTACCCAGAGGTCTGGGGCCTTCCTCTTCTGCTGACAGGCCTCCCCCAGGGCAGTGTGGCGCCCCAGTCACCTCGATCACGTGGCCCACGCCCTAAAGGAAAGTCGCTGGGGCCCTGGCTGAGTCTGGAGGCTCTGAGGCAGGCCCCGGGAGCGGGTCGGCACACTGGCAACGCTGGCTGCGCCCACCCCGAGCCCCACTGTGCGCTCGAGGAAATGGGCACCCAGCGGTTGAGTAATTCGGGAAAGGTCACAGCCAGCGAGTGACAGGGTCATTATTCACACCCACACCCCGGTGAGTCCGGGGCGGGCTCTTCCCCCAGCGTGACTCCCTCTCCCCGACGTCCTCAGAGCCAAGACCACCAGCACGGTCTGTTGGGGCTCAGGGACCCTCCCTCATCCCAGCCCAGGGCCTCAGCAGTGATTAGGGGTGGAAGGCCTGGGGAGGGAGCAGTAGGGCCGGAGCTGACCCCTCCGACCTGGGACCCAGCTCAGGTTCTGGTCATCTGGCACGGTGAGGCCTCTGGGTCACCCTGGGGACACGTTGGGTCCCCCAGTGGAACCAGAGATGGTGGGTCGTCCTGGGGACAGGGGTACTGGGTTGTCCTACCTTCAGTAACTGTGTGGCCTTACACCGCGACCCTCGGGCTGAGGATTTCAGCCTCAGAGACCATGTGATTGGGGCCATGACTGTGCTGTGTGTTGTTAGCATGTGTTGTGTGGTCTCAGCCCATGTGTGGCCATGGTGTGTCGTGTGTCACCTTTGGGGGTAATGCGGCACCTGAGCGTGCAAGGTATGGTCTGGGTGTCGGGTACGGCATCTTGGTGGGTGCTGGGCCGGGGTGGCCTTGCTGTGTGACGGGGAGGCCCAGCCGAGAGCCCCTGGGCCCCCGAGGGCCACACCACACTCAGGCCCCAGGTGGTTCCCAAATTAGTACCGGTCCTGGGGGTTGGGCAGCGGGCCCTGGGGCCACCCGGGCTCTGCTCCCAGAGCCGCCCGCCCGGCAGCGTCCCTCGGCCAGAAACACCCGCGCTCAGAGCTGGCGGAGTGATCCGGGCTGTGCTGGTGCGGCGGGACCGCGGGCGCCGGGTGCTCCGGCTCTGCTGGGGGCGGGGAGAGCGCAGGGGCCTCAGCACAGGGCCCTGAGCTTCAAGGGCCAGAGCGTCTGCTCAGTCCCGGACGATCCGGCATCGGAGGGGTTCCCTGCCCAGTGCCGCCTTGTCTTCCCTCCGGAGCTCCTCTTCCCTCTGAAACTCCTCGTCCCCAGTCGGGGTCACAGCCCCAGGCCTCGCTTCCAGGGCTCTGGGCAGGAAAGGCTCACCCAGGGGAGGCACTCCGTCCCTGTCCCCGAAGGCTTCCCCTTCCGTGTCCAGAGCAGGCGTGGCTGCCCCAGGCCGCTGGCACCTCCCCAACACCTCACTCCAAGCCAGCCTGTTATAAATAGGAGGCTGACCGGCCAGCGCTGGGCCACATCCCTCTTTGTCGCCTGCCGGAGCTGCCACCATCGGGCCACCTACCACGGGAGGATGGAGGCACCTGCACAGGTACCTGAGGTGGGCCCCCTCCCACCTGGGGCAATAGGGTAGCCGTGTCCTGGGGCCTCCCTGGTCTGAAGTGGAGGGGTGTGTCCCTCACGTCACCGCAAACCCGTGCGCACGCGTGTGCACACAGGGGTGAGGCCTGGGGAAGCCCCCCTTCGTCAGGCAGCCCCTGCCCAGTGTGAGTGCTCACATGCGTGTATGGTGGGTGTGCACCCTGCTCCTGTTGTTGCCTAAAGTGTGTCGGGATCCTGAGTGCCCGCCCACACTCCCCCTGGTGCGTCTGCGGCCCCGTCTCAGGAAGCCCTGGAGGCTCCGAGTGGCCCTGGAGACCCCATCTCCGGGGCTGCCCCTCGGCCCTGCAGCACCCCCGGCGTGGGAGGGGCTGGTCTGGGCTGCTCCCCTGGGGGAGGGGAGACGGCGTGGTCACCAGTGTCCGAAGGCACCTTCCAGAGTCTCCTCTGACTCACCTGCAACACACAGCCGAGGGTCCTGCCTTCCCAGTGAGCCTGGGACGGAGACACAGGTGTGGGCAGAGCTCTGTGCCACACGGATCCCATCATCAGCACCTGTGGTGGCATGTGCTCCCGGCTGGCTGTGAGGCAAGCCGGGGCCCACAAGCCCGAGGCCCCAGGGCGGGGAGGTCCACCCATCCCACCCCGTACCTGGGGTCCCTCAGAGCTGGATGGCTTGCTGAGACACTCATGTTCCCAGAACACATGGGAGCAGCCTGCTTGGGCACACCTTCGCTCTCAGGGGGCGGGGGGGTGCTGGCAGAGACCCAGCAGACTTCCCCGGGCTCAGCACCCTTCCCAGCTGCCCACCCACCCCACCCCCGGCCTGCTGGTGGGCAGGGCCAGAGCCCAGTAGGCTGCACTAGGCTATGAGGAGCCCTAGTGATTCAGACCAAGATGGGGACAGTGTAGAAAGTCCAGAGAAGCCCGTGCAGTGACTTGGCGCGTGACTGGGGCCAGCAGGCCTGGCCTGGTCCCCGCCCCACATCCCTGTGCTCTGGGGCACCTGGGGCCTGGAGGTCCTGGGTCTTGGAACGCTGGAACCTCCAGGACAGGACTGGGGGCCAAGCAGGCCACAGCCCCACTTCCTGGAGCCTCAGGTCCCCAGCACTGCCCCCCGCCGTCCACTTTTCCTGAAGCCCAAGGTCCACAAACCTAGCTTCCCCAGGGACCCAGCCCGGTGGACCTCGCCCCACCCTGAGCCCACAGCACTGAGCAACACTCGGGCCTGACCGCTGGCCCAGATGTGGCCGACAGCCTGGCTCCATCAGTTGCGATCCAACGTGGCCACGCTGGCTGCTGGGCCTTCTCAGGCCCCCCAGTCATGGGCTCTGGGCCCACCAAAACAACACAGCCTCCACCTGGAGCTGGTCACCTGGCCTGCTCCTGCCCAGTGGCCCCTGCCCCACTTGGGGGGTGGCAGCAGAGAGCCATCCAGCCTGCAGGCTGCAAACAGGGCTGGGCAGGGCCCCAACACTGGCCGCTGCTGTCCCTGCCCCCACTGCCCAGGCTGCGCTCTGCCCTGATAAGACACGCCTGGGGAGGCTGGGTGGTGTCTGGCTAGGTATAGTGGGGACGGGACAGCTGCAGGGTCCGGCCCTCGCGTGGACAGCCTTCGACGTTCAGCCGGCTGGGCCATGCCACTGGAGGGCCAAAGGGCACAACTGTCCTGGGACAACTGTCTCTTTCCCAGGGACAGAGTGGAAGTCCAGCTGGTGGGACCAGGGGTGGGGGGCGGGCAGAGAAGCCTGGGTGGGGGTCTCGATGGGTCAGGCTGTGCTGAAGTTCAAATCTCCACGCAGGCTGGAGCAGTGGCCCAAGCAGCTGGTGAGGGGCCCAGGACCTGCAAGGGTCCCCAGGCCCAGCCGCCGCCGCCGCCCCCACTGACTGAGGAGGAGGCTGGGGAGAGGCTGCTGGAGCTGCACGGCTCCTTCAGGGAGCTGTTCACCTTCTTCTGCGCCAATGCCACCATGCACGGCGCCACCCGCCTTGTCTGCTCCAGCCAGAACCATCTGAAGAGGGCGTCCTGGGGGCTGCTGTTCCTGGGCGCCCTGGGCGCCCTCTACTGGCAGTTTGGGCTCCTCTTCGAGCAGTACTGGCGCTACCCCGTCATCCTGACCATGTCGGTGCACTCAGATCGGAAGCTCTTCCCCTCCGTCACTCTGTGCGACTTGAACCCACACCGGTGAGGGCAGGCTGGGGGCGGGGCCAGGGCTTCCGACCCCTCACCTCTGCAGCCTGTGGCTCCGCTCCAGGTGTGCCTGGGCTGCGGAGGACTCCACCTCTCCCCATGCCTGCAGGCTGTCAGGGACTTCTGAGACCTCCGACCCCTAGGGGTGGGAGTTAAAAGAGAAGGAACAGCCCTGGCCCGGTGGTTCACTTGGTTAGAGCGTTGCTCTCATGCACCAGGAGGTTGCAGGTTCGATTCCCAGTCAGGGCACACACCTAGATTGCAGGTCCAATCAATGTTACTTTCTCCCTTCCTGTTTCACTAAAATCAATAAAAACATGCCCTCAGGTGAGAATTTTAAAGAGAGAGAGAGAGCCCTGGCTGGTGTGGCTTGGTGAACTGAGTGCAGGCCTTTGAACCAAAGAGTCACTGGTTCGATTCCCAGTCAGGACCCATGCTTGGGTTGCAGGTCAGGTCCCCAGTAGGAGGTGCGGGAGAGGCAACCACACATTGAATTTTGTCTCCTTCTCGTTCTCCCTCTACTCTCTGCTCTCTGAAAAATAAATAAAGTCTTTTAAAAAATAAAAATATAAAAAAGAGAGAAAAGGAAGAGCCAGGTGAAGCTTGGCGTGATGCCCAAGGGACGGATGGCGCCCCCCCCCCCCTCAGGCGGACTCTGATGCACCTCGCCCCTCCCTCGCAGGCCCAGACTGGCGCGCAGATCCCTGCAGGCTCTGGACGAGTTTGCCCGCGAGAATATCTACGCCCTCTACAAGTTCAACGTTAGCGAGGGTGGGGACGCGCCCCGTGCGCAGGCGCCGGGCCCAGAGTCCGCCTTCCAGCTGGACCGCACAATCCGCCTGCAGAGGCTGAGCAACCCCGACGGCCAGAACGAAGTGGGCTTCAGGCTGGTGAGCGTGCCCTGCGGCGCTGCGGTGGGCGTGGGCGTGGGCGTGGCCGCTGCGGGCCTGTACTGAGCTCGCATCCCTACCCCAGTGCAACAGCACCGGTGGCGACTGCTTCTACCGCGCCTACTCGTCGGGCGTGAAGGCCGTGCGCTCCTGGTACCTCTTTCACTACGTCAACATCCTGGCCGCGCTGCCCACAGACCGCGAGGACAGCCACCACAGCCACGGCGACCACTTTGTCTTATCCTGCCGCCAAGACAGCCAGGACTGCCAGGACCGGTGAGTGGGGGCGGGGCTGCAGCCGCTCCCCTCGGCCCCACCCACCGGGCCTGGGTGCCACGGACCGGGCCAGCAGCAAACAGCTTAGGGAGATAAGGCGGGCTGCGGCCCCGGACCATATGCCCTGGCTGAGGGCGCTCGGGCTTGAGCTGCTCTGAGCATGGACCCTGGTTCCAGGCACTTCCAGACCTTCCACCACCCCGTCTACGGCAGCTGCTACACCGTCAACAGCGAGGGGCCCGCACAGCGCCCGGGCATCACTCACGGTCAGTGCCGGCTGGGGCTGGCTGTGGGCGGGGTCAGCTGCGGTCCGGGGCTCCTGCCCGCCAGGCCTCACCCTCAGCCTCCCGCAGGGATCAGCCTACTGCTCAGGGCAGAGCAGCAGGACCACCTCCCGCTGCTGTCCCCGGAGGCCGGCATCAAGGTCATGGTTCACAAGCGCAACCACACCCCCTTCCTAGAGCACCGAGGCTTCAGCATCCGCCCAGGGACTGAGACCACCATCCGCATCCGAGAGGTGCCACGGCCACCCGGTGGGTGGAGGAGGGACTCCAGCCCTCGACCCCCACGTCCCCACCCAGCCCTGGGGCCCGAGGGCGAGGCGAGGGTGGTTCGGTGGAACTGAGGCCTCACACTCCTGGCAGGATGAAGTGCACCGGCTTGGGAGCCCCTATGGCCGCTGCACGGACGGCGTGCAGGGCGTGCCCGTCCCGCTGCTGTACAACACCTCCTACACCATGCAGGTGCGGCCGGCCTGGGGGGCTGGCGGGGGCGGGACATGGATGGGGAACGGTGGGGAAGGCAGACAGCCGACGGTAGAGGGGCCCTAGGAGAGGGATGGCCGCCTCCTGGACCCCCAGCTCCGGTCCCCTGCTGTCCCTGCAGGCCTGCCTCGTCTCCTGCTTCCAGCAGCTGATGCTGGACACCTGCTCCTGCGGCTACTACTTCTACCCCTTGCCCCCTGGGGCTCAGTACTGCAGCTCAGTGCGGCACCCAGCCTGGGGTGAGCCCAGCCCACCGCCCCCCCGCCCACGCCCACCTGCCTGTCAACCTGCAAACCTCCCCGCCACCCCTGGGGTGCTCCTAATGGGTTCACCTTTGACCCCCTTCCCCAGGCCACTGCTTCTACCGCCTCTACAGGGAATTAGAGACCCACCAGCTTCCTTGCACCTCACGCTGCCCCAGGCCCTGCAGGTGAGTGGAGAGTACTGGGGTCAGGGGTCACTGCCCTGGGCGCCACGCAGGGGTTTGATAGGCTCTGTCTCTGCTAGGGAGTCTTCATACAAGCTGTCTGCCGGGACCTCCAGGTGGCCTTCCTCCAAGTCAAGGGTGAGTGCCCTGAAGGGCCGGGGTGAGGGGCGGACAAGCATACAGGGCGTGCGGGTCCCACAGAGCCCACCCTGGACCATCCTCTGCCCCCGGGGTCCCTGCCGGTACACCAGCCGGCAGTGCCTCGAAGGCTGGGGTGAGCGGCAGCCACAGGCGGTCTTCTGTGTGCAGGACTGGATCCTTGCTGTGCTGAGCAAGCAGAGGCCCCGGAGCCCGAGCCCCAGGAGGGGGCACCCCTCCTCCTCCTCCGCTGCAGGTCACGTCCGGGCCGCTCTCCCTGCCAGCCTCGCCCCTCGGTGCCCCCAGGAAGGGGCCGCACCATGCAGGCCCTGGGCCCAGCCCCTCCCGCCTCTGCCCAACCCCAGGAGCAACGTGGCCAAAGTGAACATCTTCTACCAGGAGCTCAACTACCGCACGGTGGACGAGACGCCTGTGTACTCGGTGAGAGGGCCAGGGCAGGGCAGCAGCTGGCCAGACACGGGGGCACCGCCCCTGCGCACAGGGGTGCGCCCGAGTACCAGGCCCTGGGCGCCGCTCACGGTCCCTCGATGCCAACAGGTGCCGCAGCTGCTGTCAGCCATGGGCAGCCTCTGGAGCCTGTGGTTCGGCTCGTCCGTCCTCTCCGTCCTGGAGCTGCTGGAGCTGCTGCTCGACGCCATAGCCCTCGCCCTGCTGCTGGGCTGCCGCCGGCTCCGCCGCGCACAGGCGTCCCAGCCTGTGGCCGTCCACCCCAAACCAGAGGCCAGCCAGTCGCCCAGTGACTGCAGTTATGACGTCCGACACCCAGGGGCGCAGCCAGCGGTGCTTCCCAGGGCTCTGGCAGGAGTCTCAGCTGAAGAGTTAGGTCAAGTGTGTGTCTGCCAAGACTCCTGACACTGAGCCGGCCTGAACTGAGTCTCAAATGGGGGCTGTAGCAGCGGTGGGCTCTCCTGGCTGCCCAGGGTCAGCACCAGACCAGCACCGGAGGGCCTCCCTGGCCAGCCGAGCAAAGCCTAGGACCCAGGAAGCAGTGGCATCAGAGCCCAAGGGCTGGCGGGCAGGCCTAGGGCACCCAGCACATTCGGGTCTCTCGTCAGTATGGCCACTCTGCCTACCGGTGGCCTCACAGTTCTCCAGGAGCCCGGGGCAGGGAGGAGAGGAGCATCCCCACCACTCTGGATTCCCACTCCAGATGCGACTGTCCCTGCATGTGCGTGCTGGCATGTGTGCGTGCCTGCGTGTGTATCCGTGTAAGTGTGATGCCTGGGGGGTGCCTCCACACAGGAGCGCGTCTGTGTTTGGTCTCATGTGCTTGCCTGCACCAACACGTCTGCCTGCACCTGTGTGTGGGTGTGCACACATATGAGACAGGGCCTCCCTCCGCTCAGGGCGGGTGGGAGGGAGGGTAGGGCCAGTCTGAGGCACTTGATGACCTTGAGCTTCTTCGCAATAAAACTGGCAATCCCACCTGGTGGCTAGAACACGTGCCTGCCTCCCCCGTCACCCTCCGAGAGGGAGCCTAAAACCTCAGGCTACACCGCGTGCTCCTTGGAGCCACGGACACTTGGGGGTCTGGGGGACACGAGGACACTGAGCACGGGAGCACAGGGCTGGGCTCACCCAAGGGACAAGACCAGGCCCAGACCACCCTCGCCCGTTGGCCTCCACCCTCACTCCAGCAGGAGCCACACTCCAGGCCAGAGAAGGGCAGATGGGCCAGGAAATGGGGGCTGGGGTGTCAGGAGCCAGTTTTCATCAAAGATGCCCCAGGATCCCTGTTAGGTTTCTGGGTTCTGCCTTTTTACCTCCTTTTGGGCTCTGCTGCTATCCCACCCAGCCACCCCTCAGGAAAGGCAGGGGACCCCGAGACACCCGCTCCCCAGCTGGGACCGTGGAGCGAGGCGGGGAGCCAACGACAGGCAGCAGTGCGAGTGGCAGTTTATTACTGAGCGATCCGGGGTGGGCAGGCCCGCCAGCCTGAGGTGCAGGCACAAGGCCCTGGCAGGCAGTGGGGTGGGAAGTGGGAACAGAGCTCAAGCAGGGAGAGAGGAGGGAGTTAATTCTGCTCATCAGGGGTCACAGCCAGCAGGTGAGGGACTTGGGAGGCCCAGTCAGTGCCCACCTCGCCACCCATGGAGCCTCCGTGGGCAGCCTTTGCATAGTGACCAGCCGACTGGCCTTGGCCTGATCAAGGGCCTGAGTTGGGCAGAGGCTCAGCTGCTGCCCCAGAGCTCCAAGAACAGGGGGCGCAGGAGGCATCGTGGGCCCTGGGGAGTGAGCTGAAGGACCCGGCCCGTCCGAGGGCCTGGCCTGCGCAGTGAGCTGGCGAGTAGGGGTGGAGCTGCAGGGGCCTCCCCTGGCAGCAGACAGAGCTGGGGTCAAGGTGCCGCTCCAGAGTCCGCAGAGGGAGGAGGCGAGAGCGAGGTGGCTGCAGAAAGCCCGCTCAGTCCGTGAGAATGCACTGAACGCAGGGTGCGGGGCGCCAGAGCCGTTCACACACCTGCTCTGGGCCAAGGACCTCTGGGGGAGGCAGGGGCCTGGTCCAGGGCCACCAGCGCGGGGCCCACGTGGCCAGCCACGTGGCCTCGGGACGCCCGCGTCCAGCCAGGGCTGAGGCTGCACGCCAGATATGCCCCCCAGCACCAGAGAAGCCCAGCCTGGACGCCGGGGTCACTAAGTGAGGTACACGGGTTGTTCCCTGGATGGGCTGCCCCTTCTGCCTTGCAGGAAGCTGGTGGCCAGCCACCAGCCTCAGGGCCTTGTGGAGGGGCTCTGGGGGTGTGCAGGAGGGACCTAACTAGCAGGTCTCTATCTGGGGCAATAAAAGTGGGGGCACAAGATGACACAGGCCCCTGGGACAGGGGGGCACAAGGTGACACAGAGCCTTGAGGGTAGTTTGTGACAGGAGCACCCCAGGCCCCCAGGAGGAGTCCACTGAGGACATAGGGTCCCACACGGGGTGAGGGGCACCAGACGATGCAGCACCTCTGGGGAAACGTGGGGCTTCAGAAGACTCAGTGCTGGGGCCCCTCCCCCGGCCCTGCGGTTCGTGGCAGCTCTGAGGAGGGCACAGCAGGCTGCGGGGCCCCTGGACTCGGGACAAAGGCCAGGTGGCCAGGTCCACCCGCCCTAGCTTTCCTCCAGGTGGAGGCTGATGAACTCCTGAATGCACCTGCGGTACTGGAGCTCGGTGGGGCTGCTGCCCGCCAGGGGGCCCGGCTGGCCCGGGGGCGCCTCGGCCTCTCGCATCTCCTCGGCCATGCGCGCCAGACGGAGCCTGCAGAAAGCGTAGGGTGAGGGCACCCCAGCCCGCCGCCGCCGCCCCACCCACACACGGTGCCCCACCCACCCAGGGCCCCGCCCCAGCGGCACTACACATGCGGCGCCCCGCCCACACGCAGTGCCCCCGCCCCCGCGCGGCGCCCGCTTCCGGCCTGCGTGCTCACAGCGTAACGATGTCAGCATTAGCCTCCTGGATCGCGATGCTCAGTGGATCCTGCTGCTCATGGTCCAAAGCGTGCTGGTCGGCGCCCCGCTTCAAGAACAGGCAGACTTGGCTGAAGGGCAGAGGAGACGAGTTGGGACGCGCCCAGGCGATAGAGCCCCAAAAGCGAACAGGAGGAGCACCTGTGACTCACCCGGTGTGGCCCAGGAGCGTGGCGTGGTGCAGGGGCGCCCGGCCCCGGCTGTCTCTTTGGTTCACGTCCGCTCCGTTTTGCAGGAGGAATTCACAGATGATCAAAGAGCCCTGCAGAACCGGGGGCAGATCAGATTGAGCCCAGGGATGGCCCCTCCGAGGGGCCCTGGGCACCCCCCGCCAGACTGAGCCCTGTCTACTACAATGCAGAACAGGGTCCCTGTGGACAAGCTCCCAAAGGAGCAGGCTGGGAGACGCAACGTGTCAGCGTGCGCCTGCGCCTGGCTGCCCAGCCCTGCTCACCCCTATCACGGCCTGCACCAGTGGCGTCTTGCCCTCGTCCTCTGTGTCTGCCCAGTTGACCTCGGCCCCGTGGGCCAGCGCCGCGGCCAGCGCGGGGAGGTCGCGAGTACGCGCTGCACGGTGTGCCAGAAGTCCCGGGTGCAGTTCGCGCACGTCCGCTAGGCCCCAGGCCTCTGCCTCTCCATCAGCCTCGCCACTGGACTCCTCCGACTCTGCGCCCTCTGCGGGGAGGGGTGGGGTAGTTGGGGGTGCTGACCTGCCCCAGAGCAGGGGAAGGGGAGGGTGGGGGAGGGGCGGAAGCAGAGGTGGGAAGTATGCACCCACCCTCCTCAGTGACGCTGTCCACCACGGAGCCCACGCCGAGGGCCAAGACGTCCGAGCTGCCATCAGAACTGCCCCCTAAGCCACTGTCGCTGCTCAGACCTGTGGGGTCCGTGGGCAGAGGGGGTCCTGAGCATCCCTGACTCCTCTCCAAATCCCAACTATCCTCCAGGGAATGCCCTCGGGGACAGGACAGGCCCGAACTAGGGAGCGGGGGTGGGGGGCCTGCCCAGGATGGAAGGAAAGGGGAGAAAACAAGTCACAGGTAGCACACGCCCCCCTCCCCCCACTACCACCCTCAGGCGTGTCAAGCCCCAGCCGGGCAGTGGGTGTGTGCAGGCGGTAGGTGTTCAGCTTTGTCTGTGGCCAGTGCATGCTAGGAGGTCAGTGCCCAGCAACTGGGTCTTGGCCAAGCCCTGGAGATGGGGCCCCCGACGGCTCTGGGGGAGCTCGTGGCCCAGTTCACCAAGGACAGCCTTTGCAGAAGAGCTCAGTCAGGGATGGTGAAGCAGCGCCCTCTGCTGTCCGCGGCCACCCCATCAGCCCTGCCAACTCCTGGCCGAGGCCCATACCATCTGCCCACACTGCCCGGGAAGGCTCCAGACACACACCTGCATGCACACTCAGACACACACTCCTGTGTGGACACAGCACATGTACACTCACACATCCCTTGAGGCTCATGGCCTTGGCCTTCAAGTCAGTGTGGCCCAGAGCCCCTCAGTGCACTGTCCCGGGCTGTAGCTTGGCCGCGTCCTCCCCACCCCCAGATCAGCCTCCCGAGACACCAGCTCTGAGCCAGTCCCTCCGGCAAAGATCGCCCATGCTGCCAGTTCGCCAGCAAGTGGCCATGACGCCCCCTCCCCCCCAGCGAGCCACGCTGGGTCCAGGGGCGGGCTCAGGGGTGGGCAGCGGGCCGGGGGCTTGCAGCACTTACTGCGAGGACCGGCAGCAGCAGCCCCTGCGTCAAAATAGGAGAAGAGGGAGTCCAGCTCGTCCGGGCAGAAGAGGGAGTCCCGGCGGAACCTGCGCTCCAGGGCGCCTGCGCGGGGGCGGGAGGACCAGGGCCATCATGCTGCGCGCCCCTGTGAGCCCTGCCTCCCGCCCACTCAGCCTGACCTTGAGCCCGGGCTTTGCGGCTCACGCCCGCTGCAGCCCTCTCCCCAGCCCTGTCCAGGTGAGCAGACAGCTCGCCCACCTGAGGACAGAGCAGCCACCGAGGGCAGGACAGGTTCCATCCGGACCTTGCGGCGGGTGGCAGGCACTCGGGAGGAGCTGTTGCGGCCGGGGCTCTTCAGCGCCCGCCAGTGCCGCGGGGCCTCCCGAGCCAGCATCGGGGGCGGCTTCCGCAGGAACTTCTTTTCCACGTACTTGTCCTTGACCCAGGCCTCCTTGTCCTGCCTGGACCCAGATGAGTGTGAGGCCACACTCGGGGCTGGCGCTCACCCAACCCTCCCCGTTTGCTGCTGCACCCCCTCACCTGGGGCTGCTGGCCGTGGGCTTCCTGCTGCCCAGCCCCTCGCACTGGGCCTCGTAGATCTGGTTCACGGTGCTGTTCCCGAGCTCGCACATCAGCTAGCGGGGACAGGGTGTGTGGGCCTCAGCCCCAGTTCACAGACAGCCCTGGCTCGCAGGCCCAACCCCGCCGCCCCCCGCCCAGCCGGCAGCCTGCGGGGGCCCCACACCCACCTTCAGCAGCTCAGGCTCCCACGAGTCCAGAGTCAGGGACCGCACCTTGGAGCAGTGGACACCCAGGCTCCTAGAGGGTGGGGGGGCCGGGGTCAGCCAGAGGGGGGCTCAGCCTATTACCCCTGCCGGCTGGCCCACCCACCTGCCCGCCCAGGGACCCACCGGTGGATGCCCGAGCACTCGATGCAGAGCAGCACGCCCAGGTTGATGCTGGCCCAGCGGGGGTCCAGCTGGCCGCAGTCGCCACACTGGCCGTTGCCGGCCACGCTCTGCATGCGCTGCAGCACGCTCTCGCCCTTGACGCCGCGCTCGCGGGAGTCCGAGGCAGAGTCGATGCTGCTTGTGGATGGGGACGCCGTGCGGTCCAGCCTCTGGGGTGGGCATGAGGGGCCGCTCAGCCCGTCAGGAGCCCCAGCCTCGGCTCCCCAGCACGCCGCCGCCTCCTCCCCGAGCCGCGGTGCCAGCCCAGGGTAGGTACTCCTGTGCGGGCGCACTCACACGCACGCACACACCCACAACACGCACACGGCACACGCCCCCACGCAGCCCAGGGCCGAGCGCACGCGCGGAGGGAGCCGGCGGGCCGCACCTCGCTGTAGCAGCTGTCCGGGCTCTCCCGGTAGGCGGAGGCGATGCTGGCTTGCACGGCCTGGACCCAGGCCTGCCGCAGCTTCTCGGAATCGGCCTGCAGCATGCAGCTCCTGCGGGGAGGGGACGTCAGGCCGGGCGGGCAGGGGCTCCCCGCCCGCCCCCGCCGGGCTGCGCCTCCTCACTTGGTGGGCGACACGACCTCGAAGCAGAACCTCCGCTCGATGTCCTCGCACGGCTTCACGGAGCACAGGCGGAGGTCGTCCACCACGACGGTCAGCACGTCCTGCGGGCGGCACGAGGCGGCCCTTGCGCTCGGCACCCCGCCCTGACCGCCCGCTCACTGCTCTGCCTCTCAGGCCCAGGCTCCCCGCCCCCTGGCCACGCGGGCAATGGTGCCCATCACTGCCGGTGCCCGCCCCAGGGCCCAGGCCCTGCACACACCTTCAGCTTCTTCTGGTAGACCAGCTGGCTGTTCTGGATGGAGAACCAGCGCCTGGGTGGGCGGACGGGCCAGGAGGGGTCAGGCGGGGCCAGCCCCAGGTCCACCCCGCCTCCCTGCCCCCTGGAAAGGCCCCCCCTCACCGGTTCCACGTCTTGAAGGCGTTGCTGGCCCTCTTGAAGAGGTAGCCCTCCATCACCACGCCGCTGGGCGCATCCACGTCAAACTCTGCTTTGGGCTCATCGTAAGAGAAGTCCTGGGGGGTCGGAGCCAGGCCCCCAGTGAATGCCCAGCCTGGGCCTGGGCAAGGCCCCTGCCCAGATCCTCCGGGGGCGGTCACCTTACATCACCGCTGGGGCCCCAGAGCCTGGCTCCGCCCCCTCGCCCCCAGCCTTTTAAAGACCGCAGGCTCTGGGATCAGGAAGGAAGCTGCCCCCCCAGCCCACTCCCCCATTCATGTCGCCAGCTGGGCCTGCTCCCGGCCGGACAGAGCCCCGTTCACCAGGCCCGGGAGACTCTGAGTGCCGCCCTGTGTGTCCGCAGTGGGAGAGGAGGCCCAGCCACCTGCTTCCCTGGCTGAGCGGGGCCAGGAAGGCACAGCTGCTGCCGCTCCCACGGGGCACGCGTCCCGGCTCAGCCCGAGTCCTTGCTGGTGCCAGCCACGGTTTGCAGCGAAGTGCCCACAGGTGTCTGGGAGCTCTGAGGCTGGTGGGAGGTGTCCTTGGTGCTGAAGGGCCTCGGGGTGAGGGTGGGCAGAGGCCCCGCCCACTGGCCCTCCCCCACTCCCTCCCTCTGGGGGCGCCCACTCACCTGCAGCAGTGTCTGAGGTGGCAGCGCAGGCAGGGGTGGGGGACAGGAGAGAACGCCCGTGAGGGACAGCTCGGCCTCCAGCCGCCCCCCCAGCCAGCCGCTCTGGGGTTCTGAAACTGGCAGCACCCCCTACAGCCCACCTCTCCCCTGGCAGTGTGGGGGCGACAGTCTGGCAGTGGGAGCCAGCGACGGAGGCCCCCCAGGTTGCCGCTGGCCTTGAAGGAAGGCCCAGCGTGTGTGCACTGAGGGCTGACCCTCTGCCCGCCTCTGTCCCGACCTCCGAGCAACCACAGGGCCGCCCCGCCCCTCCTGCTCCCTCACGTGGAGGCCCGTAGGTGGGGACCCAGGAAGAGGGGGCAGGCCTCGGGGAGGGATGGAGCGTGTGTGCGCAGTGCGCCTCGCAGCTCAACAGGATGGAGGGGGTTGGAGGTGGTGGCCCCTTGGGGTTCCTGCCCACCCCCACCCACACCCCCACCCCCAGCAGGGAGGTCGGGGCAGGGCCTCACCCGCTGCTGGATGGCAGCGTGCCTGTGCTCCATCTCCCGCTTCTCCACTGCTGAGTCGATCACCAGCTGGTCCAGCTGTGGGGAGGGACATCAGGGAGGGGAAGGGAGCCCGCCCTCCGGGACCCTGCCTGCACCCCCCGCCCCGCCCGCTGGCCCACCTCAGCTGCCAGCTTCTGCATGTAGGGGTCCAGCTGGTGCAGCAGGCTGTAGCCCTGCCGGAAGAAGCTGTGCTGGGCGTGCATGAAGGACAGCATCTGCGGGCGAGGACACCGATGAGGCCGCCGCACCTGGGCTCCAGGGCAGCGCCCGCCCCCGCCCGCCACCCTGCACTCACAGAGTCCAAGATCTCGAACTTCTTCTTCGCCTGGAGGACGTTGATCTGCCGGGAGAGGGACAGCAGGGGAGCGTGTTGAGGTGGAGGCAGCCCACAGCCTGCATCTGCCATTCCCTGAGGCCGCAGCCCGTCTTCCCGCCCCTGCACTGGGCCATGCCTGCCCTCCCAGGGCCCGGAGTCAGCGGGTAGGGTCCCTCCCAGGGGCACAGCCAGGGATTCCCACCCCTGCTCCAAGGCCCTCAGGCCTCCCCGGCCCCCACTCCACAGCCTGCACCCTCTGGCTTGTCCCAGTCCATCCCCACCCCTGGGCCTTCGCCTGCCCCCCACCATGTCCCTCCCAAGATCTGACACTGAAGGTTGTCTCAGGCCAGAGAGGCCTCCCGGACCAGACGCCAGCTCTGTCAGTCTGCAGGAGCCCGGGGCCCCCTCCGTAACCCCAGGGCCCGACCCCCGTGCCCAGCCGCTGACCTGCAGCACGTAGTCCAGCGCGAGGTGGCGGAAGCACTTGCGGGTGAGGGTCAGGGCACCTGTGGCCTCTTCCACCTCGTGTGGCCGGTGCCTCGGGGCCTGGGCATTCCGCACCAGGGACAGCTCCAGGTCCTCTCGCACTTTGTCAAACTGCTTCTTCGTCTCCTTGAACTTCCGCACGTCACTGGGGGTGGGGGGTGTCCCATCAGGGCTCCCAGGAGGGCCGAACGCGGGGTTTCCACCTTCATGAAATGCCCTCCCAGGGCTCCTGGCCACCCTCCGCACTCCCGGGCAGGGCCCCCCTTCCTCCCTCCCTGCCCGCACCCCACAGCAGCCCTAAGCCCCTCAGCCTTCAAACTGGGTGCCCCCTCCTCCTCCCTCAGCCCTCCTTCCCTCATCTAGGGCCCCCCACTGCCCTCCATCACCTCACTCTCAGAACTGGTCCAGCCTGGGGTGATCCCCAGCTTCAACCCAGACCCCAGACTCACACACCTAACCTCAATGTGACTTCGCTCAGGGGCGCAGTAGGCACCCAGCTGCACACACAGGTGCAGGGCTCAGATCCCCGCCCAGCCCTCCCCCTCACCCCTGAGTCCCTCTGTGGCCTCGCCCTCACCTCTTGCCCGAGGCCCTCTTCCTGCCCTCCAGCCCTGTCCCACTTCCAAGCTTTTGCCCTTGTAGGACCCCCCACCCACAGTCCTGAGGCCCCCCCTGAGCAGGCCCAGGACCCCCCAGATCCAGCACAGCTGTGTCCGCTCCCCACTCTAGCGCAGACACACAGTGGACCCTCCCTCGCCGCTCACTCTTTGATGAAGTTGTGGAGCTGCTGCCGCACGGACCTCTGTGCCTGATCAAACAGGATCTGGGGGTTGAAGGACAGCGGGCTGTCAGCTGCCTGCCCCCACAGGACCCTAGGGGCCCAGCCCCTGTCCCTCACAGGTGAGACCAAAGGCATGCCCCACCCAGCCCAGCCTGGGTTGCAGTCGGGCACCCCCACAGAGCCGGCCGCACAGGGTCTGGGAGTGGGCGTGGCCCCCAGGCCTGGGCCGGTGCCCAGAGGCGACAGCTGTGACCACCTGCCCACGTCCCGTCTGGCTCCAGGCCAGACTAAAGGCCAAAGCCATGCCAGATGGGCCCCCTGGTCCGGCCCCACGGCACACGGGCCCAACAGGGCAGCCACACACAGAGCACCTGTGTGGTGACGCCCGCCGCCCCCGGCCCTGAGGAGCCACCTCAAGGCCGATGCCCTGCAGCAGAGGGGGCTTGGTCGGAGCTGGGGCACCCGAGGAACCGGGCCTGGGGGGTGGGGGACGGTGGCCGCCGGGAGCTGGGGCACTCCCCACAGCAACTGTGGGACGCAGAATCAGATGTGGTTACGTGGGGGCCCTGTCTGGAAGGAGACAGACAGACGGGGCAGGAGAAGCTGTTTCGAGCTAGTTTATTTCTGAACTTCCCCTGCGGGGGGTGGGCCCCTTGTTTAGTCTGGGGCTCTGGCTCCCAGGCCAATGTCCAACCACCCACGTGTGCCTCGGGCCCTGCTCCATGAGTCTGTGAGGGGTCACCGAGGCCTGGAGGTCACCCAGACCCAGCTCGCGGGGCAGCGAGGTCCGAGTTGTCCAGGGCCATGGGGTCAGCCTGGGAGACACTTCTGCTGGAGACCACTGCCTGGCTGGGGGCCCTGGATGACCCTCCAAGGCCTCTCCCACCCTGAGCACCCCTGTCCGCAGTCCTGGGCTGCATTCCCACCTCCCCCGTTCTCTCCCCGGTCTGGCCCTCACCTGGGACACAGCAGAGAGCCTCACCATGTCCCCACCCCACAGACAGAAAGAGCCGAAACGTGGCCGCCCCCCACGCTGGCCAGGCAGCCGGCGGAGCGGCTTCCGACAGGCCCCCGAGCACGTCACCCCCGAGCTGGCAGGGCTTACCATGTGGTAGTTGACCGTCTCCTGGAGGCTGTCTCCAAACCTCTGCAGACATTCCTGGGGGGCAGCGTGGGGAGACCCCTCACTCAGGTGGGACAGCGGTGCCCCCCGCCGAGTGGCCAGCAGCTCCCCAGCCACAGGCCAGAGAAACACCCCTGCCGCCCAGCCCAGACGCCCACCTGCTCCCAGGGCCTGGGCAGCCTTGAGGGGCTGCCTGGCCGTGCCCATCCCTGACCAGGGGTGGCCGTCCTCTCACCGAGATGACCGTGTCGCCCCGGCACTGCTGAGACAGGTCCCGGACGCCGCTCACAAAGAGTCTGTTGGCTGTGACATAGGCCTTGCCAGCCTCGATCAGGCCGCTGCACAGCTTCACCAGCTGCAGAAGGGACAGGGGTGACACTCAGGCCAACCGCTGTCACCAGCCTGGCCCACTACCCAGAGGCTGGGGCGGAGGGACGCAGCTCAGGGCCCAGCGGTGCCCAGAACACAGCTCCCCCGGGCAGCCCCAGGCCAGGAGGGACTGGACTGCCTGCCCTCCACCCGGAGCCCACTGGGCACTTGGCCTTACGGGGCCGCCACCCTGGCCCTTGGCTCCAGAGCAGGAGGGCAGAGCAGGATAGGGCTGGGGCGGGCCGTGGTCCTGCCCCAAAGCCAGCAAGGCCAGCCCCTGAGGGGGCTCAGGGGCACTGCCCCTCCTCCCCCCGGCCCCCGCGTCAGCCCCAGCCTGGCCCCTCGTGGCAGCGGCCCCCAGCAGCTGTCTCCTGCCCTGAAGACACCCTGGAGGGGACCCACCAAGGCCTGCCACACCTGATGGGGACGCGGGGGACACACGTGTGCAGTGCGTGCTGCAGCGGGGGCGGTGGGGACACGGCCACGTCTCGTGCACGGCACACAGGCTGCACACCCCAGGTGCAACCCCGGTGTGCCCACACACGCGCGCACGCACGCACACAGGTGGCTGGGCGTGAGGGGTGGACAGCGGCCCGGGCGCCGTGCACCCTGCCGCCTCACCTTGTCCAGTTTGGCCTCGATCTCGACCACATCTGTCTCCACCTCGTCGATAGTTGCCCTGCAGCGGGAACGGGGCAGCCAGGGTCAGCCAGCAGCCAGCCACCCTGACCTCATGTCAGGCTGCGTCTTCGCCTCCCCGTGCACCCCCGAGGGGGCTGCTGGGCTGATGGCTGCTTGCCCCTGTCTGCTGACCTGTGCCCCTGGGTCCACGGGCAGGCCAAGAAATGGAAGCTGGGAGAGGCTGCCACTTCCTGGGAGGAGGAGCCAGGACGGGGACACAGGTCCAGCTGACTCCAGAGCTGCCCAGCGCCCACCCGAACGCCCGGCCAGAAGAGGCCCAGTTGGATATGATGCCCCCTCTGGGGCCAGGCTGCTGCAGCCACCCCCCAGGGTAGAGAGGCCAGACAAACCTGAGGACAGAGGGAGGGGCTGGAGCCCCGGTGCAGGTGTGTAGTCGGGGTGAGGACAAGGGAGGCCAGCTGCCCTCCTGCCCAGCCCCAGGGCCCAGATGGACAGTCCCACCCGAGCCTGGTAGCCCCTCTGGCAAACTTGTCTCAGTCGGAACCCAGGGCACCGGACGGCCGCTCTCTCTGATTTCCTCAGCACCGAGACCCCCGACTCCCCCAATCTCAAAACACAGACCGACAGGTCTGCCAGGAGACAGGGCTGGGTCAGGCTTGGAGGAACCCACTCCCCCAGGGCCGCCTGACAATGGGCCACCTCGGGGAGGGGAGAGTTAACGCATGACATCACCAGAGAAGCCTCGGACAGGAGAATCCCCGGAAGGCAGAGGCAGATGGATCGGGCACGTGACATCCCCCCCTCCCCTTCATGCTCCAGGAACAGGAAACAGAAAAATCAGGCCAGGATCCCGGTGCCCCCCCTCCACCACCACTCAGCTGGTGAGCCAGGCCCATCTGGCCTCCTGCGGACAAGGGGCAACTGGAATGGGGTTCGAGCCCCAGAGACAGGTCTTGGGCGGGGTCAGGCAGAGGGAGGTGGACAGGGGGAGGGGCATGTTCCAGGGCTTCCCAGGCCTGGGGGGTGAGACCTAGTCCCTCACGTAGGGTGTAGCTGAGAATGATCTCCATCAGAAGCTGGGGAGGGAGGGGGATCACCCAGGGACCTTGGATGTGGCCACCTGGCAGGACACGGGCTCCTCTCTGAGCAGCACCCAGTCCTTCCCGAGGGGCTCAGGGCGCTACATTCCAGAGCAGAGACGGGTCAGAGAGGCTGTCTGCCTGGGCCGGAGGGGACCCGGGCCCCCGTGAGTGCCTCGAAGCCCACCCAGGCCCGCCCTTTGGAACTGCCTGGAGGCGTGGCCTGAGGAGTGTGTTTCTTGACAGCGGAGGCTGGGACCCCAAGGACCCTGACCCCGCTGTAGCCTCTCCCTTCCCCCTCAGAGGGTCCAGGAGCAGGGAAGGACCACCCACCGGAAGAGGGTGCTGCAGAGGGAGACACAGCTCTGCAGCCCTAGCCCGCCAAGTGCCCTGGGCAGCCGTACAGAGCGCTGCCACCCTGGGGCCTGGGCTCCTGGTCCCTGGAGTGCAGCAGGGTGAGGCTGCTCCAGGAGCCGGCTCTGCCTCCCTGGCCCCGGAGGCCTCCTCCCCTGCCCTCCCTCCAGGATTTCCTCAGCAGCTTGGAGGATGGGGAGGAGGGAGAGGCCAGTTCCCCCCCCCAAGCCGTGACTCAGTGCCTGAAGCCCCACCCACGGGAGGGGGCACCAAGAACATGGGGCGGGTGGAGGCCCTAGGCCTGTCTAGAAGAGTCCAGACCCCTTAGCCACATGCGTCTGGGGTCTTCCCAGGCCAAGCGTGCACAGGCAGGGTCCCCCGCCCCAGGGCTGGGGCCAAGGGCCCTGTAGCACTGACCACATCCTCCTGGCCTGCCACGCCCTGACCCGCCCAGCCCAGGCCAGCCTCCAGGAAGCCCAGGTTACAGCCTCAGCTGCACCTGAAGCTGAGCAGACAGGGGCACCTCAGGGTTGTCTCAAACCCCTACTAAATCTCAGCCTAACCCCAAAACCCTAAAACCCAGAGACAGGCTTCTGTGGCCCAGGGTCCTGATGGGTCCACTGAGCCTCTCCCCCAGCCCCACTGGGCACTTTCCCAAGGGCAGCCCCTCCCTGCCAGAGGGACCCAGTCAAAGCCACCGCACCCACTGCGGTGCCACAGGCAGAACAGGCTGCCGAGGGAGGAAGGCCGGGATGTGGGGAGGTGAGTGAGGTGCTGCCACGGATCTGACCAGGCAAGGTGGGGAGGAGGAGCAGGAAGCTCAGAGGGCGGGGCCAGGACCAAGCCCCCAGCTAAGGCCCTGGCTACACCTCCCCCCAGCCTGGGTCCCGCAGGACAGTGGACAAAGGTAGGGGCCCGGGATCATGAGTGCCTCACACCCCCTCCCTCAGCCAGTCAGCAACAGAGGGTGGGCAAACGGAGAAGGTTGCCGCCCACCGCTCTCCCGGCGCCTGGGGCCACTCTCTGGCCAACCAGACCCTCACCCCCAGCCTCCCTGGTGAGGGGGCAGTGCAGGAGGCCGGCCCAGGGCCCCAGGGCAAGAGCGACACTGATGCCTCACTGCTGTGTTCGCCCACACAGGCCCTCTGGCTGGCACCCCCCAGATCCAGCACACACAACACATGCAAGCAAGCACACGTGTGCACAGATGTATGGGAGATGTGCTCCTGTGCCATCCCGTGTGCATGAATGCAACAGCACAGCACACACATGGACACACATGCAGAGACATGTGTCCCAGTGCTGGTACACGCATGAGCACAACATGTGTGTCTGGTGCGAACGCTCACCCCAGCGTGATAAACGCAGTATGTGTATGTGTGCACACCAAGAAGTGACACATGACGTGCATGCTTCCATCACAAAGTCTACACACATGTGTTGAGCACGCCCGCACAGGGGCGCAGCTCACCCACACGTTCATGTCCAGGGTCTGGCAGCTCAAGACAGGGTGCAGACGGACATAGCTCCCACGTGTGCACCTGGCACCCAGGTGCCGCTCGGTCACGGCAGACGTGCCCACACCGTGGAGGTGTGGTGCACACAGGTGAACATGCCTGCACTCCCACAAAGCCCTGAAAACACAAACCCAGGGCAGGCCACAGGCCAGAACCTTCCCCAGAACCTCCAACCGGGTCTGCTCCGCCCAGCCCCCACCCCTCCCCTCCGGGTGCCGAGTTCACCCTGCCAAGCAGCCACCCCAGACCCTACATGTGGCTCCAGCTGACTGTCCCCTCTGCGCACTCTGGGCACACGGACCAAGACAGAATCCAGGGACGGACGCCCCATGAGCCCAGACAACCCTGGCCGCAGCAGGACTGCAGGGCCGAGAAGGGTCTCAGCCCTGTACAGGTGGCCGGCACGAAGGTGCAGACACAAAGCGGGGGTGGACACTCCCACGGAGAGGTAGCCAGCCCGCGGCAGCCCCGCCCCCACGCGCGCGCCCTCCGCGCGAGGTGACCAGCACAAGGGACATCTTTTGTTCCGTCCCCTCGTCCCGGGGCTCTGCGGGCTTTGTCGGAGGCGGGATCCTCCAGCTTCCATCACTGGCTTCCCCGTCGGACACAAAGGGGGCACCGACGCCCCCGCCCCGCGCCCATCTTCGGCTGCCCTGGGTGCCCCGAGGGGGCGGCGACCCCAGCTCCCACAAAGGGCGCGCCCCGCGGGCGCACCTGAAGCGCGGCGAGTCCTTGATGCACTCCTCGAACTCCACCGTCATGGCTGCGGCGGCGCGCGGCGCTCACTGGCACGAGGACCGCGGCGCCCCGAGCGGCATCCTCAGCCAGCCCGGCCCGCTCGTCCGCCCGCCCGCGCCGCGCTCCGCGCCCGCCCGCCCCGGAATGAGGCCGCGGTGCAGCCACCCCGCCCCGCCTGTCACCGCCGGGGAGCGTCACCAAAGTCCTCAGTGTGCGCGCGCCGCCCGCTGTCACCGCCGGGGAGCGTCACCAAAGTCCACCACCCGCGGGCGCCGCCCGCTGTCAACGCAGGGGAGCGTCGCCAAACGCCCCTCCCTGCGGCCGCGGGCACGCCCAGCTCCGGCCCTGACGCCTGGAGGTTCCGCCTCGCTTCTTTCCTGGGCCACTCCAGGTCGGGAAGGTGGGCGGGCTCAGCAACAGTGGGGCGTCTGGAGCCGTCGGGTGGGCCGCGGGGCGCGGGTAGAGTACGGACTCCGCCCTCTCCAGCGATCCAACCGTTGCGCAACTAGGGGCATTTGCAAAAACCCCTAGAAGGTTTGCAAAACCTTCTAGGGCGGAACACGGCGGTAGGACACGCTCCGCCAGGATGCAGAGCAAGTGAGTGGGTGGGCAGATGGGCGAATGAGTGCACGCACGAGGGGGCGTGCAGGTCAGGCGCGGTCGTAAGAGCGTCTCTCGGGACGCCGCTGCTCGAATATTGCCTACGTGCCCTTCAGCGGCCCGCACTTTGCACCCACTCCCTAAGTCTGACCCCGCCTTTGCTGCCCCCGCCCTCGGCGGCACTGGGCGGGAGTGGAGGACTGCAGGGGCGTGGCTAACGCAAAAGCGCAGACGCAAGAGCAACGGGGGCGTGGCCAGGCTGCGTGCGCGCGCGCGCGCAGGGCCCACGTGCGGTCCCGGCTCCACTGAGTACTTCTCCGTTCCGTCCAACCAGGCCATGGGCTCCGGCCTGGCTGCGGGTTCGGTGCGGGCGCGCTACCTCGTGTATTTCCAGTACTTGGGCACCGACTTTAAGTACGTCCCCCGGACCTCTTTTCGTGCTCGCGACCCCCACGCACAGTGCGGCGCCGCGGGAAGCACCGGAGCTGGTCCCCGAGGGCAGCTGGCGCGAGAGGGAAGGGCGGGAGCTATGTTTAGGATCCGCCCGGCCGGCCTTGGGACTCCACAACGGGGAGGAATGGCCGCGTTGGCCGCATTGGGTGGGGCCCGGGAGGGGCGGTATCCGCCCACTGACCTGCGCCCGCCTCTGCCCACAGCGGGGTCGCGGCCGTCAGGGGCGCCCAGCGCGCCACCGGGGTTCAGAACTACCTGGAGGTGAGTTCCGCCGGCCTGTCGCCTGGGATGGAGGAGGGCGAGCCCCCGGAGGGGCAAATGGGAGCCCCGCGCCTGTGGGAGCACGGGGTCTTCGCCCCGCGCTGCCCGCCCCGCCCCCGGGGGCTCTGTCCCCGCAGGAGGCCGCGGAGGGGCTGAAATCGGTCGTGCCCGTGCAGTTCACCATCTCCAGCCGCACGGATGCTGGCGTCCACGCCCTGAGCAACGCAGCGCACCTGGACGTGCAGCGCCGCTCAGGCCAGCCACCCTTCTCCCCCGAGGTCCTGACGCAGGCCCTCAACACCCACCTGAGGCACCCCGCCATCCGGTGAGCACCCTCTGCTCTGACCCCCTGGGGGCGGAGGTCAGGAAGGCCTTGGTGTCTGTGCAGCACTTTTTGGGGTCAATAGGTGCGATACCAAGGGGTCACTTGTGTGTGGGGGGTCATTTCTCCGGTGGCCCTACCTTGCTTCCGCAGGGTTCTGAGGGCCTTCCGTGTGCCCAGTGACTTCCATGCCCGCTACTCCGCCACATCCAGGACCTACCTGTACCGCCTGGCCACCGGCTGCCCCCAGTACAACCAGCTGCCTGTGTTTGAACGGAACCGATGCTGGGCGCTGCGGGCAGAGTGAGTGGGCTGGGTGACAATGAAGGGCGGGGCGGGGTCTTGCCAGGACCACCTAGCTGGCCACGTCCTGACCGCTCGCCTGGCTCTGCAGCAGCTTGGACGTGGCTGCCATGCAGGAGGCTGCCCACCACCTCCTGGGGACGCACGACTTCAGCGCATTCCAGTCGGCCGGCAGCCCATCCCCCAGCTCAGTACGCACCCTGCGCCGAGCTTCAGTGTCCCCTGGCCCAGCCAGCCCCTTTGTCCTCCCCCAGGAGAGCAGGTGAGGAGAGGCGGCCTGCAGGCCAGTCTGGAGGCTGTAGGGGCTGGGCTGGGCTCCGACACCTTCCCTGGTGAGGGCAGGGCAGAGGCATCATGTCCTGGGTGCGCGCTGGGGGGATGCTGGGCAGCCGCCCTCCCCATGGCTGGGGAACAGAGGACGGAGAAAGCCGCCCTTCCCTGAGGGCTCCCGGCCCTGCCCAGAGCTCCCTGCCTATTGGACAGATCTTGGCAGCCACTGAAAAGGTCCTGCGGGCCAGTGGTTCCAGCCACAGGGCAGCTGCTGACTTCTAGAGTGGGGTGTCAAACTCACTCACCGGGGCCACAACAGCCTCGCAGTTTCTTTCAAAGGGCCGAATGTAATTTCAACTCCTTAGCAGTTAAGGAGCAGTTCCATTTATGCAGTCCTAAAATTATTTCAGCCCTTGAAAGGCAACCTCAAGGCCGATGTGGCCCCCAGTGAAAACGAATTTGACACCCCTGTTCTAGAACCTTCCTAATTTGGGCCAAAACTAAAGGGAGGAGGGACTTATGCACAGTCAGCTTGGACTCACTGCCAAAGAACTCTGGCTGGAGGCTTGGGTCTAGTACACAAGCTGCCCCAGAGCCAGTACCAGGACCTTAACATTTCAGCCTGAGAGCCCCACCCCCAGGAAGGCCCTGCTGCCTCTCCCTCTCGCCCGATAGTGGTTTGGTTTCCCTGAAGGGGTGGGCTGGTCAGTGGAGGCCCCCGGGGTGGAGGACAGGGTGGGCACCAGTCAACAGTCTTCCCAGGCCCCCTGCCCTGCCCTTCCTTTGGGATCAAACTCACTGGGGCTGCCCTGTGGCCTGGCGGTGACAGGTGCCCATGTCCCTAGGAGGTTACGGTTCTGGAGCCTGGAGTTTGAAAGCCAGTCTTTCCTGTACAGACAGGTGGGCTCTGTTCTGGGCCCCCAGGGGGTGGGGAGCAGGGGGGGACTCGGGCCTCAGTGGCAGTCTTGGCCTTGGGTTGCAGGTGCGGAGGATGACAGCAATCCTGGTGGCCGTGGGGCTAGGGACTTTGACGCCTACCCAGGTGAAGACGATTCTTGAGAGCCGAGACCCCCTGGGAAAGCATCAGACACGTGTGGCCCCGGCCCATGGCTTGTTCCTGAAGTCAGTGCTGTACAGGGACCTTGAGGACCTTGGTGAGAAGAGGTGGCCTGGGAAGGCCCCTGCCTGTACCCACTGATCGACCCCACTCCAGGCTGGGTCCTTGCTGGAGAACCTTTGGTGGCCATGGCATCGCAGCCCTCACCCATCATTCCAGAAGCCTGGAGTCCAGCCTGTGCCCAGCAGGAATGCCAGGGCCCACCAGCCAGGGCAGCCCCAGGCCGGCCTGAAGACTAGGCCAGAGACCAGTGGCCCAAAGGCAGGTGGCCTGGGGTGAGCTGCCTGTGTCCCTCAGGCCCACATCCCACAAGTGCCCACAGGGGCATGGAGGCAGAGCTCCCCAGCCCCTGTGGGGACCCCCCTGCCCCCAGGTTGACCTAGGGTCTGACTACAGGTCGTGCCGCCAGCGGTCCCAGTGCTCCTGGCCTCGCGTGGTCTGCAGGGCCCTCAGCACTGAGGCCACAGATGACCCCCAGGTGCCCAGCCACGGTCAGGGCACGCCTGGCTCACTAGGCTAGGCCACTGGGCCCTGCCCAGCCCCGCACACCCCACGCCCTGTGTCGTCAAGCTGGGGCAGGTGCAGGGCACAGGTGTGAGCACCAAGGTGGGCGCACGTGAGCAGCCTTTGGCTCCACCTTCACTGGAGATGAACGTCCCGGCCCAGAAGTAGAAATAAAATGTGAAGAGGCCTCCAAGGGTTATTTATTTTTTCCACCAAAACCGGCCACTTGGCAGACATGTGACACTGGTGGTGTCCCCACAGATGAAGGCCATGGCCAGCTGGGGGCTGCACACCCACAGAGGGAAGACCAGGGCACAGACTCCATCCTAGAGCGGGAGTCCGGTCCCTCCGGCTGGGCGGCCTGTGGCGTCAGCTGCCTCCGCTGGGGGCTGGGGGCAGACCCTTCTTGAGCAGGGACGTGAGGTAGCTGCCCAGCTCTTCATCCTGTACGGACACAGAGGCTGTTGCCCCGCCCTCCCAAACCTACGCCACCCGGCAGCCCGGCAGGGTGAGGGGGGGACCCCACTTGTCCTGGCCCACTGTCGGCTACAGGTCCTGGGTCCTGCCGCACACCTGGTAGGTCCAGGAGACGAGCAGCACCTTGGTGCCCGGGTCCTCCGAGTGGGCGGCAGCCTGGATGAGGATGGACTCCACGGTCACCGAGCCATCGGGCAGGTGCTGCACGCAGTGGTCCTTGAGGAGGCTGCGGGGACATGCAGTGAGCCCCCGCCTCCTGCCCCACTGCACCCGCCCCGAGGGCTGGAGGGGACAGCACCCACCCCTTCAGGTGGCTGTAGACGCGCACGGCCGTCTCCTGCTCCTTCCGCGTGTCGTGCAGGTGCACACGGCAGGTGAAGCGCAGCTGGTGCTCGGCCAGGCCCAGCTCCTTGAGGGCTTGCTCTGAGGACACCAGCCGGAAGTTCTGTGGGGCAGGGGCAGGGCAGGTCAGGGAGTGTGGGAGCCCCACCCCCACCCCGTGACGGCGAGCACACTCACACTGTCCTTCATGATGAGGGTGCCATGCAGGAGCCGGGGCTTTTTGGCATCAGGAAGCAGCCCTTCAGAGAGGAGCCGGGGTCAGAGCGGTCAGAGGGGGGCTGCCCACCCCCCACCCGGCCCCGCCCCGCATACCTTGGGCCATCTCCCGCTTCAGCAGCCCCAGGGAGATGCCCACGGGGATGCTGGGACTCGTGGGCAGCGTCACTGTCTCACCGTTGGCTGGCATGTAGCAGCTGACCCCTGGGCCGAGAGACAGAGTGTCAGCAGGGCTGCCCGGCCCTGCCTCGATGACCCTGTCGGGGGGCCCTCTCCTCGAGTCCCTGCACCGCCCCCACCCCGCCCGCCCTGCTGCCTACGGAACTCCTGCTCGATCTTCTGCTTCAGGAACTCCATCTTCTTGGCCTCGCCGTGCACCAGCAGCACGCTCTCCGGCTCTGCCTGGCCCACCAGCTGCATGATGCCCTTGGCGTCCGCGTGGGCGCTGAAGGACATGTACTCCACCTGCATCCGGACCTCCAGCTGTGGGGGCACGATGCATGGGGGCTGTCACTACCCACCCAAGAGGGGCGAGGAGCTCGGGAAGGGTGGCACTCACCACCTGCCGCCCCTCCATCTCCAGCTTGCGCTGCCCACTGAGGATCTTGTGGCCCACAGTGCCCTGGACACAGTAGCCGGGCATGATGACCTGCAGGGCAGAAAGGGACAGAGCTGGTGGCCACCTGCATGGCTTCCACCCCGCCTCAGGGCTTCCTCTTGGGACACCCCCACCCCGCCTTTCTGCTCCTCTGAATCCTGGGGAGAGGCCCCTCCCCCTTGCTGGCTCCCCGTTGCCGGCCCCCTGCAGACCCAGGCGGGCCCAGGCCTGAGTATCGTGCCCCTTGCCCAGGAGGGAGCTCTGACCGGTACTGACTGGCAGGAACACGGACAGTCTGACTGCCTGGGCCTGACACCAACTGGGTCACAGGGTACCCTCCTGACAGCGGCAGTGTCCCCAGGCCAGGGAGCCCCCGCGCCCAACCTCTGCCCAACCGCACACGCCCTCCGAGGAGTTGTTCTGGGGCCCAGACCCTCACCATGTTCTTCTCGTTCCCTGCCCACTTCCGGAAGATCTGCAGGGACTGGCCAGCGTGCAGCATCCCTGGTGTGGCAAACACGACCTGGCGGGCGGCGGTGGGGTGGGGTGGGGTCAGGGCAATCCTCGCCCCAGGCAGTACCTGCGGAGAACTGGGCTCCGCAGCAGGGAGGCCTTGCCCCGCCCCACCTTCTGAGCCTCCTGCTGTACCTGTCATGCCCCCTCCCACCCTGGCGGCGTCTCCCCCCACCCCCCTGCACAGGCGTGCCCCACTCCCCCGGGAGACCGAACACTCCCGGACACGAGGGAAGAACGCACGTGTGGACACTAGGCACTGGCTGGGCCCCGGCCTCGGGCCACCTTGGCTGCAGCCGGCGCAGACAGCCGTGCCTTCCCCTCCCAGCCAGGGCCTCACCATCGGACCCGGGTTGTCGGCAAAAGCTCGGTCGAAGGCCTTGATGTGCTTGAACTCGAACATGTTCCTCTGGACGAAGGTCTTCCGGATCTTCTGGTTGGTCCAGGTGATGAAGAGCTTGTAGTAGTGGTTGGCCTTCTCCGTCAGCCCCGTGGAGAAGTAGATGGGCGCCTTCAGGTTCATGCGCTCCCTGCGGACAGTGCGGGGCTGCCGTGGAGGAGCCGTGGGGCAGGCTGGCTGTGTCCTCCCCACGCCTGCAGCCCAGATCGAGGCCAGGGCCCTCAGCCTGCTCCCTCCCAGAAGACGTGGGGCTGACGTGTACAGAGGACAGTGCCCGTGCACCATCACAGGCCCCCAGGCTCCAGTGGTGCCCACACGGCCACCGGGCACCCCGTTCTGTCCTGCCCACTCAGGCCAGAGCTCCCAGAAGCCGTCCCCGCCGCACCTACCAGAAGGTCTCCAGCAGAATGCAGAGCTCCTGAGCACGGCCCAGTGCAAACACAGGGATCAGCACCTGCAGGGCGGGGGTCCAAGACCGGTGTGGGAGGAGCCCCTGGTCACACTGCCCCCCCAGGTCAAGCCCACATCCGAGCACGGCGGGCAGCAGCTGTTCCCAGTGGCCACCTCCTCTGGCGGCAGCTGCTGTGAAGGCCAGCCCTGTTGGCAGCTCTATGGCCACAGGCCTGTCCACTGAGAGGTCTCGGCCAGGCCTCTCTGAGAGCTGGAGGCCCCACCCATCCCGTCCCCACTCCTGCCTCCAGCCTCAGTCTATCCGGACGGGATCCTGGTGGGCGCTCCAGCCAGCCCCGTGCTGGGACCTGAGACACAAGGGGAGCCAGTGCCCACGAGGGCCAGAGGGCGCTCTTCTTGGCAAGGCACAGCAAGCCCCGTCCCTGCACCCCACCCGCACAGCCCAGAGCCTCCTCCGGCCCCGTCCGTACCTTCCCGCCACGTTCCACGGTCTCGTGGACCTTCTTCAGGAAGTCCCGCTCCCGGCAGCGCTTGGAGTCTCGGATGGTCGTGGCGTACGTGGACTCTGTGATGAGCAGGGTGGGCCGGCACTTGTCGATCCACGCGGCCCTGGAAGAGCGGCACGGCCTGGGGTGGGCGGAGCACACGGCCTCGAGGCCTCCCGGACGGGCCCCCCGCCACAGCCTCCCCACACGCCCGCGCAGCACTCGAAGGCAGGCGAGGGAAGAGGCTCTGCCGCCCACGGGGGGCGCAGGTCGGTGCTCAGGCCCCCAACACATCCGGAAAGGTCAGTGCTCCGGGGTGGGGGCACAGGACGGAGCCAGCGAACACCCCAGCGACTCACCCCAGGTGCCGGTCCGGGGTCATGTTGTAGTCGCCCTGCGGAGGAGCAGCGTCAGGGAAGGCGCTCCCGGTCCCCCCCAGGAGGCCCCCCAGAGCCCGAGGGCCCCCACTCACTGTGTAGACCACCGACTCCGAGCCCACTCTGATCTGGAACATGGCCGCCCCCAGCACGTGGCCCGCGTAGTAGGCCTTGATCTGCAGCTCCTCGTCCACCTGGGGGCGGGGTGGGGGTGGTCAGCGCGGCCAGCGAGGGGCGGGCGGCGGAGACTCGGGGGCACACAGGTAGATGACATCGTTCTAAGCCTCTCCTCACCCCCCGCCCTGCACAGATGACATCCCGTTTTCAAGCAGAAGCAACTCGGCCGGAGACGAGACAACAGGTCAGAGACGACGGGGACAGCAGCCTGAGGGCGGACGCGGGGCGCCTCGAGAGCAGCACCCCCACAGAGGGGAGAACCCACAGGGTGAAGGATGCGGGCACACAGCCAGCAACTTTTCAAAGAGTGAAAGTTCTAGAACCACAAACCATAATAACCCAAATTAAGAATTCAGTATAGGGCGCTTAACGGCACATGAAACACAGTCGGGACGAACCAGTGGCCCGGAAAGCAGGTGTGGCACCCGGAAAGGACCGGGCAGCAGAGGCCCCGAGGGCCAAGGGCCCTCCAGGCCCTCGGACGCAGGGCCCTCCGCCGAGAGCCCCGGCTGCAGGACGGGAGCCCGGTGAGAGACAGCCCGCGGCAGCCCCCGGGGGCCCAGACCCCCTCTCAGGCGCATTCGGAGCACGGGAGCGAGTCGCTGCTGACCTCCGGTTCTGCACCTGGTGGCAAAGGCCTCCCAGAGGCAGGGCAGGGTCAGCCCACTGGCAGACAGAGGCAAGCTGAGGTTCGGCCCAGCAGACCCACGCTGGCCTTCGTCAGGAGGAAGGCGGACTGCCCCCCGGAAGAAGTGAGGACCCCAGCAGACGGCGGGGTGGAGGGGGGGCATGACAGGGGCTGCAAATGCTGAGCGCCCTGCATCTTAGATTTTTGGGGTCACGGGGTCACGGGTGCACTGGGCAGTCTCTGCCACTAAGACAATTACAGGAGTACATCATTACTAACCAAGTGAAAGGAAAATTAGAATTTCTAAAAGACTTTAATCTATTTATAGAGAGAGGGGAAGGGAGAGAGAGCAAGACGGAAAGAAACATCGATCGGCTGCCTCTCGCAAGCCCCCAAACAGGGACCTGGCCTGCCGCCCAGGGGTGTGACCTGACCGGGAATCCACTGAGCCACACCGGTCAGGGTGAGAAATGGGATTTTTTAAAAATCAACCCAAACAAAATGGGCAATAAAGGAATAAAAACATGTGGAGCAGGACAGTTATGGGAACTGAACAAAGAGCGCGGAGGCCGGGCAACCTGGTGACACTCGGGGTCCAGGGGACAGGGGACCGGGCTGGGCCTGGAGCCCTGACCCCACGCGCCACCCAAAAGAGCGACAGTTGCGTGCGATGCAGAGGCTGAGAGTCAGGGGGTGGAGCCGACGCCCCGGCGGGCGCACGTCGGGAATGGGGGTCGGAACGGGGGTCAGGAACGGGGCCGTGTGCCAGCAGGAGGAGGAGCCTCACGAGCGATGATGATGAGCCAGCCAGTCGGAGACTCAACCAGGGCGAGACGGCCCCGAACATGCAGGCACCTGGCCACGCGCGACACCCAGACTCCCAGGAGACACAGACAAGCCCCCGGTCTCTGTCTGGCCCCGGTCACCCAGCGGGCCCCTCCTGCTCCCGCCCGTCCCCTCCCCGGCCCGCACACAGCCTCCCTGAGACGGCCGAACCCCGCAGCCCCGCAGCCCCATCCAGTCTCCGCCGCCGCGGCGAGCACACCACCGCACTCAGGGGGCACGAAGGCCCCGCCAGCCCGTCCCCCTCTGCCCCACGCCCCCCAAAGCCTGGCCCCGGCCGGCGCACAGCCGCCCAGCAGTGCCGACAGAGCCGGGCCGGCCGGGCCTGACCTGCACGGTCTGGTGGAGGTGGACGGCCACCACCTTCTTCATGCAGTCCTTGATCATCTGGGAGGTGAAGAAGTTGGCCTCGCCCTTCTTGTCCACGGCGATCTTGCGGTAGTCCTCCAGCAGGATGGGGCAGATGGCCTGGGTGGGGTGCGTCATGTAGATGGGCCCGTCGTAGCCCACCATCTCGCTGAAGTAGGGCAGCGCCCCGCAGTGGTCCAGGTGGAAGTGGCTGGGGGCGCAGCACGGTCAGCCGGCCCCTGCCCAGGCCCCGCCCCTCCACACCAGCAGGAGATCCGGGCCTCGCCGCCCGCCCGCCCGCCCGCCCGCCCGCCGAGGGCTCCGTGGCCCCCACCCTGCAGTGAGGACTGAGCAGACACACAGAAACGGCTGCCTTCCTGGACCTCACAGCCTAAACACCTAGTTTGGCAAGAAGCAAGTGAGCAGCTGAAGCGAGTATCAGACAGGTGACGTGCTCCTCGCAGAGAAAGCACCCACAGGGACAGAGTGCTGGGTCGCCACCTTTCGTGGGTGGCTGGGCCCACGGCCCAGGACCGGGGTGGGAGGACGAGGCAGAGCGGGACGCGGCCCGGAGCAGCGCTGGGCAGTGGGCACAGCGGTTCCGGGTCGCCCACAGCTGACGCGGAGACAGGGCCGAGTGCTCGTCTCAGAAGGGGCGAGGCCGAGAGAGCCTCAGCCACTGACGGTGGGCCACGTGAAGGTCAGGGCTGTGCAGGCTGGGGCCCCGCACGGCCTGTGACTGGCAGTGGGGCCCAAGGGAGTGGGGGGCCATCCAGCCAGGTGGGGGGGGCCTGGGCACCAGGGGCAGGATGTGCAAGGCCTTCCGGGAAGGCCTTTGGCGACCAAGGACTGGAGAGAGGTGGGGGCGGTCACTGCTGCAGATGCGCCCACGTGGCCAGCCGTCTGGAGACTTGACGCAGCCTGACCTGCCTGAGGAAGCTGGGCTCTCCCCTGACATGGGGGGCAAAGCGTTCCCCGCCCCTCCCCCACAGGTGGCACTGCAGCCCCCGAGGAGCAGCCGTGCACACCTGTGAACACACACAAAGGTCCAGCATGGTGGGGGGGGCGAGCCACAAAGGCAACCGGGAACAGAGCCCAGGCTGGCGACACCCCACGGCCTGCAGCCTCCGCCAGCCCAGCGCGGCTCTCCTAGGCTCCGGAGGGTCCCGGGGGCAGGGCGGCTCGAGCTGGCCCGGCGCCGGTACCTGCAGCCCTGGGACAGGGCTCACCTGATTATGACGCAGTCCAGGAAGTCGGTCAGCCGGCCGTTGCGGGTGATGTAGGAGAAGTCGGGGAAGCGCCTCTGAGAAGTTGAGAGACAGCATCAGAGCACAGTGGCGCCCGGGTCCCCGGGGGCGGGAGGGACAGCCAGCACGGCAGCGAGCCGCTGGACGCCAACACTCCGTCCGGGGGCTGCCCCGGGTCTGCTGACTGCTCGCAGCCCCAGAGGGCACGGGAGGGGCCACAAGCCAGCCCAGCCCAGCCCACGAGCCCCTCCATACAGACCGACCCCGTGCAGGGCGCCCCACCTACATGTGAGGGTGGCCGCTTCCCAGGAATGCTGCGATGCCGGGCCCACCGGCGCCCCACACCACCCACGTGCCCCGCCCAGCCCCGGTCCACAGGGGGAGCCCGAGGCTGAGTGCTGCCCCCGCCAGGAGGAGCAGGCTGGGCGACGCCCCGCTGCCCCCGCCGCCCCCAGGCAGCCGGCCCGCAGCTCACGTCATCGTTGAAGCCCATGTGCATGCCGCAGTCCAGCATGACGTTCTTGCCCCCGATGGAGACCAGGATGCAGCTGCGGCCCACGTCCTGGCCGGCCCCTGCGGGGACAGCAAGGGCGGTGCTGCCACCCCGTCCACCCCCGCCCTCCCCCGGGCCCCACCCCCAAGGCCCAGGCCCAGCTGCTTGCCCCAGGCCCCCACTGGGCACTCTGGGCCCCTGGCCCCGCAGAGCCCTCAGCGGGCTGGAAAACAAGCCCGGGGCTGCTGTGTGACAACGCGGGAGGCGCGAACTCGCCTCCGCCAGCAGACAGGAAGGAGAGCGCACAAGGAGGGAGCAAAGTGCTGAGTCCACCAAGTGGCGTCTGGCCCCAGTGCCCTGCCCCACTGTGCCTCCGGCCTCAGGGTCAGATGGAAGAAGCTTGCAGCCTGCCCGCTGTGACCTGCCCATGCCCTCGAAAGCCCAGGGCTGAGGCCGGGGTGCTGGACTGCGGTCCCAGCACCCACAGAGGCAGGCTGGCACTGCAGGCCCCCCTGCCCCCCGAGACCTGGGGTGGGTCACATCAGGGCTGTGGGACTCCCCCCAGGACCTGCCCCCCGAGAGGTGGCAGGCACCTCCTTGTGGTGCCACCAAAGGTGCTGCACACGGCTTCAGTGCAGCCCCGGGGAAACATGCCCCAGCTGCCCAGCAACGGCCAACCACGGTGACGGCCCCGAACCCGAGCTGTAGCCACACTCCTGACCGCCACGCCCTGTCCAGCTGCTGCAGCCCCAGCCACCTCCTATGGCCACCGGGGTCTCCTCGGAGGGCCGGATGACAGCACATGACCTGCTTTCCACCGTGAACCCTCTGAGCCTCCCCGTCAGCCACCTGACCCTGCTGGCGCCACACCCGCGGGGGTGCCCAGGCCACACCCTGAGTGGGCTGGGGGCTGGTCCCTGAGAAGCTCGCTGCCCGTGACAACGGCAGGAGACCGCCGAGAGCTTTTCCTCAGGCAGCCCAGCCACAGGTGGTGACCTGGCGGTCTCCCACAGGCCTGTTCCTGTCCCCACAAGCACGTGCCTTCCTGTGGGCAGGGTCGCAGCTGTCTGCTCCCTGCGGTGCCTCCAGTCCTGGAGCCGAACCAGCTCAGAGGTCTCCAGCTGTGTGGGCAAAGGGAGGGCCACCCTTCTTTTCTTCAAAGACTTTACTTTTAGAGAGAGGGGAAGGGAAGGGAGAACGAGAGGAAGAGAAACATGAGTGTGGTTGCCTCTCACGTACCCCCTCCTGGGAACCTGGTCTGCAACCCAGGCCTGTGCCCTGACTGGGGATCAAACTGGCGACCCTCTGGTTCGCAGGCCGCACTCCGTGCCCTCAGTCCACTGAGCCACACAAGCCAGGGTGGGCCAACCTCTTCAAAAGTCAACATGAAGGATGTGAAGCCACATAAGTTGTGGGAACCATCCCCACCACGCACGTGGCTCCTAAGGGTGGGGCCAGGGGTGGCCTTCCGGACTCCCGAGCCCAGCTCTTAGGTACTGGCCGCCTGCGCCCCGCAGAAACCACCACCACCTCAGGGAGCAAAGACAGGGGCCTGAGCTGGGCTGGAGATGTGTGGGTCGGACTCCGGGACAGACGAGAGGGCGCAGGACTCTGGAGAAGACAGAGGAGGCACCCTGCCTGCAGGGAGCTCACGTTCCAGGGCAAGGAGGCGGACGACGAGCACGCAGACAAGACACGCTGAGTGCACCGGCTGGAGATGAGCGCCAGGGAGGCACGAAGGGCACAGAGAAACGTCCACGACCATGGCAGGCTCACGGCTTCCAAGCAGGGTGGAGCGGGACAGCAGCAGGGAGGGGGCGCAAAAAGGCCCTGTGGCCAAAGTGAGTTAGGAGACTCTCTGTAACTGGCCCAGGGGACCAGGGAGCCCACACAGCAGAAACTGGCAAAGGGAGACAGCAGACAGCGGACAAGCAGTTCTGCTTCGGTGGTGCTGAGGCTGGGGGACCCTGTGGGCACACCCAGGTGCAGACCTGGGTACCAGGAGCGGGAAAAAGACTGTTCGAGGAAAGTGGGTGTTGGAAAAAAGGTGCCAAATGGAGAAAAGGGCTGGAAGGAGAGTCGGGTGCTGCAGAGGCCCCAGGGCCACAGCAGCCAGAGGGGAGCCTGTGCCAAGAAACATGACAGGCCGTGGGCATGACAACTGTAAGGTGGGGTGGGATGTGGCCCCTGACCCAGCAAGATCAGGGGCGTTGGCGGTGTGAGGCAGCTGTCACCAGCTCAGCGTCCCCACTTGGGGGTGGGTGGGCTACTCGGAGAAAAGCTCCCCCAAGAGGAAGGACAGGAAGTCTCGCGGGGCGCCTGGATGGGAAGATGCTCCCGACACACAGCCCTGTGAGGAGGCAGGAGCTGGAACAGCGCAGGGAGCGTGTGCAGGAAAAACGCCCAGAGAAATCGAGAGTGGCCGCCAAAACGGCAACCCCAGTTGTTTCTGGGACCCTGGATTCTGAGTGATCTTGCCTTCCTTGCACTGTTGTGGACTGTTCAGCCTTTAAAAAGTTGCACGTGTGTGTTTTTTCCAAGAAGCAAAGCTATTTTTTCTTAAAACGTTGCAGAGAACAGGGAAACCGCGGGCTGAGTCGAGGTCGGACCGCCAGGCTGGGTGGGTGGAAGGCTGCAGGCGACCCTCACGCGAGACGCGAGGAGGGGAAAGGAAGGAGCGGAGAGGAAGCAGAGGCCGGGCGGGATGGGGGCAAGCGACGGCGGCCTCTGTCCACGTGCAAAACGACGGAAACGTGGCGGCGGCGGCGCCCACTGCCCACCGCAGGCGATCTCGCCTGACGTCGCTGTTAGGAAAACCGGAGACACAGCACAGTAGCGACCAGGACGCAACCCCAAGACCATACCCAGGCGCCCGCCCAGCGCTCCCCACTCACCCAGGGGGGTGACCCTGATCTCGGGCATCCTGCGCCGGCTCGCTCCCAGGCACCGTGGCCTCTGCGTTCCCTGACCCGCCGCGCACACCGTCGCAGAACCAGACAGACGCAGAATCCAAACCGCACGAGCGCACTCCTCGCTAACTCACTGCGCAAGCGCAAACCCAACGGTGGCAGCTTCCGGTGAGCCCGCCGGAAACGTGGACTTACAGGTTCGGCCTCTTGATTGGGCAGCGGTCAACCAATCCGGAGCGGCCGTGGGCGACAGGGGGCGGGGCGGTAGGTCGGGCAGTAGTGGCGGCGGCGGCGGTGGCAGCAGCAGCGAAGGTGAGTTCTGGTGAACCGAGCCCTACCGAGCCCAACCGAGCCGGCCGGGCGGGCCTGGGCATCGCCGAGGGGCCGGGCACGGGACCCAGGGTGTGGGAAGCCGGGCGCAGAAGAGGGCGGCTGAGGACCCGGTTCCCACGCCAGCTTGGACCCCGACCCCTGCCCCATCCCTGGGCCTCATCTGGAGCAGGACCCTCCCGGGACCGGGCTCCCACCGCACCCAAGTCCGGCGCCTCCTGGTGTCCCCTTCCCGGGCGAGACTGGCAGGAATTCCTGGACTGAGCCGCCCCCACACTCTGGGCCTGGGTGGCAGGATGGGTGCTCCCTCCTGGGTGACTTTAGCCTGCTGTCAGCCACAGGACCCGGGGCTCTGGCCACCCGCCCCTGAGCTCTGACCTTGGGGCCACGGCTGCCCCCCGGGGGAGCCTTGGCGGTGCCCTACATCACCTTCCCAGAGTTGGCGGGCTGCCCACCAGCTGCACAGCCGCGGCCCTTCCTGTTTCCAGGCTCTGAAAGGCTCCTGGCAGCTCCTGCTGGTTGCTGGCTGCGGTTCTTGGCAGGAAGGCCAGGCCCACAGGATGTCTGGGGGCCAGGAATTTAGCCCTGAGTGCCTAGAGACCATCCATCTGCTCAGTGGACACAAAATGGAGGCCCTGGTGGGTGGGGATGCTGGAAGACTCCAGATAGCCATCTTCCTGAGGACAGGATGAGCTCACCCGGAGGGCTCCACCCCATGCCCAGCACTTGGCCCAGCCCTTGGGGCCTGTAGGGTCTCAGAACCCACTGGGTCCCTTCAGATGCTCCCCCACCCTGGGCAGTGGACAGAGCAGTGTGCATGGCCCATCTTCCCCAGAGATGAAGGACCAGATCTTAGGGTGGTGAGTGACCTGCCCACAGAATGGGAGGCAGAGCCTGCACCGGCTCCTGGGCGTCCGGTTCCCGGCGGAGGCTGTTGCCACATCTTGGGTGGCCTCCTTCACTTGCTGGGGTCCCTCAGGGCACCCAAGGCCCCGGAACCCCCAGGCCCAGTGGGATGGGAGCTTGTCCTGGGCACGCGGTGAGATGCAGCTGAGTCCGCAGAGCCCACAAGGGCCACCCTTCAGTGCTGGTCCTGGGCACCGGGAAGGTGGGGGCTGGGATGCTCAGTGGCACCCACACGCTGCGTGGGTGCTTGGATGTTTGTGGAGTGATTGTACGAATGCAAGCGGAGTCCAGAGCAGGAAGAGACTGGCGTGTGTCTCAAACCTGCCCAGCACATGCTGGCCCATGACCTCTGCTCTGGCTTTAGGGCGGGTGCAGCTGTGGGCAAGGATGGGCAGGGCTGCCAGCCCCGGCCTCCCACGTCACCCTGCTGGCCTCCTCCACCTGCCTTGTGGGGATTCCGTCTTGTCATGGTCTGGCTCCGCCCCCCCCACTGGAATGTTGCCCTGATGAAGCTGGGCCAGTTGTCTTGGGTGCTGAGCACCCTGTGCTAGAGGAGCGCCTGGCTCTGGGTGGGGATCCAGCAGGTGTTTCTTCAGGTGAGAACAGGCATCGTGGTGAGAGAGACCACCTTTGCCCAGATAAGCAAGAAAACACAAGCAGAGGTGTCTGCTGTGCCTAAGACGTAGCGACTGGGTTGAGGCAGACTGAGTGGCAGGGAGGGGCAGTGCCCAAGGTCTGTGGGCACCGGCTCCAGGAAGGGGCACGGCACAGTCAGGTGGGTGTCGGAGAAAGTGCCGCCCAAGCCGAGGGAGGCAGGCCCCTGGGGAGAGTGGGACCCCAGCCATTCCCCCCTGCTGTTCCTGCCCCCCCAAGGAGTGCGCTGACTCTCAGCCCCGTTGGAGATGGACGACCTGGAATCGGACTTCAATCTGAAAGTCGTCCTCATCAGTTTCAAGAAGTGTCTCAATGAGAAGGGAGAGGTGCTGCTGGAGCACTACCTCACCGGCTGGAGGGGGCTGGTCAGGTGCGTGGAGGGGCCACTGCCCAGGTGGGGCTCCCCCAGCCACACCCCTGGGTGCAGGCACCGCCGCACCCCCAGCTCAGCACCTGCCTCCCCTCTCAGGTTTTTGAACAGCCTGGGCGTCATGTTCTCCTTCATCTCCAAGGACGTGGTGGCGAAGCTGCAGATCATGGAGCACCTGCGCAGTGGCCCGCAGCGGGACCACTACGGCAGCCTGCAGTCCATGGTGGCCTACGAGGTGAGCAACCAGCTGGTGGACCTGCAGCGCCGCTCCAGCCACCCGGACTCCGGCTGCCGGACGGTGCTTCGGCTGCACCGAGCGCTGCGCTGGCTGCAGCTCTTCCTGGAGAGCCTGCGCACCAGCCCTGAGGACGCGCGCACCTCCGTGCTCTGCACGGACTCCTACAACGCCTCGCTGGCCGCCTACCACCCCTGGATCATCCGCCGGGCTGTCACCGTGGCCTTCTGCACGCTGCCCACACGCAAGGTCTTCCTGGAGACCATGAATGTGGGGCCCCCCGAGCAGGCTGTGGAGATGCTGGGCGAGGCCCTGCCCTTCATCCAGCATGTGTACGACATCTCCCAGAAGCTCTACGCTGAGCACGCTCTGCTGGACCTGCCCTAGGGGCTGGTGGGCCCGGGCTGGGAGGGCCTCCCCTCATCCAGAGCTGGGCCGGGGCAGCCAGGGCCCGCCAGTCCCACCGCACAGCTTTCTGGGTGCCCCAGGAGCAGGGAGACCACTGTCCCCCTGCGAGCTGAGCTTGCGGGGGGCCACAGGCCTAGTGTGGCCCACCTGGGTGGCAGACAGTGAAGACTGGCGCCGGCCGGGTGGGTGAGGTGCGGAGTGCTGGGAGGTCGACCAGGCTCAGCCTTCCTTCAAAAGCCTGAGAGGCCACCCTCACCTGTGAGTCGTCTGCGAAAGGGGTGACTCACCAGCCGCTGTAGCCAGCTGGTGCTTGTCCTGTCAGGACCACTGGGTCCTGCATCTGTGGCCAGGTGGGCTGTCTCCCAGGCAGGAAGGGAACCTGGGCAGCCGTCAGCAATGCCTCTCATCCCTTGCCACTCACCTCCGTGCTAGCCAGGGACCCACGTGTCCTTGGCAGTGACAGCCGGGAGCTGGAGCCCCGAGCACAGGTCAGCTGCCTTCTGCAGCCGCCCTTCCCCAGGCAGCTGCTGTGAGTCTGCATAGCACAGCCCCAGAGCCCCCAGGAGCCCAGGACTGCTGGGCTAGCCGGCCTCTCCCTTCTGGGCGCCCAGCAAGATGCTGCATTCCACCCCCACCTGGCCCCTGGCTGTCTGTCCCCATGAAGCTCGGAAGGCCCAGTATGCCTGGCACAGGGGCAGCCCGGTGCCCCTGCTGAACGGGCTGGCAGACAGCCATGCGCAGCCATTCCTGGGCACCTGGCCTGCCCCACTGCCTCTTCACTGTGATCTCAGGACCTCGGGTGCCGAGGGCCCACCACACAGCAGTCCTGCACAAGTGTGACCTTGCGGGGACCCTTGGAAACTGTAATACGGGTGATGACTTTTGCAATGTAAATAAATTACAATTACAGAAGCGGATTCTGCATTTCAGGATGGAGATGTGGAGGGTGCCTGGTCTCTGCTTATCGGGGGGGAGGGGCCTGAGGCCCCACTGCCAGGAGGGCAGGGCAGTATCAGCCACAGGTGCTGCGTCCTGCCCCACCCACCACGTGGAGGCTGCCGCCCGGCTGTCCCCATGCAGGGTTTGGCTTGGTCCCCCCAGTCCCCTACGGAGGTCCACAGGATGACCATTTTGTTGGTGATAAGACACAGATCAGTCAAGGGGCTGGGCTGGAAGGGCGGGCAGGGGAAAGACCTGCCAGCTGCAGCCCACGGTGCGGGGGCTACCTGGGGCTGCAGCGTGGCTCCAGACTGAAAGAGGACAGGTGTCAGAAGGGTCCTCTGGGACATCGCCCCAATGCCAGAGCCCATGCCGAGGCTTGTGCACGCTGAGCAGTGGCCAGGGCCCCGTGTGGTGCCAGCAAAGGCCGATGGCAATTCAGGACTTGCCTGGGAGGACTGCCTGGGGTCCACACGGGCTGGGGCGCTCATGTGCTGCACGCATACGTGAACCGTGTCATGGGTGTGCAGGTGCAGTGCACTGCGTTTGTGTCACGTGCACCAGGTGTTGTACACACGCGTTTCCTAAGTGCTGAGCGGTCGGCCTCCCCACAGTCCAGTGGGGACAAACACTGGTCCCCAAACCCACCCCCAGTAAATGTCTGCCAGGCCCGGCTGAGACGCCCAGAGCCCCACCCCAGCCATGCTGCCAGCCAGCTCCTCAGGTGCACATCCTCCCCGGAGCACGGCACCGGTGGGGCCCCCAGGTGGGGGGGAGGGGCCAGGAACTGCGGTCCGCCGGCCGTGCACCTGGAGCTGGCAGCGCTGCTGCAGCCCATTTGGTTACAGCCTTTCCTCCCTCTTTTGCATGCAACCCCCCTGCAAGCCCAGCGAAGAGCCCTGTCCCCACTGGGGGGCACAGGCTCAGGCAGGTGCCCAGACCTGGGGGACACGGCCAGCCCCAGGGCTCCCGATGCTTCCAGGCCTTGGGTCCAGGGTGGAGGAACCACCCAGAGCCCCAAGGTGCACTGTTCCCAGGCAGGCTGAGGGGCCCCCGCCCCAGGGTTGTCTCCACCCCAGCCTCAAGGGAGAGGCCAGGCTGGAGGAACCCCTCAGACTGGCCCCTGTGGTTCCCCCCCCCGCCCCATGGTCGCCTCCTGCCTGCTGAGGTGCCACCCCAGGACTGCAGAGCAAAGGGGTGGCTTGCTCCCCAGGCACTGGCTCCTCCGAGACTCTCCCACAGGCAGCCGGAGAGCCTGGGACCCTCAGGCGGAGAAATCCTGGGTGTCCCTCTCCCTGTCCAGGAGCTCGATGGGTGTTGAGGGGCTTGGGCACAGCAAGGCATCAAGGTCACGGTCAGCGGCTGCTCAGAGCCTGCCTGCCCTAATCATTGTTGGCCAGTGTCGGTGGGATCTGGCCAACAGAAACTGAAGTGTGGAAACCTCGGGCCCGGAAAAGTGAGGGCGTCCTCAGGGGCCCCTGGGCTTGGCAGGTGAGTTTTGCTTAACAAATCTTCCACCTCTCCCAGCCCCAACTCACCATATCTGGGCCCCCACTAGCTCGCCCACTGGCCATCCCTGCAGAGGCCACCACCTGCCATGCCAGGCCTGGCTCTCCTGGGCCTCTCCGCTCTGCTGGGCCTGGGGGCGGGGGCCCCGCTGTGCCTGTCCCGGCAGCTCAGGATGCGGGGGGACTACGTGCTGGGAGGGCTCTTTCCCCTGGGCTTGGCTGAGGAGACAGGCCTCCGTGACAGGACACAGCCCAACAGCACCATGTGCACCAGGTAGGGAGGCGGTGGGGGGACAGGTGGGGTGCTCCCCGGCAGGGTGAGGCGCCACCAGCTGCAGCCCTGTGTGGCCCCAGGTTCTCGTTGCTCGGCCTGCTCTGGGCACTGGCAGGAAAGATGGCCGTGGAGGAGATCAACAGAAGGTCCACCCTGCTGCCCGGGGTGCTCCTGGGTTACGACTTCTTCGACACGTGCTCAGATCCTGTGGTGGCCATGAAGCCCAGCCTCATGTTCATGGCTAAGGCAGGCGGCCGCGACGTGGCCGCCCACTGCGACTACGCGCAGTACCAGCCCCGCGTGCTGGCCGTCATCGGGCCCCACACGTCCGAGCTCGCCCTTGTCACCGGCAAGCTCTTCGGCTTCTTCCTCATGCCCCAGGTGCGCCCCCCTTGCGCCCTCGCCGCCCACCCCCGCTGGCCCTGCTCGCAGCAGGAGCCAGTCCCTGTTAGGACGTACACCTCCTGGCCACTGCAGGTCAGCTACGGCGCCAGCATGGACAGGCTGAGCGACCGGGAAGCCTTCCCGTCCTTCTTCCGCACGGTGCCCAGCGACCGAGTGCAGGCGACAGCCATGGTGGAGCTGCTGCACACGCTCCGCTGGAACTGGGTGGCCGCCTTAGGCAGCGACGAGGAGTACGGCCGGCAGGGCCTGAGCCTCTTCTCCAGCCTGGCCAGCACGAGGGGCATCTGCATCGCGCACGAGGGCCTGGTGCCGCTGCCTGGAGCCACAAGCCAGCGTCTGGACGCTGTGCAGGAGCTGCTGCGCCAGGTGAACCAGAGCAGCGTGCAGGTGGTGGTCCTCTTCTCTTCCCCCGGGGCTGCCCGCACCCTCTTCAGCTACAGCATCCACTGCAGGCTCTCACCCAAAGTGTGGGTGGCCAGCGCGGCCTGGCTGACCTCGGACCTGGTCATGACGCTGCCCGGCATGGCGCAGGTGGGCACCGTGCTGGGCTTCCTGCACCGGGGCGCCCCGATGCCCGACTTTTCGTCCTATGTGCAGACCTGCCTGGCCCTGGCTGCTGACCCCGCCTTCTGCGCCTCACTGGACGCGAAGCAGCCGGGCCTGGAGGAGCACGTGGTGGGGCCGCGCTGCCCCCAGTGCGACCACATCTCGCCGGAGGATGTGTCCGCCGGCCTCCTGCACCACCAGACCTTTGCGGCCTACGCGGCAGTGTACGGCGTGGCCCAGGCCCTGCACAACACGCTGCTCTGCAGCGCCTCGGGCTGCCCCACGCGGGAGCCTGTGCAGCCCTGGCAGGTGAGGGCGGTGTGAGCCGTGTCGGCCCTGAGAGCGTCCTGCACAGGTGGGGGTGGGGGTCTGGGCCTCAAGCAGGGGGCCTGGCCCCGCCCACCGCTGCGCATGCCCAGCAGCTCCTGGAAAACATGTACAACATGAGCTTCCGGGTGCGCGGCCTCGAGCTGCGGTTCGACACCAGCGGGAATGTGGACATGGACTACGACCTGAATCTGTGGGTGTGGCAGGACCGGATGCCCGAGCTGCGCACCGTGGGCAGCTTCGATGGCCGCCTGCAGCTGCAGCTGTCCCAGATGCGCTGGCACACGCCGAGGAACACGGTGAGAGCCACAGGGCAGCTCCGGACCGAGGTCTGGACCCCTGGAGGGAGCGGGGGTGGGTGCCCCAGCCGAGCGGAGCCTTAGACCTGAAGCCCCGCCAGGCGCCCGTGTCCCAGTGCTCGAGGCGCTGCGAGGAGGGCCAGGTGCGCCGCGTGAAAGGCTTCCACTCCTGCTGCTACGACTGTGTGGACTGCGTGGCCGGCAGCTACCAGCGCAGCCCAGGTGAGCCCCCTTCCCCCCCTGCCGGTCTACACAAGCCAAGGTAGGCGTGGCCGGGGGTGGGCCCTGCAGGGTCAGGAGCACGCAGCCTGGAGAGGACCCTGGTGTGTCCCAGCTCTGAGGCTGACACCCAGGCCGGAGCCTGGGGTGGGGGCAAGCCCCGGGGGCTGTGCCCCCAGCACCCTCTCTCTCCCCCCTTGCTGTAGACGACCTTCTCTGCACCCAATGTGAGCAGGACCAGTGGTCACCAGACAGGAGCCAGCGCTGCTTCCCCCGCAGGCCCAAGTTTCTGGCGTGGGGGGACCCGACCACACTGCTGCTGCTTGTGCTGCTGGGCCTGGCGCTGGGCCTGGTGCTGGTGGCCCTGGGGCTATTCATCCGGCACCTGGACAGCCCCTTGGTTCAGGCCTCGGGCGGGCTGAGGGCCTGCTTTGGCCTGGCCTGCCTGGGCCTCGTCTGCCTCAGTGCCCTCCTGTACCCGGGCCGGCCCCGCCCTGCCCACTGCCTGGCCCAGCAGCCGCTGCTGCACCTCCCGCTGGCCGGCTGCCTGAGCACCCTTGTCCTGCAGGCAGCCGAGGTCTTCGTGGAGTCAGAGCTGCCGCCGGGCTGGGCTGACCGGCTGCGCAGCCACCTGCGGGGGCCCCGGGCCTGGCTGGCAGTGCTGCTCGCCGTGCTGCCGGAGGCTGCGCTGTGCGCCTGGTCCCTGGGGGCCTTCCCGCCCGAGGTGGTGACGGACTGGCAGGTGCTGCCCACGGAGGCACTGGTGCACTGCCGCGTGCGCTCCTGGGTTGGCTTCGGCCTGCTGCACGGCGCCAACGCCACGCTGGCGTCCCTGTGCTTCCTGGGCACCTTTCTGGTGCACAGCCGACCTGGCCGCTATAACAGCGCCCGCAGCCTCACCTTTGCCACGCTGACCTACTTCATCACCTGGATCTCCTTCGTGCCTCTCTTTGCCAACGTGCACGTGGCCCACCAGCCCGCTGTGCAGATGGGTGCCACCCTGCTCTGTGCCCTGGGCATCCTGGCCACCTTCCACCTGCCCAAGTGCGGCCTGCTGCTGTGGCAGCCAGAGAGCAACACTCCCGAGTTCTTCTTGGGAGGGGCTCCTGGCGATGCCAGAGGGCGAGGCGGCGGTGGGGGAGGACAGGAGACTGAGCAGACACCAGTGACCCACGACCCAGTGGCCTCGCCCCACTGAAACCAGACCTGACCTCCATACAGCAACCCTGAGGCTGTGCTGGACTCTGCTAAGCACCGCACCCCACCTCTAGATTCCGTTCCCAGGCTGACTGCTGGCCTTGACCAGCGCACCCGGGGTCTGCACGGGCCCTGTGAGATCTCACCACCTGGGACCCCAAGGACAGGCTCTGTCCTTGTCAGGCTGCCCAGGGACCCCACAGGGAAGAGGGCTAGAGGGCGCCTGGGCCCCTGCAGCCCACACCAGGCTCAGGAAAGTCCCACAGCAGGGCCACTTGGAGCTCAAGGTGGGCAGGCCTCACACCCCTGGCTGGGCCGAGCCCGGGTTCCCCACCAGCACCCCACCAATCATCGCTGGAGTGGGAGGCTGGTGAGCAGCTGGGGCTGCCCGACCATGGGCCCCGGCGCAGAGAGAGGCCCACTCGCGGGGAGGGGGACACAAGCTTCCTACTCTCTTCCTGGCCTGAGTGGGTAAGACGGGCCCACCACCAGCACCGTGGACAGAGCCCAGCCAGGGTTGGGGGTCAGCACCAAGGCCAGCGCCGGCTGCCTAGGCGGAGACCCCTGGAGCCAACACTTCGGTCAGAAGACTTTCCGCCAGGACTTTGCCGGCTGCCAGCATGGGTCAGCGCCTTTTCACTGAGCTGGGACCCAGAGGACAGTGCCTGGCCAGTCCTGAGTCGGCTCTGGCCGGACCCTGGGGAGCTCAAACCTGCTCCCACACCCCCCTCATTAAGGCAGCCGGACAGGGGAGAAGAGACACAGGCCACACGTCAGTCCCATAAAAATTAAATGCTTTTTAGTGTTTAAAATAGCGTTTGCACAGAAGCGGCTCTACGACAACCCGGACGACACTCTGACTGGTGACAGCTCCAGCAGCGCACACGCGTGCAGGCCGGTCACGGGGAGGGGGCTGGGGCGCTGTGGGCCGACCTGGGGACAGTGGGGCGGGGCGCTGGCCGCCGGCTTCCCCAGAGCTGCCCCAGCAGCAGCTGAGCACCCACGGGTCACACTCTACCCCGCCTTCCGCCGAGAAGTGCCCCACTCCCACCCACCCCTCACCGGCCGCCCCCGTTCTGATGGGACCTGTGTCCCTGCATTCACGCAGAGACCTGGCGGCAGAGGGGACATGCAAGCTCTGCTCTGGCCGGGATGGGGCCACCTCGGTCACCACCTCCCCCAAGAACACAGGCCAAGCAATAAATAAATAAATTACACCCCTGCAAGGCGGGTGGGGGCTGCAGGCTGGGCGGCCAGCGAGGCTCAGGCCCAGCCGCCACCGCTTGGCCTGGCCTGGGGCCCCGTGCACGGCGCCCTGGGCGACAGGGGTCCCGGGGGCACAGAGGCAGCTCCCCAGGGTCGCCAAGGGCACAGCTGGCCCGACGGGAGCAGCCGTGCTGCTGAGTCCGGCTCGCAGGGCTCTGTCCGGCCCTGGACTCCACAGCACGGCCCCTTGTGCACAAGGGGGACTGGCCTGATCCAGGATGGCCACCGCTAAGGCAAGGCCACACAAGCTCCAGCTCCAGTGCCTTCCTGCAGGGGGCAGCGGGACCCCGGCACCCCCACCGCCAGGGCAGCAGAGAGCACGCTGTTCTCGGTCACATGATGTCGACGAAGAACTCACAGGGGTTCCCCATGGCCTTCTGGAAGGACTGGCGGCTGCCTGTCAGCTCTGGGGGGACTGCGGCCAGCTCCCGGACTGGGGGCCCCCCAGGCGGCCCACCCACCACTGAGTATGCCTTCGTCAGGGGGTGCAGCGGGGGGAGCCCCGGAGCAGCGGCTGAGGCCTGGCTGTGTGGGCTGCCGCCACGGCTGAGCTGGCTGGCGGGACGTTCCCGCCAGCCGCTGCCGCCTGCTCCGCTCGGGGCCGTGTGGTCCGACTCGCTGCCGCTGCCCCCGGCTCCCGGCCCCCGGCGCTCCTGCTCTCGGCCCAGAGCCCGCCGGCTGCTCCCGCCTGCACTCCGGGCAGACCCGCTGCTTTTGCTCCCTGCGGTGGGGAAGGGGGAGAATGGGCGCTCAGTGCCAGGCCTCGGCTCTTCCAGGACAACTGGTCACTGCTGGGGCAACCAGGGGCAGAGCCCGGTGGTCCCAAGCCGGGGCAGAGGTAGGGGTGGCCATGCAGACACAGGACTGGCCCTGCCCAGATGCAGGAGCAGCTGCAGCGGGGGCGGGGGGCGGGCGCAGCGGCAGGCAGGCGGGGCTACGCTGGGGCCGGCTCGGCGCCCCCACGCCTGGCCCTGATGCTGGCACCGAGGGCCTGGCCTGGCAGCTAAGAGACGGGCGGCACTGGAGGCCTGGTGTGCCGGCTCACGTCGGCCCTCCCGGGCGCCCCTCCCCGAGACCCGCCTTCTATCGGACCCCACGGCCCTAGCCAGCTACCCGGCTCAGCCTGGTCCTGGGCTCTCAGGAAGCACAGGGAACCCAAGGACGCCAGCTGGCGAGGGACATGCCGGAGGGACGCCGGACAGGACCCAGGCTTACCGGCCCGAGGGTCCGTTCCGCTAGTCCTTCAGTCTAAGGCTTGCTCAGCACAAAGCAAGGGATAGCACGAGTTACACGCCAGGCCCCGCCCGGGCACCCACGTCCGCCTACCAGGGCGTGCCCGCCACCAGCCTCCCTCCGGCACCGCGGCCCTGCGCCCTGCCCTCCTGCCCGGATCCGCGGGGCCGGCTGCCTGACCCTCCCCCCAGCCTGCGGGCCCTGCCCCCGGCCTCACCGGTCTACTCAGCCTCAGGCCACTGTCCCTCCTCAAGGGCGCCCCAGCCTGTCCCCCGAGACCACCGCACATCCCAGTATGGGGTGTGGTTGCCTGGGGCCCCGCTGCTCTGGCCCACCCCAACACTCGCTGCCCTTCCTGCACTGCCTCCTGCCTCCACCCCACAACCCCCCAAGCCTCCAGTTCCTCCTTCCCAACCCCCTCAGCCGCTTGCCCCGGGAAGGGGAGCCCCCCCAGAACCCGAGCACCGAGCAGAGCAGGCGGAGCACACAGGGCAGAGCCAGGCAGCGGGCGGCGGGGGGCCGGGCCCCGGCAGGCTCTCACCTTCACTCTGCTGACTGCCGGCGCTGCCGCTGCCGTAGCTGAAGCCGGGGTCTTGGTATGCAGGCGGGAAGCAGGGCGGGGGCCCCGGGTACTGGTAGGGGTAGCCCTGGCCCAGGGGCCAGGGCGCCGGGTGGGGCAGCGGGGCCAGCGTGTCCTGGTCCGAGGCCCCGCTGGAGCCGCTGTTGAGGTTCAGGGCTTCGAGATCTGGCGGGAGGGGACAGTGGGTGAGAGCGGTGGGGGCAGGCCCCCGGCCCCCCGCCCCGCAGCCCCACTCACTGCTGCACAGGTCGCCGAAGACGTAGTAGCACTGCTCCGAGAAGGTGACCTTGTTCACGGTGTGCCGCAGGAAGCCGCGCTTCAGCATGCTGCTGGCGTACTTGCGCGCCTCCCGCCGCTCCTTGAAGCCCTCCACGCGTGTGTACAGCCAGTCCACCACGTCCGCCCCTGCCGAGCGCACGTCAGGCGGCCGCCCGGCCGCCGCCCACCAGCCGCCGCCCGCCCCACGGCGCCCGGCAGGCCACTCACCGATCACGGCGTTGGCGATGGTGATCTTGAGCCACATCCGGTCGCGGATCTCCAGCCCAGAGTCAGGCAGCTGCATGACCCGGACCACGGCGGCCATGTCGCTCTTCACGGTCAGCGGCGCCTCCTCCAGCTCTGCAAGACGCCGGTCTCCCCTCAGGACGGACCGCAGCCCCCGGCACCCCCTGGAGGCCGTGGCTGCGGGGCCCCCAGGCAGGGGAGTGGCCACGGGGGATTGTTCTCCTAGCCCTGCAGATGCTTCCACGGCGCCGGGCCCCCCTCAGCCCAGAGACCCCCTCCGCGTGTCCCTCCCACCGCCCCTCCCCCGCTGTTAGTCGTGTTAGCAGCAGAGAGCAGGTGGGGCTCACGCGCGCCTGCCCCGGGGTCCCTGGGCGGACCCGGGCTATCCCGGCCCCACCAGGCACCTCCGCTGCCCCGTGTGGGACGGGCACCGGGCGCAGCGGGCCTCGCAGCAGCAGGGACGCTGGCGCTGGCGGGCCGCGGCGTGCGACCCTGCCGGGCACCTCGCCCTGGTCCTTGGCCGGTGCCCCTGTTTCCTGGACTCAGAGTGCCACTTACGTGGGGCGCCAGGCACAGAGCTGGTTAGTGAGGAGGAGCTGGTGCGCGTGACGGCGCTGGAGCAGGGGCTCGTACCGTAGCGGGGCAAGGCTCCGGTCAGCGCCGCCGTGTGGGACAGCCAGGCGGCCGGGTCGATGGGTCGGACAGGGTCAGCTGGGTGGCCGCCACGTGGCAACAGACAGGTGAGGGAACAGACGCAGAGGAGAGAGTGGGGCACGAGGGCGCAGGGGGGAGAGGCCCGCGGCCCAGCCGTCGCCCCCACCCCCGCCCGCCAGCGCCCGGGCCCACTCACCCCTGGGCACGGTGAAGTAGCTCCGGGGGGTCGGGTCCCAGCACTTGGCCACTGTGAGGCTGATGGGCCTGCCGGGCGGGAACGGGCCGGTCAGGTGGGCCCCCGTGCCCCCAACTCCCGCCTTGTCCCTGAGCCTCACCCCGTCTGCGACACGATCTCCCGCAGCACCCGCACGGCGTCATCGTTGCTCATGTTCTCAAAGTTGACGTCGTTCACCTGGGGGCGTGGGGTTCAGTGCTGTGGTGGGGGGCGGGGGGCGGGGCTGACCTTCCGACCCCGCGGCCCCGCAGCCCCACCTGCAGCAGCATGTCGCCCGGCTCGATGCGGCCGTCCGCAGCCACGGCCCCGCCCCGCATGATGGAGCCGATGTAGATGCCGCCGTCCCCGCGGTCGTTGCTCTGGCCCACGATGCTGATGCCCAGGAAGTGGTGCCTTTCTGTGGGGGGCGCAGTGAGCAGCCCGGCCCGCAGACCACGCCCCGCCCCACCCCCCGGGGGGCCGCCGAAGCCTCACCCATGTTGAGCGTGACGGTGATGATGTTCAGGGACATGGTGGAGTCCGTGATGCTGCTGAAGGATGAGGCCTGCAAGGGCACCAGGTGAGGGGCCCAGGGCGGGCGCACGGGCCCGCCCCACCCCCCGGCCGCCGCTACCTACGCGGTCCGCCTGCCGCAGGCGCTGCTTCCGCCGCCGCCGCTTGTGCTTCCGGATGAGCCGTGAGGAGGTGCTCTGCTCGGTGGAGCTGCTCAGCCTGGGGGTGCGGAAGTGGGGGCGGCATGGGGCTCAGAGGCGCCCAGGTCAGGGGTGCCCTGTGGGGAGGAGGTGGCAGAGAACAGGCACCCCCACACACAGTGGAGGGAAGGGCACCGGTGGCCACAGGCAGGGTCTGTGGGGGGCTGCGCAGCGCCAGGGCAGCCCACCCTGCAGCACGGGGCTCGCTGTTCGCAGGCAACCGGAGACACCAACACCGGGCAGGCGGCCCGGCCGCCCACGCCGGCACACACTTGCGTGCACACGGAGTGCACGAGACACATGCCCTGCACACACACACCCATGCGGCCATAATAAACGGCTGCGCGGGCACGCGTGCCACACGCCCGCACACACGCACTCACATGCAGTACACACGTGCCACACGCCCACACACGCGCGGTGCACATGTGCCACACGCCCTGCACACACACACAGCCACGATGCACGCCCACACACACTCATGCGGCCATAATAAACGGCTGCACAGGCACGCGTGCCACACGCCCGCACGCACACACTCACACGCAGTGCACATGTGCCACATGCCCGCACACACACTCACACGCAGTGCACGTGTCACGCCCCCACACTCACACGCACCGGCTCGTGTTGTCCTCCTCGTCGGAGTCGACGAGGCTGCTGGACTCGAGCTCGCTGCTCAGTGCAGTGGACGCGCTGTCCGGGGGGAGGCCCAGGTCGCGCCGCCGGTCCCCCCGCGGGTGCCCGTTGGCCCGGGCGGCTGTGGGGACGAGAGGGCAGTGGCCTGCGCGTGCTCAAGCCCCCGTGGACCCGGGAGCGGGTAGTGTGGCGATGGGTCAGGGAGGTCCCCAGGAGGTCAGGCCCCAGACCTCTGCCCAGCGCCCCCACGGGCCCGGGGTGGGGACGTGTGGTCAGCAGGGACCAAGGGTGCGCCGTAGGGCCCAGGGTCCGGGGTGGGGCCCGTTACCCTCGTCCCGGTTTCGGCGTCGGGCTCGCTCGCGCCGGTGGCTGACCATGGACTCCGTGCCGGTCTCGTTGTCCATCCCGTCCCGGCTGCTGGCCACGTTCGGGCTGTGCCGAGGACAGCGTCGGGCAGACCGGACCCCATGGCCTCGGCCCCTCTCAGCCTCTCGCCTGCCCTCGCCAGGTGAGACCCTGACTCTGGAAGGCCCTCACCCACCCACGGGGTCTGGGCCTCTCTGCCAGCCCCTCCTCTGCTGAGCAGCCCCTCCTGGCCGGGGGGCTCTGCCCGGCTGCCCACCTCCCAGCAGACTTGGCAGAGGCCCCGCAAGACCAGTGGGCTCAACCCCCCGAAGTTCTTACTGGAAAGAGGGGGGCCGGGAGTCCCCAATGCCACCCATCCGCTCGAGGGGTGGGGGCAGGTCGCCGTGGCCGTCGGTGGCCTGAGAGCCAGCATCTGAGTGTGCACCCTCGGCCAGGACCAGCTGCGGGGGACAGTGAGGCTCAGGGATGCCACCAACCTCCAGCCACGCCCCCCACCCCAGAGCACATGCAGGGCACCGGCGCCCAGCCTTCCACCTGCGCATCAGCTCACCGCAGCCCCGCCCCCCAGCTCACCCAGGAGACCACACGGCCGTTGAAGCAGGGCAGCCGGGCGTTGTCGGCGGAGATCTCCTCCTTGACCACCCTGCAGGCGGACACCTCCGTGGGACCCCCGCTCTGGCCCGCGAGGTTGCCCCGCCCACCACGCTCCCTTCTGGTCATCCCCTGAGGCCCCTTGCCAGGGCCCAGGCCACAGGCCCCAGGCTGCCGCTCCACCGGCACTGGGATGTCACAGCCTGCAGCACCCCACGACTCAGGCTCCACCTGCTCTGCTCCTGTGCGCCCTCAGGGGGCGCTCTGTGAGGGAGGGGCTCCGGCTGGCTTTTTCCCTGCACCCCCTACCCCACAGCCCAGTACAGGGCCCGGTCACGGCACAGATGCGGGGGCAGGCAGACCCACGGACATGGGCAAGTTGAGGGGGCACGGCACACTGCACCCCTAAACTCTCTCTCTCCCCTGCTCCCCAAGGCCGCCTGCCCAGCCAGGGAAACCAGCAGGTCCCCAGGCTGCACCAGCCCAACTCCAGACCAGAGAGGTCAGGGAGCCCCGCCGGCCACACCCACTGCCCAGCAATCAGCGGGGAGTATCTTTTAAAGCTGCCCCTGGTCCAGTGGGCAGGAGGGTTGGGAAAGGCAGGAAGCAGAGGGCCAGGACACCGCAAACTGGGAAGGCCGCCCATTTCCCTGGGTCTGGAAAAAGGTGTGGGGGGGCCCGGTTTCAGGGTCAAAGAGGTGACAGGGACGGCAGCCAGCACAGTTGGCCAGGGGCCGAGGGGCAGGGCGGGCATGGGGCGTGGCCCAGACACACACCCCTGCCCCCACTGTGGCCCCTGAAGGCCCAGGAGGCGGGCCGGGCAGGGCGGGAGCCTGCAGCAGGAGGGGCTGGACGCCCTGCCTGGCTCAGCGGGGTTTCCGCGCCCGAGACTTGGGCCCAGCAGAGGAATGGGAGTCGGGAGCCCTGGGCAAAGGAGCCCGCAGAGCAGGCAGCCCGCACTCCACCCAGGCAGCGAGGCCTCAGTGCGCCCCACCCCCAGGAGGGGCTCTGGACCTGGGGGTGGGGCGGACGGAGGAGACAGGGGCAACCTGAGGGCAGGGGGCACCTGCCAGGGTCCTGTGGACAATGCCCCAGACACCTTCCAGGTCCAGCCCCACGTGCACAGAAAAGGGACACCAACGCTTCTCAGGGCCCCACGCCCCAGGGAAGAGGGGCCCCTGGGTCTGCTGTCCCCTCGGGTGCACCGCAGCCCTGCAGAGCTGAGCTTCTGGGGAGGCCTGGACCTGGCCGGGGTCTGGCCGAGGACACAGAAAAGCTGGGGTGGCCGGGGGACAGTCAGGGGCAGTCAGGGGCAGTCAGGGGCACCCAGGGCCCGGGAGCACTGCTTCTGACTGCCAGCAGCACAGGGGCCAGCACAGGGCCGGTCCCCACACAGCCCGGGGGGCCCCTCCAGCGGCCTCCCCGCCACGCCCCAGCTCCCGCCCTTTCTGACTCACCCACAGGGAGGCAGATGAGCACCCTCAGCCCCCATACCACAGGGCTCCCTGGCTTCCCCAGAGGCCTGGGAACACCCTAAGCTCCTACTGCTCCCGGGGCTGGAGCCTCTCGACCCACCCCCCAGTGCTGCCAAAGGCCTCTGGACCCCCACCCAGGCGCAGACGCCCCTCACAGGTCCCAGAGGTCCTGCTCCCGGCCCTGCCTGACGTAAGGAACCCCCATCCTACACCCAGAACAGAGCACCTGCTGCCCACCTGGGCCCAGGGCAATGGGGGCTCCACAGGCCTCAGCCCAGGTGGGCCAAGACTGCAGGGAAGCAGCAGACAGAGCCCCAGGGCAAAGGACACAGGGCCCTCCTCAGGGGACGTGCCCCACCACCACCCGAGGCCCCTCCTGGGCCGTCGGCCTCCCCGGCACGGAGAGCAGACCTCTGGTGCAGTTCTACCACCCCTCGGAAGCGGCAGCTCCGGCACCCCTGGTGGCGTCTTGCCCCTGACCTCAGGGTGGCCGGCCAGATCCCAGTAACCTCGGACTTATGGCTGCCCCGCCCCGCCCACCACCCCCGAAGACTCGCCCGGCGAGGTGTCTGCTCTGAGCAGAGCCCTGGGAACTGAGGACGGCCAAGGGCCAGGGGGCCCAAGAGGCTCCTGAGGCTGCAGCGGCCACAGCCAGCCCTTCCCTGGGGGACAGCCCTAAGTGCGCCCCCAGAGACACAGGGTCCCCCACCCTCCCTTCCCCCCACAGAGCAGGAAGTTGGCGAAGAGAACAGGCACAGGACAAGGGAGGAAGGGCCACCCCCCAGCCCCCTACAGCCCCCACCAGGTTCAGACTCTGCAGGCACCAGGACGAGGAGGGGCTCGGCCCTCTACACCTCGCCACAAGCTCTGGGGGTGACCATCACCTCCAGGGGCCACTGACCCCAAATGGCACAGCTGTGGAGAACAGAGGGGGACTCGGCCAGGCAGAGTCCCCAGCCCCTACCCCACAGCCCCCACCCAGCACCCCGCCTAGGACCCACAGGCAGGTGGCCCCAGAGACCAGAGGTCCTGGCCCAGAAATAGAGGGGCCTGGGCCACAGCCAGATGAGCTACATGCCCAGTCCAGTCTGCCAGAGGGGCCGTGCTCCCAGCACCCTCCCCTCCCCTCCCCGGGGGCCGAGGGCTGGGCTCGGAAGCCACCCTGTGCTGCCCCTCACCATGGGCCCAGAGACCCTCCCCCGTTTTGCTGGGTCAGGACAGCCGTGACCTGCACAGGAAAAGTGGGCGGTGGGTGCAAGACCCCTACCCACTCGGCCAAAGACACCCACCGGAAGTGGGACCCGGCCCCACCTCAGAAGCCCCTTCCCTCACTAGGTGGCCAGCCGTGGCCCAGGCAGAGGTTCGGGAACCCAGGGCCCAACCCACCGCAGGGTCGGTGGGAGCAGCAGGCCCAGGCCCCCACCTGAGGCCACCCTGTCATGGGGGGCCACTGTCCCAGCCCCACAGGGCCTTACCCCTGCCCCCCCGGCCAGCTGCATCCACTGGACATCCAGGTCCCCTTCACACAGGGTGGACCAGTCGCCCATCCCAGAGGGAGTTCACCCCAGGAATAAATGACGCTATTGGACAGACAGACAGACAGACAGACCGACCTGGGGCTCTGCAGACACACCTCAGAAGAGGAGACAGGAGGCCGTGGAGGGCGATCCTTGACCACCAAGCCACCAGCCAGAGTCCCCGGGAGGACATGCAGGGAGCCTCCTCCATTCTGTCCGCTCACTGCGCCTTCCGGCGTCACCGGATCTGTCCCCCCCACAACCTACCTACCTCCACCCCCAGTGGCCCCTGCCCTCGACTAGGACCTGCTCCAGCCCGCATCCCAGCCGCGCCCAGGCCTGCCCAGACAACCTGGGGGGCTCCAGTCCTGCTCCTAGACCGCGCGGCCTGCCCTCCCACCTCGTGGGCCAGCGCCCATGGGTCCTGAGGATCCCCCAGCAGGCAGGCCTCCCTGGGGGTGCCCGTGCGGTGGGGACCTCTGCAGCCTGTGGGCCCCTGCAGGGGCTCGCGGACACAGGCCAGAGGTCATGGTCAGAGGGGGCGCGCTGGGGGCTGGGCACGGGACTGACGACACCACACACTCTCTGCGGCTTGTTTGTAGCAAAGAGCGTGTGTGACTTTGGTAAAATAATAAACTAAGTGAAAAACAAGCGGCCTTTCTCAGATCCCACGGTCACGGCCAAAGCCGCCAGGATCCAGAGAAACAGAGACTTTGTGAGACCACGGACAGCCGGCAGCGGAGCGCCCCCCACCGCCGCCCCCGACACCGTGGAGCCCGGCCACAGGCAGGCTCCCAAGCTGCCAGCCAGGGCTCGGAACATCCAGCCTTCCGAGGCTGCCAGGGACACACCTGTCCCTCCGTGCCTCTCTGTGATGGGGGGTGCCCAAGAAAGTCCAGCTGTCCAAATGTCCCTCAAGTCCCCGAGAGCTGCAGAGTAGCCCCAGCTGCGGCTGCCCAGGGGCCGGGCGAACTGCAGAATCCAGGAAATGGCCTCAATGTCAAAGTCCCCAGACGCAGCCACACGCAAGGACACGGGCTGCCTGAGGGCAGCCAGGCACACCTGCTGCCACAGGGCCTCTGGCCCCCTCTCAGCTCTGGGACTCAGGTTACTGCTGGGTCAGGCCTGGGGCAAACAGCCGGCCTCCTGCTCCCGGTCCCAGAGGCCCACCCAGTGCTGGTGGGAAGTGCGCTCAGTGAGACCGCCAGCCACCGCCAGCACCGGTGCAGGGACGCTGACCCAGAGGCTGCTCCCAGGACGCCCAGTGCAGGGACAGAGGCCCAATGGCAAGCAACCCCCAGGGAAGGGGTGGGTGGAGTGACCCTTAACCTCTGCCTTGTCCTCAGGATCCTGGAGCAGGCAGCGAGGGCTAAGTCTGCCTCCGGCCTCTGGAGACTTCTGCAGACCCCAGCACGCAGATCTGTGCCCCCGTCCCAGATCTCCACATTTCCCTCCCTGCGAACTAGGGGACCCACTGGGTGGCTAGCACTCTGTCCCCACCTTGACCTGTTCCCCCTGACACTCCGACAGACACTCACTGACCCCAGGCCCATTAAATCACAAGCTTCCAGGCCAGCCCGCAGCACCTGCCCGCCGCAGAGGGGGAGAGCAGAGCGAGCCCTAGTGCAGGGTCGCCCTGGATCACAGGTTCTGACCCCCAGGTCACACGCACTCAGGCCCACAACCCCAGGCCCGGGGAGGGTGGAGAAGCCAGGACGCTCGCCCCGCCGCTGCGCAGACAGGTGCCGACACCAGCGCCAGGCGCGGACCCCGCGGCCCACTGACCCGAAGTCCTGGTCCATGGACTTGAAGAAGAATTTGTAGGCGTGCACCGGCCGGTTGCTGAGCACGTTCTTGAAGTCGGCCAGCGTGACGCGCTCGGGCGCCACGGGCAGCTTGACCAGGTACGGTGTCTCCTCCTCGTCCATGTGATAGATGATCTTGGTCTCCGCCATGGTGCGGCGGCGGCGGGCCCGGGACCCGCGCAGCGCTCAGGCCCGGCCCGGGGCTTGGACGCGGGCGCCTCCCCTCCGCCGGCCTGCTCCCGACCCGGCCGCCCCGGCCTCGCCCGCCCCGCCGCCCCCGACTCCGCGCACACCCCGGCTGCTGCCCCGCGGCCCGCGGCCGCCCATCCGCCCCCGACCCGGGGACGCAGGCAGGTAGCGCGCGAGGCCCGGCCGCCCCCTCGGGCCGCGCAGTTCCAGGGACCGCCCGGCACGGAGATGAGAGCGCCGCCCGCAGGGGGCGCCCGAGAGCGCGGCGGAGCCTGACGTCACCGGGTCGCCGGCGCCGCGGAGGCGGGGCTGCGCACGCGCGAGAGGGCGGGGCGCGCGCGCGGCTGGTGCTTGGAGTGCGCGCCCGCGCGTGGCCTCTGAGGCGCTCTCCCTGGACCCGCCCCCTGTCCCCCGGCTGGGCTCACAGAGCCGCCTGCGACACACTCTGGGGCTCTCGACGGATGCAGATAGGAAGCTCCTCCGGGACGGGAGGTGCGTAGGGACCCACCTGCACGTCGCGCCCCCAGCCGTCAGAGGGGAGACCCCCCGCCCCGTCGGGAGCCCTCCGAATAGTGTCGTTCGACGGGGTTCCTGTTCTCCGCCCCCTCGCGAGGCCTCCGGGGTCCGTGGGTGTTCAAAGTCCGGAGGCTTCCTGGTCAGGTTGGCGGGCTGCTGGGGACTTCGCAGGAAGCTGAGGACTTGAGTCAGAAGCGGAGAACACCGGTCGCTTTGCGCCCCCGCGCCAGCCCGACCTCGCGCAAGCTCTGCCGGCACCCACGGGAGCTTTGAGCAACACGGGCCGAGTGGAATACGGGGCGCACTCGGGAGTGCGGGTGTGAGCACGAGCCCGTGATGCCAAGGGAATCCCGGGGGTGGCGGGCGTCAGCACAGCACCTGTGCGCGCGCACTTGCGCCCAAAGGTGCCCAGGCATGCAGCTTCTGGCAACAAGTGAAAGGATCCCCCCCCGACCCCCCCCCCCGGGCTCTGTCAATCTAACCACCCTGAGGTTGTCGGTCAAGGGATATCCTGACCAGCGCCCCTTCTGTCAGGCTGTGAAGGGCCCAACCACAGGCGTCTCCCACCGCAGTGAGCGAGTGGCCCTTCCCCAGCTCCAGGAGGAAGTCTTGGTCCACTAGAGGGAGTCGCACACTGGCCAGAGTAACAAGAGGGGCAGCCGTAGCATGGGACCTGAAAGTGAGGGGGCGGGTGGAGGGCAGGGAGTATGTGCTGCCCCTCTCACCCCACCCCAGCACTGCTCTTGAAGCTGCCTGGAGCTTAGGACCACCCTTGGGCAGTGGTGCCACACAGGACAGACCCCACCAGTCCAGCCCTGGCAGGAGGAGCTGGAGTGCAGACAAAAGCCCCTGAGGCCAGACCGGGACCGTCCCCAGGTCAGCGGGTGACCTGACCTCCACTCCCCTAGGTTCTGGGAGGTCGGCACCCATGGGCAAGGCCTGAACCTTCTCCCCTCAACTGTCGGTCTCCCCAGAGGCACCCTGAGGAAGCCAGGCAGGGTGGCCTCGGATGGAGTGTCCGTGGAGGCTCTGTGCCGGATGTCCAGGAAGACAGCACCTGCCAGAGAGCTCATGGGGTAGCAGCATCCTCCAGGCCTTGCACAAGGCTGCTGGCCGCACAGACGGGGGGGCCTGATGCCCCAGCGGCTCTCCAGCCCCGGAGGTCATCTGTCCCACTTGATAGCCCGAGTCAAGGGAGACACGCAGAGAGCTGGCCCCAGCTGACGCCACTGTGGTCAGGCTCAGGCCCCGAGGGAGGGGGAGTCTGTGGCCAGAGCCTAAGCCCTTTCAGGTGGGCCTTGTCCAGTGGGAGTGGTGGCCACTGGGGGGCCAGGAGTCCCTGGGCTGGGAGGGAAGCACACTCTCAGGAAAGCCACCACTCCAAGGCCAGCCTCCCTCCCTGCTTTTGCCACTGTGGGTCCTTGTGTGTGCCTTGGGCGGGGGACTGGCGCTTTGGGTCTTGGCCTTGGCCAGTGTGACGACAACTGCTCACACCAGAACCTGGACTCAGATAAGGACCAGCGCTTAGGGTTCCCACCCAAGCTCTCGCCATGCTTTTCCTGGGCACCTTTTTAAATAACCACTGTGAAAAATGACCGATCTCCACCCAGCCACCTTGAAAGTAGCAGAAGCTTCATCACCTGTTGGCTTGTGACGGGGTTGGAGGGCTGCCCTCCTCCCACCCCCATTTCTGGCATGTGCAAAGTAATAGATCTGGTGGCTTTATTTCCTTTGTGTGAGTTTATTGACACTGCGTCTTCTCCGAAGCAGCCCCAGAGTTCCCATTTCCCCAAGGCGAAAGCTCAGATGCCCAGTGAGTTCCCATTTCCCCAAGGCGAAAGCTCAGATGCCCAGTGCGGGGGTGGCTGCTGCTTCCTCGTGTGGCAGCTGGTGTTCTTAACCCGCCAGCTCGCGGGGATTTTGGAAACACAGGGTGACAGCCAGACTTTCCTGCTCCCCGCTGCCCCGGGGGGCTTTGGAGGATGGGGTCAGGGCAGGGAGACCGGGGCTCCTCTCTGCCCTGCAGGGAGGTCGCACCGACACCCTGTCTGCAGGCGCCGTGCTTCTTCCTGCCGCTCCCCCTGTATGCTCCGTTGTCCAGCCCCACCTGCTTCTCAGAGGACCAGACCGACACTGCCCTCTCTGTCCTCAGTCCACCAGCATGCTCCTCTCCCTGCATCCAAACGAGTCCCCGGGAGCCGACCCCAAACTCCACCCCGACCAGGAGTAAGTGTTGCAGGGTTCCCAGGTCGGTCGCCCCAGGACACCCCACCCAGACCTTCTAGTCAAGTGGGTACTGGTGGTGGGACTTCTGGTGACAGAAAGCATTTGGGGGCTCCGAGGCCCAGAGTGGGCCCCCTGGGACGGGCAGGGACAGCAGAGGCACACCTGGGGCCAAGTCTAAGAATCCGACAGGATCTTTATTGTGATGGTGGTGGTTTCCCAGAAGGAGCAAATGTGGGTGTCGGGAGCGGCTGCACAGGCTGCTCTAGAACCGCCTTCACCCCTCCCCTGTCCTCGGACAAAACAGAAGCCAAATGACGCCCCGGCCCAAGACTCCAGCCCAGGGAGGGGCCAGAAGTCTCCTGGAGTCCAGAGCCTGTTAAGGCTGTTTTCGGGGAAGGAGGCGGGAGCAGGCTGGGAAACAGAGGAAGGGCCCAGGGCGGCCCCCGGTGCCCTGAGGCAGCACAGAGGGGCGCCAGCCCCCCGCTGGGATGTGCCATCCTCAAGTCCCCAAGCGCAGCCAACGGCAGCCTCGCTGGATGACAGTGCAGGCGGGAAGCCAGCAGGAAGCTCCCCGCAGTAAGGCTTGGAGGTGCCCAGAGGCTGACCCAGGTTCCAAGAGTCCCCCGCTGAGCCCCCTGCAGGGTGTGTTCCTGCCCCTGCACAGGCCCAGCTGCCTGGAGGCCAGGGCTCGAAGAGCCTGAGGGCTCAGTGAGCATCAGTGAGGGTACCAGGTGCCCAGGGGGCAGGGCCAGCAGTGAGCCCCTGCAGCGGGCCCCTGAGGAGGTGGGCCGCAGAGTCCGCGGGGCCCACGGAGCCCACCGCTGCTTCCTAGGAGCGGGCGGCTCCCAGGAGAGGGCTCTGGCGGTAGCCTTGCTCTGCACCAGCCCGGGCCAAGTTCCAGGACAGCGGGACCAGCCGCTGGGGGAGGGGCCGGGCGAGCTGGACAAGGGTCAGTCAGGAGGACGTGCTCGGCGGACAGGAGTCGGCAGACCTGCTGGCCGGCCAGGAGCCCGGTCGCCTTACTTGCAGTATTCCTTCCTGAACTCTGGAAGCCGAGGGGACAAGCGGGTGGGTGGCTGCCCTCCGCCCCTCCATCCTGCAGGGCTGCCCGGGGATTTCTGGAAAGCCGAGGTGGCAGGGGATTCCCCCGGGGGGCTGTCCGGGAGGGCGCAGAGTGGAACTGGCCTGGCTCCCAGCCGCTCACCTTTGTCCAAGTCGATGTGCTTGGCGGGCAGAGGGCAGTGAGCCAGCTCCGCCCTCTCCTTCAGGATGTTGTTTTTGTAATCTGGGGTAGGGATAGGGCAGGTGAGCCCCTTGGGCGTGCCTCCCCAACCCCGACCAGGGAGCCTCACCCCTGCATTCCCGTGTGTGCACTGGGTAGGAGGACTCACCTAGTTGGATGTCCTCTGTCCTGTAAAAAGCCTGGTCCCCGGTGGCCACAGCGAACTCTGCCACGTTCACGTCTTTCCTGGAGGGGGAGGAGGAGGGGCGATTAGGGCAGCGGGTGGGGCCGGGCCAGGCCGCCCAGGACAGTGGGAGGGGGCACCCACCTCTTTGACTTCCTCGACTTCCTGGCCGAGTACTCATAACCTGGGAAGGGAGACTGGTGTTGGGGACAGTCTGGGCCCCGCAGCACCTCCCCCAGCCCTGAGGAGCCCTCCGGCCCCAGCACCGAGGGCCATGGGGTGCCCAGCCCACCCTCTGCCTGCCCAGGTGTCGCACCCCAGCACCGCAGGCCCCTCCTTTAGCCGCGGAGGCTTCCCAGTTCTGACCTCGCTCCCGCATGCGGGGCCTCGGAGCTCGCTCACCTCCGCTGCGGCGGTGACGCGTGGCCAGGACGACGGTGATGAGCAACAGGATGAAGAGCAGCAGCGTGGCCAGCACGTAGCCCAGCTGCTGGAAGAAGTGGGCCCGGCTCTCGGGGACAATGACGTTGATGACGTTGCGGCCGCGCGCCAGCGTGGGATCTGCAGGGGCCGTGCAGGGGCGGGTCAGGGAGCGCTCTGCGTGGCTCACCACGTGGGACACGGCCACCCGCGCCGCTCTTGTTGCGCCACGTGGATCTTGGGGAAGGTACAGGCGGCCACAGCCTGCGGGGCCACCCCTCGCTGACACCAGGTCCCCGGTGGCAGTTCCCGCCTCCCAGACGTTCCCCAGGCGCCCGGGGCGGCCTCCTGCACCTGGTGCGGGGACGCGGCTGTGGCTGGAGCCGTTGCCCGGCGAGTCCCGCGGGGGCGGCTCGGCGGGGGCGGGGGCGGGCGCGGGCGCGGTCACTTCCAGGTGGAAGACGCGGCGCTCGTGCAGGCCGCAGTAGTGGTGGTGCAGGTGGCAGGAGTAGGTGCCCTCGTCGGCCGGCTCCAGCGAGGCGATGCGCAGCGAGAAGTCGCCGCGCGCGAAGGCGTCCTCCTCCACCGCCACGCGGTCGCGCAGGAAGGGCGGCCCGTAGGCGCGGCGCTCGCCCGACGCGTACAGGTCGAGCAGTCGGTCGGCGCGGTCGTGTGGGACCCCGGGCGGCTGCCGGTCCCAGTGCACCACCTGCTGCGCCTCCTCCAGGTGCCGGTCCGTCCACACGTGTGCGCGGTTCACGCAAGTCAGAAGCGCGGGCGCGCCGAGCTCCACCACCAGCACCTCCTTCTCACCGTCCCAGTGCGCACCGGCTTCCCGTGCTGGGGGACGCAGGTCGGTCAGCACCGGGCCGGGGCAGGGGGAAGGAGGGAGGGACCGGAAGCGGGGGAGGGGGGCCGGCGCACTCACGGTCGTGGGTGACCTGCAGGCGGACGGCCAGGCTCTCGTAGAGGTGGCAGTAGTGGTGGTGCAGGTTGCAGGTGTAGAGCCCCTCGTCTGCCTCCTCCACCGCTGCGGCCCCGGGGGAAACCGGCCATGAGCTCCACGGGCTGGGCTGCGCCTCCCCCCAGCCCCCGCCGCCGCTCAAGGTCCCTACCGCGGATGAGCAGCGAGAAGTTGCCGTCCTGGAAGGCGGAGGGTGACAGCAGGAGGCGGCTGCGGTCCCTCGGCTCGTACACACGCTGCTCCCCCGCCGAGTACATGTCCACCAGCCGGTGCGCGGGGCGCCCGCCCGGGCCGCCGCTGAGGTCCCAGTGGACCACCCGCTGGCGGTCGTGCAGCCGGTCCTGCGTCCAGACCATGCGCGGGCTCTGGCAGCGCAGCAGGGCTGGGGCCCCGGCTGGCCAGCTCACTGCGGACTCGGACACCACGGAGCTGCCTGCCGGCACCGACCCAGGTGGCCCTAGTGGGGGGGGAAGTTACTGGAGGCCGCCTGGGGCCTGAGGGGACAGGTGCAGGGCGGGGCTGGCCAGACAGGGTGGCCGTGCCACGGGCAGTGGAGGACAGTCACTAACCTGAGGACAGCAGCACAGTGGCACCTGGGGGGAGAGGAAGAGTGGGTCACGCGGGCGGGGGAGGGGCGGCCGGAGTCTCTGCATCCCCAGCACCCTGGGGAGGGCCTCAGGCCCCGCACCCTTCTGCAGTTCTCGCTGAGGTGGGTGCTAGTAACACCCAGAGAATGGGTGAGGACCAAGCCAGACCAGCCAGGAGGACACGGGGGGCCTCTTCTAGCCCCACGTAGCTCAGGCACCTTTCCCACGGCCCCCCCTTGCCAGCCCCTCAGCACCTGCCCTTCGGAGGGGAGCGGTGGGGCTGGTCACCGAAGGCCCAGCATCACTGGGGCAAGGCCACCAGAGCCTGACACACAAGGTGTGAGGTGTGGCCAGCACCGCACCTGCCGAGGGCCAGGCCACCCGAGCCCTTGCCGGCCCCTGTCCACTGGGAGCCGCACCCCACCCCCAGTGCCCAGGCCGGAGCTCCACTGGTCTTTCTGAACAGCAGGTTTCTGGAGCACAGAGATGCTGGATGTGGGGAGTGACCCCACCAGCTGCCACCTCAGAGTCATGATTCTGCTCTGGAGATGTGGCTGGGTGCCTGGGACAGAGGAATGTGCCCGGTCAGCAGGCCAGCCTGGGGCAGGCCGGGGCCTGGGAACCACGGAGGGAGGCTGGCACGGACCCTGCAAGTCCCACAGCCCCAGCCGGCTCCCCTCCTGACAACCGGGAGCACGGGTCTGGGGGACTTGCCCCGGCAGCGGGGTGCAGCACAGCCCCAGCCTGCAGCCTCAGCCGCCCGGCCCTCCCTGGCCTCCGCCTCCGGCTATCATGTGGATGGAAGCTCTGGAGGACCTCTGAACTCTCACACCCTCCCGGGTGCCGGGCGCCCGTGTCACTGTGAGCTGCCCCTTCTGAGGGTCCCCAGAGCGGGGCCCCTGCCCGGCGGAGGGGGGGGGCGCGTACCACCCCTCTGGGCTAGCGCTCAGGCAGGCGGATTTGCCTGGAACCGAGCTCGCTCAGACCCACGGGCAGCCGTGCCCCCTGGCGCCCACGCCCTGAACTCACTCTGCAGAAGCAGGAGTTTCCACAGCAAGACGTGGGACGGAGGCTCCATGGCGCCCGCCGGCCCGCCGGCCTCGCTTTGTCTCGCTCCCTGCGGCTCTCACTCTCCAGAAAAACAGCCCGGCCCCCGCCCCTCCTCAGCACCCGCCATGACATCACGGAGCCCTGGGCCGGTCGACAGGCTGCAGACCGCCCCTCGGCTCCTGCCCGGCCCCTTGGCCTCCCCCATCCTAGTCTGGCCTGGGGGGAGGGGGCGCTGTGGCCACTAAGTCCCAAACAGTGAGGGGAGTCCAGGCAGAGACCTCGCCCCTCTCTGGCTCAGGCCTCAGAGAGGGGCCCCCAGCCCAGCCCTCGGAGGGCAGGAGGGCCTGAGGGTACGGCCCCAGACGGGTGGGTGTCTGTGACATATGGGGTCCTTTCCGGGGTTGCTGCGGGGCTGGAGTTCTGGGGTGAGCACCCTTTCACCCCACTCTGTGGGGAGACACTGCCCCAGGGCGTCCCCCCGCCCCAAGTCCTCGGGCAGCCTGGCCAAAGTGCCGGGTGGGCCCTTGCCCTCGGCCTGCAGTGGAGCTGGAGGCCAGTGGCCCGGAGAAGGCATCCCAGGGCGGGGCCACGGCCCGCTAGCCCGGAGGACCCTGCCCTTGTCCTCTGGGGCTGCTCTACCTCATCGGGGAAGTGGGGTCAGAAGAGCGCCAGCCCTCAGAGGGGCCGGGGGCAGCACAAAGGGCCCGGCTGTTTGCCAGTCACGTCCCCTGTCACAGGGGTCGCGTGATGAGGGCAGGGACCCTGAGCACCGAGGGGCCGGTGGGTGAGCAATGCCCACCCCTCTGAACTGTCCCCAACATCAGCTGACCATCCAGGGCAGAGTCTGGAGTCCCTGAAACCGAGTCTGGACTGCGCTGCCCCGAGGGGTACCCCCCACCCCGCCCAGAGGAGAGGGGAGGGAGGAGCGGGTATGAGCCCCCCCGCCCCTGCCAGAAGGCACAAATTTGAAACTCTGGGAAAACCTACAAAGTCACATAAACAAATGCGAAATAACAGAGCACACGCTGTGTACCAAACCCACTCCTTCTAGTTAAGCAAACCTCAGAAAAATCCGAACGACCACAAAAGCCCACATCGCATTTTTCAGGGCTGCTTGGGTTGAGTTGCTGCCACAGGCCCCAGTCGCTGGTGGGCTACGGTCACACCCTTGACCCCTGCCCGGTCCCTAAATCCTCAGACCGGCCAACAGCCCAGCCCCTCTGGGCAGGGGAAGAGGCCAGCGCTGCTACAGAGGGGACTGGGGTGACAACAGGGAGCCCCCCAACTTGACTGCGGTTCCTCGGCAGGGTCCCGGCCCCGAGGGGCGGGGCCCACTTTCCAAAATGGAATCAGAACTTCCAGCTCCTCCCTGGGCCTTTCATTCTGGAAAAACAAGCTGCCTGGCAGGCCCCGAGGCCTGGCCTCTCTCCTGTTTTTCTAACTGGTTTGTGTTAGTGTGGTGGCCGCCCTCCCCGCCCTCCCCCTCTGCGCCCCCGCCCACCCATCTGTCTCTCCATCTCTGTCCTCCGTTCCCGCCTCCGTGGAGGGAGGATGTCCACTCCACGCAGAGCTGGAGCGGGGCAGGGGCACCCCGTCTGTCAGCTCGTAGCCCTGCACCAGGAGCCTGGGGGCGCCCGGGCACACCCTGAGCCACCCTTGGGTCCCTGGCCTCAAGGCCTCGGTGCTGAGGGTCCTCCTGCCGCGGGCCCGGCCTTCTCCTCAGCTCCAGCGCAGACAGAGGTCTGAGGGGCCGCCCCTGTGGGCATGCTGACCCCTGCGGGCTCGGCTGGGCAGGCACAGACAGGTGCGGTGCATCGAGCAGGCGCTGCAGCCCCCTCCCCGCCCCCCGCCCCCCGCCCCCCGCCGTTCCTTCTCCTTCTCTCTGCTGGAGGGGGTGAGGCTGAGATGAGCAGCAACAGGCTGCTGCCCTGCACCCATCCTGAGCAGGAAATGGCCACAGAGGAGCAGAGGCCCAGCAGGCGGCTGGGCTGCTGACCAGGCCACTGGCCCCTCCCCCTGCCAGGGCCCGAGACCCCAGCTCCTCCTTAAGTGCCTGTGGTCCACGGAGCCCCCAGCCTCGCCTGGCCCCTCCATCTGGGGAGAAAACCATCAGGACAGACGTCCCCCCGCCCAGGGTTCTGGCCCGGCCCCCGCCCCCTCCTGGGCGGCGTGGCTGCGTGGGGGTCAGCCAGCAGGCGCGGAGAAACGGACTCTGGCTCCTGCTCCTGGGGACTCGGACATTCCAGGCAGCCTGGCTCACGGGGCGGAAAACCACAGGCACTCAGACGCAACCAGACACTCACACACGTGGTCGCACCAGCTGGCTGCTGAGCGCCTACTGTGTGCAGGGCTGGGGCGGTCAGAGTGCAGGGGGTGCCAGGCCTAGCCCTGCTGGGGCTGTTGGGGTCGCAGCGCTGCCTGCTGCCCGCTGCCCGCAGGGCCCTCCTTCCCCCAGGGATGGCAGTGGCCTCTCCGGGAGCCGCGCTCACAAGTGATGGCCGGGAAAGCCACCTCCCAGGGGAGGGAGGGCCGGTGCAAGCCACGGAGAGGAGGGGGCCTGGGCCTGGCGGGGATTTGGTGTGGGAGGGACGTGGCCTGGTGACGCCAGAAATGCCAGCCGGTTAGTGTCGACCAGTCTGTCAGGATTCAGGGGACATTCAAGGGGAACAGCCGTCCAAGGGCAAGGTGCTGCCTGGGGCTCCGGCCGCTGTGTCCACACCCTGTGGGCCTCCTGGAGTGTCGGCAGGAGCGGTGACCATGGTGGTGGCACAGGTGTCACTTCACAGTCAGAGTCCCTGTCAGAGCGGGCTGGAGGTAGCCCCCACGCCCTGCAGGCCGTGCTGGGAAAGGGCCCCCAGAGGGGACCTTGTGGCCAGACCCTGAGGGCAGCCCCAGCCACCCGCCGAGGAGGACAGGGACCGTGTCCTACATCGACCAGGTGCTGACGTCACCGGGGCGCCCCCACCCCCAGCTGAGGACGCGGCTGCCTGGCCAGGAAGCCACGTGGCCACGTGTGGGCTGCGGCAAACTGCTCAGCACGTGGCAGGCGACGGGGACGCAGCCACAGAAGACAAACACGACCGTCTCCCGGCGCGCCACCACCCGTGGCACAAGGCGAAGCGACCAGTGTCCCTGTTCAGAGCGGGCTGCTGGCCACAGAGCGCGCGTGGGCGGGCGGTGGGGCCCCTGGCAGCCCCGGCATTTCCCGGGCAGGGTGCCGACGCACCGTCAACACGGGGGCAGAGCGGGACACAGGCCACAAGCAGTGCTGGGCTGACCGGCCCTCCAGGCAGTGGTCACTTGCACACGTGTTCTTCCTGCTTCTGGAGTCCGATGGTTTGCCACGAGGCAGGGACCCCTGGAGACCCGGGTGTGGCACGGAGGCAGAATTCTCTCCTCTCCTCCCGGGGAGACAGGCCTGTCCACGCGACCAGGGGGCCCGCGGGGCACCCTGGGCTGAGAGTGTGCGGGAGGACTGGGACTCACAGGAACATCGTTTCAGGGGCAGCCGTCCTGAGAAAATGTCGGGGAACCACGGCTGAAGGCAGGTGCTCTGCGCTGCTGGGCCTGCTCCGTGTGGGGGTGGGGGGCCAGCGGGCCGACCCGCAGAGACCTGCTTATTGTCGGGTCCCGAGACCAGGACTGTGACCGCAGGCCCAGGGCTGACCTCTGCCCTGTAACCTCTCCTGTCACGCTGGGACCAGTCCTCATGGCCCCGCTGCCCTATCAGTTTCTAAACCTGGCCGCGTGCGATTTCACGGGCTGCACTTCAAACTATGGACGAATGTCCCCCCCATCCCCAGGAGCCGGGAGAGACCGTCTCTCTTCTGGAAGGCTGGGGCCCAGGGGGACAGAGCAGCCGCCAGACCAGACTCCTGCGGCCACATGCGTCCTGCGTCCTTACGGGTGGCTTCCGATGCCTGACCTGGAGAGTGGCCTCCACACGTGACTCCCAGCACGGCTGTGGCCGCACGTCAGCTCACACCACCGGACCCACCCCCCAGGGGACGGAGAGGCGCCTGCCGTCCGGAAGGGAGGACCGCCTCTGCCACACCACCCCCACGGTGGGCAGGCGGGCAGCTCTGTCAGCATCCCACCCACTCTGGAGCCGAGCTCAGCAAGAGGCCGTCCTGTGGCTGCTGGGTCACGGGTGCCCAGGACACGCCGTCGCCATCTTGGAGCCTTGGCCTGGCCACGGTCACTGTCCCACCGCCCTGTCACTGTTGAAGCCAGCATGACCACTGCTCCCAGGGTCGCCCAGGGCTTGTCCAGTGCCTCCAGACCAGGCTTCCCTGCTGTGGGGGTGGGGGGGCTGCTGAGCTGCCTGCAGAGCTGGGGGGTCCCTCCTGCTGCAGGCCAGACACTAGCTGAGCTGGCGGAGGTGGGGGTGTGACCCGTCCCCCAGCCACTGCCGACCTCTGAGTTTCCTCAGGCCCAGGGAGCACCTCGAGTGGCACCCTACCGATGCCACCTTCCTGAGATTCATCGGTGTTCCGCTGACATCAGCTGCTTCCCAATTTGCTTCTGAACTCGCAAGGGTCTGGTGACATGAGACCCTGTCCACGGGAGTTTCCTGCAGCCCATGTGGCCCCCTGGCTGGACTGAGGGTTAGAGGGCAGGCCCGGGGTGTGGTCCGTTTGCTCTGCCTCCCGTCGTGGGTCAAGCTGAACCCCCACCAGGTCATCTGCTCTGGTGTTGGGCATGGACACCACCAGCGACACACACAGCGGACCTTTGGTCCTCCTTCCCGAGGAGCCGAGCCCTGCCCCGCCACGCCGTGCGTGGCGGGGAAGCGCAAGACAGCGGCGACCGTGTGTGGCCAGCTGCACAGCAGGCCAGGGGGGCAGAGAACGGTCTCTTCCAAGGGCGGCACACTTTCCCCACGTTTGCCGACGGCCACTCGGAGTGAGCGTCTTACGCACGTGGAGGACAGCAAACGCTCAGGGCTTCAGTCCTCGCGGGGTGGGGGTGTCTGGTGCCTCTGGGGTCACGGAGTGGACGGGGCTGCCTGACGCATGGACACTGTCCCTGCCCCTAACACAGCCCAAACCGCATCCCTTGGTGCCTAACAGCCCAGGAAGGCTGGACACCTCCTGATGTGACCTTCCCTGCGTGGGCTTGGTGCACGGGGGCTTTCACACTGGGGACAGGCGTGAGGGCTGTCCCCAGACAATACACGCTCTGTCGCCTGGCACACCCCCGTTCCCTGTGATGAGGGGGAGACCTCTGTGCAGTCTGGGGGGACCCCGAGACAGGTGAGGGTCGGACACACCCAGGAAAGGCCCTGCACACCAGCAGAGGGCTCCCGCCAAGAACTCGGCCCGTCCGCGTGGTGGGCTTGCACTTCCCACGCTCCAGGGCTGGGAGAAGGAAATGTCTGTGGTTGAAGCCAGGGGAAAAAAAGGTCAGTTTTGGATTCTGAATCTGAGGCCCGATGTTGGGGAAGGCAGCACCGGGAGCTGGCTGTCAGAGGGCGCCGAGGCCCGGGCCAGGGTCACTCGGGCGACGATGCCGAGAGCCAGCACTAGAACGCGGGGGTGGGGGGGGGTCTGGCGCCAGAAAGGGGGCCGCCAGGCCGAGCACTCAGCGCAGGGGGGGGCGGGACCGGCCCAGCCCGAGGAACGTGGTCCCCGCCCTGCAGAGGAGAGCGGACTCCCTTCTGTCTGGGACACACTTCGGACGTGGAGCTGTGCCCCCTTCCTCTCCATCGCGCACACTCGCTGGGCTCAGGGTGACTCTGTGCCTGTCGGGTGCCTGCCCTCAACCAGTCCCGCTGTCCTGTGAGGAGGCTGAACCGCCCGCTGCAGTCGCCAGCGGTCGGCCCAACGTGGGGGTCGCTCCGGCCTGACCGCCCACGCGGGGGTCCCCTGGACAGATCCAGTGTCCTCCTGCCGTGACCCTTCTTCTGTCGGGCTGCGGCGACCAGTTCCGGCGCTGCTGGGCACTCGGGAACCAGACACACAAGCACACGGTTCCGGGTGGTGGGAGCCGCGCCCCTCGGCGCCTCAGCGCGGCCAGCAGAGAAAGCGCAGAGGCCGAGCGCACCGCGCTCCCGGGCCGCGGTCCCCGGGAAGCGCCTTACTGGGCCCTGCGGCGGGGAGGGGAGGGCAGACACCGCCGAGCCGGCAGAACCTGCTGGGCCCGCAGGGCAGGAAGCGCTGGCAAAACGGGGCGGGCCCAAGGAGCCCCGCGGAGCTGCAGGGCCCGCGCGGCGGGTCAGGCGGCCACACTGACGTAAGTGACTGGAAATAAACGGAACTCCTCCCACAGGAGAATTCCAAGTACCGTGTGCAGACGGAGTTGGAAGGGGGCTTCAGGGTCTCGGCCACCCCACGCAGGGCCGAGTGAGGGTCGGGAGCCCTGGCGGGGCTGATGGGAGGGCTGTCCCTAGCGGTCCACGCGGGGGGCGGGGCAGGGACGGCTCCACTGGGGCTGCTGGGCCCTCTCTGTCCCCGGGCCCCGCCCTTCCCCACACAGCCGCCGCACCCGGTGGTCTGCGTCGGGCTCCCTCCTCCCACAGGGGGCGGGGCCTGGCAGCCCCGCCGGCGTGAGCTCGGAGCCGGGCCGCATCGTCCCCTATTCTGTTGGTCAGAGCACGTCACGGCCCAGGCCAGGGAGGGGACAGAGCAGGATCCCAGGGCCCAGGGGCTCGTGGACAGCAAAGGAGGCTGTGACATCTCACAGATGACACGGCACAGGAGCGCAGGGGGAAGGGGGCCGATGAAACGCAGGCAGCGCAGTACCACCCGAGGTTTACAGGGACTCGGCCCTGCAAACACTGGTCCTTTCAGCCTCAGCCGTCAAACACACACGCTGACATCTGTAAGGCCTTAACGTGCTTTTTGGGGAAAAAATAACTTACCAGACTAGGAAATTTGGGAAAATTTAGCTAAGCTTTGCATGAGTAAGTCTAATTCTTCCAGAAGCTGCTATATTAAGTAACAGTACCTTTTATAACGCACTGGAATGGCCTTGGCTGGTGGGGTTCAGTGGACTGAGCATCAGCCTGCGAACCAAAGGGTCGCTGGTTCAATTCCCGGTCAGGGCACAGGCCTGGGTTTCAGACCAGGTTCCCAGTAGGGGGCATGTGAGAGGCAACCACACACTGATGTTTCTCTCCTTCTTTCTCCCTCCTCCCCCAATCTACAAATACATAAAATCTCTTTAAAAAGTTGTCAAAGCCACACCGCCAGCCTGACTCAAACACTGAAGTCACCTCACAGGAGGCCAGGTCTCCTGGGTGACATCTGCCCTCCACGTGAATTCACACTCAGCCCACCGTCAGCCAGTGCCCCAGCTTCTCCCTTCCTCTTTTCACTCTCTGGCCGCAGATTCAGCAACAAAAGGACTTCCCTGAAAGGGTGCACACTCCTCAGGTGTGGAAGTCCATTTTCCGTTCCCTTTCCGAACTCTCCCAACCATGGCGGCTCCATCCCCCTGGGGAGGCTGTGATCGCATCCCTGGTGTGTGGTGTCCGGGAAGACAGGGAGAGAGAGCTACGCCAGTGCACTTGGGGAACACTCCTGGCCACACCCCCAAGGGTCTGATGGACCCCCTGGGGCTGGCCTGGACCGGCAGCGGGGGTGTCGCCCCCCAGCCCTCTCGTGGAGGCCAGTGCCACCCCTAGGAGGGGACTTGTAAGCCCACCCTGGGACTGCAGCTGCAGAGTCCTAAGGGCTCTGTGCAAAACAGCCCTGGGGGGAAACGTGGTTCCAGTGGGGGTCCTACCGGGAGTGGACCACGGCCGGGCAGCAGAGCGGATTTGTTCCAGCCCTGCCCCCACGCCCCACCCCAACACTGTCCCCCCTCAGGGATGCGTGCTGTGCCCACCCCTGGGCATCGCAGGTGGGAGGGACCCCAGCTGGCTCCTACCTGGACCCAGTGCCCAGCATCAGCGTCCTCCCACAGGGCCTGGGCCCGCCCGGCTCCCTCTTTGGCCCACCACGTGGGCGGGAACGCTCAGGCCCAAAGACACCCGCCTGCCCCAGGCATGGAGCAGCTACCCAAGAGGCAGAGTCCCCAGCAAGTGCCCCAAACCACCCCCACCAGCTGTGGGACCCAGCTGGAACCCAAGACCTAGGCACCAGCTAAGGGAAGCTGGGACTGAGGCGAGGGGCTGGCCACAGGCCAGGACCACACCCCACAGGCAGCCTGCAGGACCCCCTGTTCCACCCCACCCACCTTTGTGCTCTGCCTGAGGGGTGCCCAGGGACAGAAGAGGGAAGACACAGGGAGAAGGGGCTGCAGAGTCTGGGGGGCAGGGTGGAGGCTCCACAGGGAATAGGGGAAGAACAGCCTCTTGCGGGCTGGGAGGGGCTGCAGAGACAAAAATAAAACCCCAGAATTGCCTCCCAAGTTCGTGGTTGGGGCCCAAAAGCGTCCAGGCCACAGGCAGCAGGGACTGTGCAGACCACCCAGCAGGGCTGGGAGAGGGGCTGCCAGGGGCCAAGCCCGCAGGCAGGAGGGGGCCAGGCAGGCCCTAGAGCGGCCCAGCAGGGCCACGGGCAGGTGCACCAGGAGTCTGGGCTCTGATACCAGAACCCTGAGGCTCATTCCTCCAGGGGCTGCCCCGCACAGGGAAGGACATCGAGCAAGGCCCGGCCTGCACCCTGGGTCGAGTCTGCAGGGTCCCGGCACTTCTGGGTGTGGCCAGCTGCCTGCAGGGGGCGAGACTGAAGGACCTTGGAGGCCACAGGCAGCCTGCCTCTGGTTCCCAGCCAGCACCCACCCCAGGGTGAAGGCCACTGGAGCAGGTGGGCCCAGGGGTGCTCTGCCAGCCCCCAGCTCTCTGGGCTTGTGGCTCCCTGCACAGGCTGGCCAGCCGCACCCCCAGAATTACCCAGCTCCTGACGAGACTCTGTCTCCGAAGGTCTAATGCCAGAGCACCATGTCCCCCCTCCCAGGAGCCCAGGAGGGGTGGGATGAGCCACCGGGCAGCCACTGTAGCTGCAATCACATCCGTGGTGTGGTTTCCAGGGAGACAGGGAGGGAGAGCTACACCAACGCACTTGGGAAACACCCCTGGCCACACCCCCCAAGGGTCTGACCGAACCCTCATGGGGCATTGGGGGCCTCTGGGAGCCTGGCCTGCCCTGGCAGCGGGGGTGTCACCCTCCGGCCCTCTCGTGGAGGCCGATGCCACCCCTAGGTGGGGACTTGTAAGCCCATCCTGGGACTGCAGCCAGACCTGGCACCAGGAGGGGATGGTCCACTCCACCCTAGGGCGGCTTCACCACGGTGGCCCTGAGACCCTGGGCCCAATCCAGCTGGGGAAGCCAACACCCAGGAGGGACGTTCGTGACCCCAGCCGGGCACCTCCCACCATCCTGGCCTCAGCCCAGACCCCAGGGGCCCCCAGGGGGCCTGACTGTGCTCCCTGGCAGCCACCAGCAGAAGCAGGCCTGTGTCCTCAATGGCCCCAGGTCCCCTGAGGGCCCACCTTGCACACCCAGGGCAGGGCCACCAGGCTCCCTGTGGCTCCATGAGCTCTCAGCACAGTGGCCTGTTCCTCCCCAGGGACAGTGGTGCTCCCACCTCCTCTGCAGGGAGCTCAGACCCAGGTCCCGCACTTGTTGCTGTGACAAGGAGCCCCACAGTCTGTGGAAGTGGCCCTACATGGCTGGGGAACCGTGGGAAGCTCAGAAAGGATGCACTGGTCTCCTTCCCTTTGCCCCAGGGAGCAGAGCAGGTGCCGAGGGCAGGACCGGCCTCCGCCGCAGCTCGGGCCCGCGCCCAGCCCGAGCGGAAGCCCAGGGCCCGCAGCCCCGCTCTCAGCTCTCAGGCAGGGGCGCACTCCCGCTCTGCTCCCGGAAGGAAGCCGGGGTCGCTGGGGGCCCCGGCTCACACGCAGGCGCCAAGGCTCCTCAGCCCCCACACAGCACCCCCTCGGCCGGCCCTGACCCTGGATCCACCGGGCACACCCTCCCGGCCACTCCACTCAGGCCCTGGGCAGTGGCAGTGGACTAGGAGCTCTCGGCTGGCCAGAGGCCCCCAGCCCCCTGAACAGGGCGGCTCGGAGGGTCAGTCAGGACCCAGATCCTTGGAGCCTACAAGACACCTGCCATCACCTCTGGGCGTGCCGGGGCCTTTTCTGCCTCCCCTCCCCATCTTCCCAGTGAGGCCCCCTGACCCCCCCATCACACACCTCAGCCTGGGCGCTCCCCACCCCCTAGTGTCACCCGGTGGCACTTCTGCCACCCGAGTGACCAACGAGAGGCTGCCTCCCCCAGTGGAATGGACGCGCCCCACTGGCCGTGCCACACCTCCGCTTACCACTGTCCCCGGCAGACAGGCACAGACTGTGAGGCTGCCACCCCCACAGGCCGGGCCCCAGGACGAAGGCCAGCTTGGCCAAGGGCCTGACTGCCAATCTGCTCCGGGGGGGCCTCCGGCGGCGGAGGCTGGCGCCTGCCTGGGCCCCAGGGCAGCTCACAGCGGGCGAGAGGGGGCGCAGCTCTGTGGGCGTTTATTGCGACAGACAGCGGCAGAAACACGGGCTGGGGGCCCTGGACACTCATTTTGCCTTCAGGTAGATCTTCGGGGTCTGCCAGCCGGCGGGGGCTTCCTTCAGGCCCGCCTTCAGCCAGACGCGCCTCAGGTCTCTCTCGAACTTGAGCTGCGGGCAGAGGGCGGGACCTGGACTGGTTGGTGGCACAGCCCTGCGCGAGGCCACCGGGCCCACCCCGGCTCAGGACCCTCACCCACCTGCTTCCGTTTCAGGCGTCCTTCCCGGACCTTCCGGCGCAGGAACCGGGTCCTCTTGACCAGCTTGCGGTACTTGTGATGGTTCATCTTCCGCCGCCGAATCTTCAGCACGTTTTTGCACTGCATGCCGGGTGCCCCCTGCACGCCCTCATCCCCCTGCTCGGCCCCTTCCCCCACATGGCTAGGTGGGCACTCGTAAAGCTGGGCGGGAGCCACAGTCCCTGGGGCCCCAGCGCCCGGTCTGGGCAAGAGATAGTGGGCAGTCAGCCAGCTCTCCAGAGGGCTGATGGACATCTTTCTGGGGACCAGCATCTCCTCAAGCTCCAGCTGGACCCCCTTGCTGGGGAGAATGGCAGCGGGACTCTGGCCTGTTGGCTGTGTGCTGTAGCGGGGCCTGCAGACATGGCTGCCCAGCAGTGCTGAGACAGACCAAGGCCGGCTGAGGCCTGCAGGAAACACGACCGCAGTTAGCACCCAGAGGGCTACACCAGACCCGACCGTGGCCACCTGGACCTGATAGGGCCGGGAGGCAGAAGCCCCAGCCTCGAGTGGAATGGCCTGGCCTGAACCCCTGATGTTCCCGGGCGCTGGGGTGTCAGAATCCCCCAGGGACGCTTGGCTGACGACGGGACCGTCGGTGAGGCCAGGCCCTGACCTCCACTAGTGAGCCACACATCCCTAACCCCGTGCCCATCGCGCCTGTCTGCCCCCGCGGGACCTCTTACCTGCCCGGGGAACGACCCTGAGCAGCTGAGAAGTCAGACTCGACAGGAACATGGTCGGTGGGTGGCGGCGGCCCCAGGTGCTCAGGGGAGCTAGGACACAGGTGCACGCTGAGGGCACGCTGGGCGGCCCAAGGCGCGCGCAGCAGGCCCGGCGGGCGGGACTGGGCCCCCGCAGTCCCGCGCGGACCCCGCATCCCGCCCCCTCCTCACCCTCTCCCACAGCAAGGTCCTCACTTCAAACACCGCCCCCTTCTACGGCCAGATGCGGGCACGAACCCCACTTCAAGAGCGAATCTGGCCAGGTCGCCGACCCTCCCCGGCCTCGGCTTCACGCCGAGGCACCCACTGCGCGGGGCGGGCCGCTGCTTGAACGCCCAGAAGGCCGGGAGGGACGCACCGCGGCTGCGGGCGGGCTGGGGCCGGCGGCCCACGTCCAGCGGTCTGCCCCGCTGTCCCCGAAGCCCGCACTCCACAGCCGCCAGCCCAACCTTTGCAGTCCCAACCCAAGAGACTAAAACTGACCATTCCGCCGCCAGCGCGCTCACACACTTCCGGTCCGTTCCTAAACCTGCCCCCGGAGCCGTCCCCCGACAGTTCTAACGACAGCGCCCCCTGGCGCCCTTACGGAACCCGGCTTCGCAAGGGCTCAGACTCCACCAAGAGCAGAGCAGTGGTTTCCGGTCCTCACGGAAAACTACAACTCCCACAACCCTTAGGAATGGGATCAGCGCCTGCGTCAGCGGACTGGAGTCTGACAGAGCTCAAAAAGTGGCCTTTGGGAACCACCCTGGCGACGGAAGTGAAGTTCGCGGGGCGACGGAAGCAATTGGGGTGCTGCGCCCGCTGGGCTTGGCCTCCCCCGATCCCTCCCTCCAGGAAAGGCGTTAAGAGGGCAGACTGGCGCCCGGGCTCCGTGCGTTGCGGAGGTGTATTTCCTTTTTTTGTTTAAAGATTTTATTTTTAGTAAGAGAAGGGAGAAAGAGAAGTATCAGTGTGCGTGAGAAAAAAATAATCAGTCGCCTCTCACGCCCTCAACCGGAGACCGGCCTGCAACCCAGGCACGTGCCCTGCAAGGGAATCGAACTGGCAACCTTTCACTCAAGGGCCAGTGTTCAAATCCACCGAGCCACAACAGCTGGGGCTCCTTTCCTTTTTTGAAAGCAAACTCCCAAACTGTGCCTGTGGAGAGAAAAATCAGAAAAGTGTTTTTGTCCAAAAACCAAAAGCAGCATCCGTGGAGCACTGGGTTTGGCTGAGCCCAAGCTGCACCCCAGAGTAGGGGCTACCAGGGCACCGCGTCCCATCTCACTGCGGTGGCTGGGTGGAAGGATCCCGAGGGACCTGCAGGGGCGACAGATGCCACGAGGTCTTTGGACCCCAGTGGTGGCTCTGCCAGCGATTCCCAACAGGAAGTGGCCAGGCCTGGTCATCGCAGGCCTAGCCGAAGCAGGCGTGGGACACTCCCGCGGCAAACAGAAACCACGGGCTCCAGGCCCCGCTCTCCCACTGAGGTCACCCCGTGGTGCTGACCCCTCCCCCCCGAGACGGGCTGCTCAACCAGGGAGGTCTGTGCACGGGCCTGCCCCGCAATGACCAGCTGCAAGGCCTCCCAGGCTGTGATTTGTCCCATGTGCCACCTAGCAGGTGACCCTGCTCTCCCGTTTCCCATCTCCGTGGCGGCAGGACTTCCGTTCGCCTGCCTCCAGGCCCACCGGCACCAGGAAGGCCGTGCCCAGCGCCCGTGCAGCTGCACAGATGCTGTCCGGGAGAGCCCTCTGGGCACAAGGCAGGCGCGACAGCCCGGGATGCTCAGTGCACCGAGGAGTGGGAGAAGGCCCCAAGGCCCACCCACCCTGCTCACCCACACCCCTGCCCGCCCACTCACCTGCCACCACTCTGAGGGGCGCAAGGCCAAGGGTGATGCTCTCAGTGCCTCGTTCCTGGCTGTGCCAGCCTGACACCCGGCCGTGGGTTACCGCCCAGCGTCCCTCGGGGGCACAGGGTCTCGCACTTTCAAACCTTCCCTTCCTCGCCCACAGGAAGCAGCCTTAGTCAGAACGTGCAGACGGGCGAGGCCCCTGCCAGCCTCTGCCAGGAGAGCAGGCGCACAGGAGCTCCACACCGAACACCACTCCGAGGCGGTCAGCCGGCAGCGCAGACGGCACCGGAACGGGGGCCGTGGGCTGCGCGCAAACAAGCAAGCAGGACACACTACAGAGTCTTTAATGTCCCCATGTCCTGAGTAGAGAGAGTCGTGTTTATTCACCCACACAAAATGCATATATAGGAAACCTCTATTTAGGGCTGGCTGGTGGCCTGCACTCAGCATCGCAGATAAAAATATACGACTTTCAACACAGATCTAAATACCGTCACATTTTAAAAATCAAGATTCTCTACACAAGTTTTAAGCTGACAGAATCCAAGTTCTGAGTTTTCATATATAGCTTTAACTTGTATTAAACACGTTTATTTACAACGTGGATAGAGAATAAGGGGCTATTAAGGCCATTTTATCATTGTGAAACTGCAAAATATGTACATACGTACAACCTAATATAGGCAAAGGTTCTAAAACTCATCTTCTCGGTTTACCGTGATTGAGAATCAGCGTGGGAGTGAAGAAAGCCGTCGCTAGCACCGACCCACACCGCTGGGGTGTGAGTGACCTTCCGCAGCTTGCTGCTGCAGAGCTGCCGCCAGGGCGCGCACCGGCGGGCACCGCGCCCAGGCCGACCGGAAGGGCACCTCGCCGACCTCTCCGTTCCATCTCCAAATTCATCACAAGGTCCGAGGTCGACAACCATTTACAAAAAGAGTCACGCCACAGGCCAGTCACGCCAAAGTGGAAGGGCAGCCCGCCAGGCCCCCGTGCCTCACCTCCGCCGCCTGCTGTGGCCCGGGGGTTCCCGCTCGTAGCGACGACCCGCTCGCTCGTAAGACCGTGAGCGCTCCCGGCGCTGATCTCTGTAGTAATGACTCTTTTTCTTGTACTTTCCAGAACTGTCCGCCCGCTCCCGTGAGCGGCTCCGAGAGCGGGAGGAGCTTCGACTCCGAGACTCCTGTGGCTTCTGGGCGGGGTACTTGCAGTCCTTGGACTTGCGGTAGCTCCTCACCTTGGAGCCTTTGTAGGGGGCGCTGCGGTGTGCCTGTCTCGGCGGCGAGTCGCTCCGGCTGCGCGAACGGCTCTGGGACTTGGACCCTCCAGATGTTGAACCGCTGTCGCTTTTCCTGTGAAGGACAGGGTAACCAACGGCCCCCAATGCCCGAGGGGCGGCCACCTTACCTCTGCACCCTGGGGAAAACGCCCACCCGCCAGCGTTAGGCTCCCCAGACACACACCTCCTCTTAGGAGACGCGGATCTGGACGGGGACCTCGAGTAGCTCTGCTCACGGCTCCCGCTCCGACTCCCACTGCCTCGCGCCTTCGGCAAGCTGAGAAGAGGGCAGCAGTTACAGGCCTGAGCTCCGCCAACGCCCCTGGCCCCTGGGACGCCCAGGCACTCACCCATTCACTGGGCTGTCGGCCTTGGCTTTCTTCACACCCTCCGTTTTCCTCTTGGCGTTCTTCGCAGAGAGCGGGGAAGCCTTGCTCCCTTTACCTTCTTTGGGAGATTCCGCTAGAACCACATACGAGAAGTTAAAACCCGACCATCGGAAATTACGCTACAAAGTGGGTTAGCAGAACGAGACAGTGCCACTCCTGTGGGATTCACGGTGACCTCCTGCTCCCGGTCTGGGACGCAGAGCCTCCACGCCCCCTGAAGAGATGCAGAAGGCCCCCTGCCCGGCTCGGCCTCTCTCAGGGGCTGGTGGCAGGTGCCGTGCTAAACACTAACTCCAGGGTCTGACCGCAGCCTGCAGCTATGGGTCCACACAACTAGGCTGGGCAAGCAGAAGCATGTCGGAAAGCCCGCCCGCTGCCTCGCTGATAGCATTACAACAACGATGAAAGCAGACTGCTTCAGGAATCCCATCCCATTTCGAAGGTCACCAGGTGTTTGCTGCGCTCCAGGGCCTGGGGTGCTCAGACAGGTCTGGAGGAAGGGGGTTGGCCCTGCGGGGAGGAGACTCACCAGGCTTGGGGGCAGGCGAGAAGCCCGAGGTGCCGTCCAGGGCCTGGGTGCCGCCCGGCAGCAGGCCCCTGGCCTGCGCCTTTGCCTCTTCGATGGCATGCTTTCTCTTTTCCACTTCACTTTCCAGGTACGTCAGATCGACCTGGAAAAGAAAAAGCCCACCCGTTGAGAAACAGAGGCTTTTAGTCAAACACAAATGTCCATTACGTAAAAAGAAAAGCCAGGACCACCTTTTTCCGAGTATACAGCTGCAGGATCTTTAAGCAGATTTCTTGAATTTGGTCCTCACTTGTTCCAAACAAAAGAAACCAATGGGGACGACTGGGCAGAGGAATCTGCAAGCACAAACGTCAACGACATCACGCTGGCCCGCGTGGCCTACGAGGCGCTCGGCGCACTACAAACACGCCTGCTGGTCGCCAAGGAGGCTGCTCATTGGCACCACCCGGCACAGCGTGAAGAGCACCCCGTGCGTGTCCTGGAGGCTGGAGACAGGGCCAGCCTGGACGCTTGGGCGGCGCAGCACTGACCTCCAGCGTCCGGGCAGCAAGGTAAATGCAGGCGCAGGCGATGCTCTCGGGCTGGAACCTCACGAACACGTCTGTCCGGAGGCTGTCGTTCATGTAATTCCTGAAACCAAACGCAGGAGGGACTGCAAAACCCTGGCGACCCAGGACGCCCGTCTGCATCATCTGGGGGGGGCCACTGCTCCTCTAAGGAGGCTACTGCTGGGACTGGGGCGGGCAGTCCTGTGACCCTCAAGTTCAGGGACAAATGTGCTAACTGCTTTTTCTGAACACAGGACAGGAAGAAGGGAAATTGTTGGCAAAAAAATTTTTTAAGCTGGCTGAATGTCAGTCCGTGTTGCTATGAAAGAGAACCAACTTCAACTTTACTTTTCCCTCTCAACTGTGGCCTGCTCTCATGCAAAGCACAACGCCTCAGAAAGAAGACAGGTACTGGAGGGGCGAGAGAGCACTGGGTTAAAGAGATCTACACGCTCGGAATCCGCAGTGCAGAGAAACATGCAAACTCAATGGACTGCTAAGCGCAGAGCCACGGGCCACGAGGCTTTTCTGAGACCAGCTGTCCTCCCGCGTTCCTCTTCCTTCCAGGCGCTCCTTCCTTCCAGACCGCCCGGCCCTTCTTCTTCCACAGGGAGTCCGCGGGAGGGGGGACGCCCCGGGGGCCGGGAACACCGTGTGGGGGCTCAGCGCCCAGAGAGCAGTCCTCTTCTCAGGCTTAGCAAAGACCCGCTTCCAAACTGTCCCATCGCAACAAGAAGTCTTAAAGTGAACACTCATAACGTCAAACAACAGCGACAAAATACTGCAAGTTTCAGCACAATCAATACATTTAAAAACTTTACCATACTTTAGGAAATAGAGAAATACAAAACATTTGCATTTTCCCAAAATTAAAGGATTTTAAAATAGGCTACATTTAACATTTTCTTCATATATATTTCTCTAAGATTTAACAGACCAGAGTCAGACCTCATGTTAAACTTTTATCAATACCGCACACAGAGGATTAATTCCGTGAGGAGACAGTTGAACAGGTCACACGGTCACTACTCCCAACACTCCCCAACACTAGTGTCAGGCTGCACCCACAGGGGCCGAATCCTGCTGGGATGGGACTGACCCCGCCCCGCCCCCACCCCAGCCCCCCTGGCTCCTGAGCCCTGGGCGGAGCGGGCAGCGCACCCGCCGACAGGCGGCCCTGGCTCCGGCAGCTCTGGCTCCAGGCACCAGGAGGGGACCCAGAGCGAGGCCGGGTGGTGGCAGCGAGGCCCCACGAACAGAGCCTCGCAAGTGAGCAGTTCAACATTTCATAAACATTTCAGTTCTAACAATGGAGTTTCAGTACTCAAACAGTGATACCAACATTAATCCATTAACTTTTAAAGTACTAAAAACAAAACAAAGTCCTCAAAACATACATTTAAACTTACTGCTACATATGAAATGTTACAACGTAAACATGTCCCTGGAAGAGCTTAAAGATGCAAACCTTTCTCACCAGAGTGCCACACTCAGGTGCCGGGAAAAGTAGGTCGGAACTTCCGGAAATGCCGAAATCCCACACCGAAGCCTCCGCCCCCATCGGCCAGCTCTTACAGCTTTCCAAAATAGTTGTTTGTCAAAGAAAGGTGTTGCATCTTTATTGCACAGTAGGTACAGCAGTTTAAAGGGACGAAAACTCCACGTCCAGACAGTCACCCGTCTGTCAGTACGATTACCAAAGCACGACAGGTTAACGGAAGCGCGACCGCCAGAACCACAGCAGCAGCGGGCCAGCACTAGACTACCGTGAGCATACCACCATCTAGGGCCGGCCTTCGGCGGAGAGCCTGCACGGCGTGGCTGGGGACGGCCGCTGTCCCTGCACCGAAGCGCGTGGACAGTAGAGGAGAAGTCTTAGTCACTTACCCTCAGAGGCTACCCTTCGATTGAAAGAGTACAGAAAAGAAAAGTCAAAATGGGTTCTCTGTCAGACACAGCACCAGACAGTTCAGGCAGCAAAAACATGACCCTTACAGACTTCGCTCGGCGGGAAAAACTCACAAAGCGCCCAGACTGAACTCTTACTCCAGGCTGCCTTTCTGGCAGACATTAAAATCAGCCCCAGGACCGCAGCCAAACTCGGCTGTCCGAGCCGCCCCCGCCCCCGCCGGCCCCCAGAGAGGCAGCTGGAGGCAGCCGCAGGGGAGACTCGGGGAGACTCGGGGACACTCGGCACCAGCCCACCCGTGGGCGACACGCCCCCTGGGGAAGCCTGCGGCCTGCTCTCCAGGGTTGGGGAGGGTGTGGCCACCTTACCGTCACACCAGTGCCTGACATTGGGGAGGCGGGGCGGGGCCAGGCTTACTCGGCGGGAACACCGGCACTCAGCCAGCCCACAGCCTCGTCTCGGGACTGACTACCCACTGCCCACGCGCCGCAAACCAACACTCCTGCACCGCCGGGCGGGCCCCACGGAACAAGGAAGGCCAACTCACCATGAGGTCTGGACCAGGTGTTGGTTGCGCTCACACTCCAACACCTGCAGGTACATAACGATTATCTGGAAGACACGGGTCAGGCGGTTACTACCAGGGATCGTGGGACCCGGGACTCAGACCTCGAGGCGTCCACGCAGCCAGTGGAGCCTCACGCTAGATCCCAGGGTGGCTCCTGGTCAGAGGCCTGGTGAGCGGCTCAGCTGGAGGGGATTTTGCTAACGCATCTGCTTCCTGCCTTTGCAGCCAGGCAGGGGGAGCTCGGGGCCGGGCTGCAACCCCAGGCAAGGCCCCGTCTCTCACTCTGTCGCCAGTGAGGTCGGTGTGCCCTGAACAGCTCTGTACCCGGTCACCACTCACACAAAACACTGTGAAAATACTTCCAGCAAACGAAGAAGAGCTTTTAAATCTGCATTGAGTAATTTACTGAGATTGTGCATTAACGCCAGGAAGCCAAGTAAGCAGGAGGAACGATACAAGGAAACCCGCCAACAACAGCCCCTCTCTGAAGGAGCCCGGGTGTGAGCGGGGCCCAGCTGCCCCGTCAGTTTCCCAGGAAAAGGGTCCAGCATTCTTCCAACCCCCCAACAGGAGGAAATGGGGCCACTACTAAAGCGACTTTAGAGAATCAGCTGCTGAGAAAGAACGACGTAAACCGACAGGTTCCATTTTTACGAGTTCACCACTGTTTTCGAAAACGCGAGCTTGCCAGGTGCCCCTCACAGCCTCCAACGCCTACTGCTGGAACCAGCGGTCGGGGCGGGGAGCTGACGAGGGGCGAGCGGGCTCAGGCCCTGCGGCGGTCCTCCTGCCGGCTCCCCCCGGGTGCAGCCCAACGGGGCCCGCGGGGCGGCAGGGCCGCGTACCCACCTTGTGAGGGTGCTTCACGTGGACGCAGAAGCCCAGCTCCTTGAGGACCCGCCTTTCCGCCTTTATGATCTGGTTCTTCAAGTTCACGTAATCTTGATCCAGCACCAGAGGCGCGGGCTTCCTGCGGAGACACGGCCGGCGGTCAGAGACCACCACCTCTTCCGACCCTGACGGCCCCGACGCCACGGACACCGCAGAGCCCGGCTGGCGAGCCCCTCCCCTTCCTTCAAGGAGGGTCTTCGCCCGACCCCAGCGCTGACCCCCGGGTCCCCTCAGTGGCCTCCGTTTCCCCACGGAGACACAGCACTGCAGACGCCACCGAGCACAGGCGCCGAGCGGCCCTGGCCGCGTGCTGAGGCCGAGCGAGAACCAGAGAACCAAGGGAGCGCCGCCTTCCCACAGCCGAGGCTGAGTTGCCCACAGCACGTGCACCGCATTAGGGCACCCGGTCTGGGACAGGGTCCGGGCAGTGGCCCCCCAGCCCAGGGCGACTGTCTGCCCGGGGCTCGGCCCGTCCGGAGGTGGCTGTGCCGCCACCACAGAAGGAGCAGCTGTTCTCATCTCCTGCGCGGCGGCCGGGGGAGCCGCCGACCCCCCCACAACCGGGACTCCACCAGCCCCGAGCGTCCCAGGCCCAGGTGGAGTCCTGCTCCACAGCTTTCAGAGACGGGCGCCAGAACCAGCGGTCACAGGGCCTGGGCCCCCCTGCGGCGGTCCCTGCCCGCGCTCAACCGCGGGGACCCCTGGGCACACGTTTAAAAACCTTGCGTCCTGAATCTCGCCTCAGAAACGCGCACGTCACTTAGTAACACCCCCCCCCCAAAAAAAAAGAAGAGACCCTGGTGACAGCTGCAACGAAAACTCACTTCTTCTCTCTCAGCTGCCGAAGGCGGTGAAACACGTTCATGACGTCCCGGATCCGCCTCGGAGCCTCTTCTATTTTGGAGGCCAGGTGAACACAGGCCATCGACACGTGCTGAAACATAAGCATCGCAACACCCGAGTTTGTCCCCGCGCCCACGGCCTCCGACAGCTCCCAGGGCCAAGAGCAGGTGCACGGAGAGAGCCCGCCCCGCCAGCACTAGGGGCTTCCAACAAGCCCTTGGGGCGGCGCTCTGCCGGAAAAGGCAGGAGCTCGGTCCCGTTAACAATCCGGCAAGACAACCAGCCCGGTTTCCTCCAACACATCTCTGTGGGAAGGAAGCCCAGGCGGAACCCCTCACCTCCATGGAATGCTTCACAAAGGACTTGGTGTAAAAGAACCGCTGGAACAACACCTGCCCAGTAGCCATAGCCACCTAGAAAAGACGAAGGGGGCCCTCGGATTAAACGCGCACAGCTCACGGGCTTCGCGGGGCTCTCAGAAGAGCTTTTTTTTTTTTAAAAGAAAAAGAAACACCTTCCACGTTCACAGACAGCCTTCACGTCCGCGGCCTCGCCTCCCTCACCACCTGCGGCGGGCCCGCCCCAGGCTCGGGCGGGGACAGAGCCGGGCGGGCCTTACGACCAACAAAGGGCCCAGCCGCCTACCCCTACGCTCGCGCGGCGGTTATCTGGTCCCGAGGCTCCCGGCTGCGCCCTCACCTGCGGCAGACGGAGCAGGATGCCAGCTGCCTGGATGAGCTCACATCCCACCACGCGGAGGTCGGTCTCCGTGTCGGGGTCAAGACCACTTGACATGGACGGCGTGAACCGGAGCTTGTCGTCAGGCAGGAGGCAGTTCTCCAAGGTTATGAGCACCCCAGAGTACAGCCGGTCCCCAATCAGCACCCCTTGCGACCCCGGGGCTGTGTTCCCCGAGCCTGGGGTCCCGGCGGCTGCTGCGGGGGCCGCCGGCCCAGGGGCTCCGGCCACGGCCGTCGCAGCCGCCGCCGCCGCCATTTTGTGTCGCTGAGTCCTCTTCGGGCTCCTTCCCGGCAGGGCGGCTCCTCGGACGTTCTACAGCCGCGATCGCCCCGCCCTGCCGCACGTCATTGGTTCGACAGACAGGCGGCCTGGCAGCTCCTTGCTACTATTGGCTAAGAGACCTGCCCATCAGTGTCGCGGACGACGCCGGAACCAAGCGCGGGCGGGGGTTTTGGCTCGTTACCCAGGGGGCCCCGCGGCACCCGGGAGAGGCCACCATCTAGGCCGCGCCCCGGAAGCACTAGGTTCAGGTGTTTTTGTTACCCCCCCCTCCCCCGCACCCCAACCACTACCCTGGGCCACTCTGGTGTAGCTGCACCTTCAGAGTCAGGAGATTGCGAGTTCCGCACTTCAGCCCGAAGGTTTTTTGGAGTTCGGTTTTTCCCGAAAGTGCTTGCGGGCAGCCTGCAGGAACTTGAGTGAAGATCCGGGCCGCAGACGGTGTGCGGGACGACCCCTCTACCAGGGCACCGTCAGGGTTCGGCGGCTGTCTTTCCACTGCTGCATTGCGTTCCGGGGGTCTGGTGGGAGCCCGATGGTCCGGGGCTTGGGTGGAGGGGTAGGGCCTCGGAGGCCCGCTGGGAGGTGTTTGAGAGTGGTGACATTTATAACAGAAAAGATTAACCCAGACCGGGCGTGTGGGAGGAGCTCTCACACCCGTGTCCCCCGGGGAGCCCTGCACGGTCGGCTCTGGGGTCCGGACCGAGCACCTCGACGGTGAATGCCCCTACCCTGAACTTCCTCTTCCGCTCTCTCCAGTACTTTCTCCATTTTCCTCCGGGCGGAAACCCCCACCTGGCTGGCCTTGTCATCCCATTCCGGATCGCACAGTGTTTTTACCCGAATGAATTGTTTTTGCTGCGTGGACACCTAGCCGCCTTCTTACTTGCGTCCGGTGTATTTGCGGCGCATCCCAGAGAAGACCCCCAGGGCTCCAGGGCGGGTGAGCAAACAGGTGTGGCGCCCACAGAGCCGTCTTAAGTTTCCTGTTTTTCTCCACGGCTGGGGAGCTAAAGGGTGTTTTTCTCCTGGACCTGAGCTTCTGCGGGTTGTGTTCTGAAGTTTTCTGGGCTTTATTCGGGATCTATTCAGACCGCTGCCCTCCCACCACCACCTTTGCCTCTGTCGAACACGTGACAGCTGGTGTGGGTCATTCGTCTCCAGCTTTTAGTGAATCCAGGTTTGGGGATACAAATATTAATACCAGATTACTAAAGTTCTTGCGTTCAGAATAGAGTCTAAAAGAAACACTAAAAAGCGTTGGAAAAAAAAAAGACAAAATGGCCCTGGCTGGTGTGGCTCAGTGGATTAAGCACTGACCTGTGAACCAAAGGGTTGCTGGTTCGATTCCCAGTCAGGGCACATGCCTGGGTGGCATGCCTGGTCCCCAGTAGGGGATGCAGGAAAGACAACCACACATTATGTTTCTCTTTCTTTCTTCCTCCATTCCCCTCTGTAAAAATAAGTAAATTTTAAAAAACGGCAAAACATTGTAAGTCCACAGGGAAGAGGGGTAGCTGGAAACATTTAATTCAATGCTTCTACAAAATCCACGGCAGCGTGAGGAAAGGCATGGGTTCCTACAGGAGTCGAGGGTAGGTGCCGGTACCCAGGAGCTGTGGTGAGGGGCTTGGCCTTCATCCTACACTCAGCGGGAGCCCACGAGGTGTTTATACACTTATGAACCCCTGTGGACTCTTCAGACCCTCCACACCTTCGTGTGTTACACCAGGTGCTCTGAGGGCTACTGCCTGCCAGCCTCGGGGTATCAAGTCGCGTGACAGTGTGCTGGTGTCATGTCTGTAGCTGAAGCAGAAGAGCAGACGCGGTATTCGTCGTCTGCTGCAAGCGCTACCCAAACGATCATCAGGACTAACAGCGGAGAGGGAGGAACTTCTGGTCTGCAAACCCCAGCAAACTGCCCATTGTTGGCTCTGCCTGGGCTGCTTGTCTATCCTCTGAGCAACGACTGGCCAGAAGCAAGGGGAAAGCAGGTGGCCCGTCAGAGCCAGGCTGCGGAGCTGGGGAACGGGCACAGTTGTCTGCCACCTCCATCATCCTATACTGAGATAAAGCCGCTCCAGGGCAGCCTGTGGTGCTCACAACACACCCCGAAGGGCTGGTTCTTCCACCTTGTTGCCCAAGCAGCAGGCGCTCACTGAGGATCACGTGCACCGAGTCCCGTGTGCAGAGCCGGACACTGTGCCAGTGCAACAGAGAAGTGAGCAAGACTCCCTGGGCCTCCAAGTGTTTCCGGTCTAGTGGCCATTATTGCACATGGTGGCAAGGGCCAGGACCAGGTCTCTCTGAGGCAGTGCAGTGACTAGAGCCAGAAGAGATGTTAGCCCACATTGAAGATGCAGAAAAATGAAGATTCAGGAGATCTCAGGCAGTAGGTACCCAGGGCCTGACTGGCTCTGGATGGGGTTGGAAGTGGGTGTCCTTCCAAGGAAGGTTCCCAAAAGGTCCTCCAGGGGATGGATGGAGGACAGTGTCGCCACAGGACCCAGCATGGGAGCAGTGAGTTGGGGAAGGCAGAAGTGCGTGGCCAGCAGTGAAGGCGACGGTGGGCCTGCAGAGCTTCCCTGGGCAGGGAGGCCAGGGGGAGGGGGCGGGGTGAGGAGGAGAGGGAAGTGTGTGGTCCTCGGGGGTCAAGGGCTGACAGTATCCATTGAATTTGGCTCCAGGGGACAGCTTTGTGAGAGCCATTGGGAATAACTGCAGACCCAGTGACAACAGGCTGGAGCAGAGCCCAGAGCAGGCTGGAAGGACAGCATGCCCCACAGACGGAAGCGGCTCCCAGAACAGGAGCGGCCAAGCGTGGAGCCGGCTCCCCGAGAGCAGAGGGAGGTGCTGACCCTGAGCAGGCCAGGGCACAGCCTGCGTGTCCCCTGGGCGGCAGTGGTCAGAGCAGGGGAGAGTGAGGAAGCACAGGGCCAGCGGAGCTGCTGTGAAGTCAGCGCAGGGAACTTAATCGTGGGCTGGACGCTGAACTCAAGTTGAGCACCTGGTGATCTGACGGTCACCAGCCTCCTGGGCTGGGGAGATGGGGGAGAGCGGGGAAATAGGCTGGTGTGCTGAAGAGCTGAGCCGTGGGTCCCTGCTGGAGAGGCTGGGGGGAGGGGAAGCACAGGTCTGCGGGTGCTGGACAGGCCCCCACCACTCTGGGGAGAGCTGGAGCTGAGCACCCTGGTGCAAATGGCCCCTCGAAGAAGAGAATTTGAGGTCCCGAGAGGAAGGCATGGACACAGGTGACCCCCAGCAGCCGCCTCCACGTTCGCTTGATGCCCAAGGACACAGCTCAACACACTGATCACCACTCGAGCTTTATTCACAGCACAGCCTGTCACCGTGTGGTGCTGCTGGCCTGTCCCGAGGAGGACGGACGGTGCCTTTCCCTCAGACCTGTTACTGAAGTGCAAGCTAAAACCACGCAAATCAAACCCACCACACTCCCGGCAAATGATTCTTGGCCCCTGTCTGAGTTACGATCATCGGGGGAAAGGCCTTTTCCTAAGACACTTGACCAGAGAGGGCAGGGGTCCCCTCAACAGTTCTGTGCCACTCTGGAAAATATGCCTTCGGGCTCCTTCCCGTCCCCCAAGGCCGCAGCAAATCCTTCCTGTCCCCTCCTTTTGGCCAAAGCAGCCAAGGACTTAAAAGTCTTTGGTTCGTAGATGGCCAGGTCCGCCAGCACCTTCCTGTTGAGCTCCACCTGGCACTGAGGAGAGAAGCAGAGCCCGAGTCGGAACCAGAACCTCGTTCTGCCGCAGCACAGGATGCCGCCAAGCCCCCGCCCCACTGGGCGTGTGCGCACACCAGCTGGGCTCCAGGGCCGGCCCTGCCCCGGCGGGACACAGCATCTGTCTGGGAGGGGCCTGGTGGGGCAGGGGACGGGCAGGAGCGGTGACTCCCCTGCACGGAGGAAACTGGAGAGGAGGCTGGCGTCCAGTCCTGGTGCCCGGAAACCGAGGACCCTGTTCAGGGTCACGGTCATCACCCAGGCAGAACTGCAACCGAGGGCCTGCAGTGACCCTTGAAGTCAGTTCAGGGGAACTGGGACAAGGCAGAAACACAACCGGCCCCCAGGAACGGCAGAATCACCAGATAAAACAATGACTAGGGTTTCGTGACGCTGGTTTACTGCCTCCAAGACTCCCCTCCTCTTCAACTGGGCGAGTTTCCACTTTACTTGCTGCCTTATCAGAAGTCACTCACAGTCAAAACTTTGAAATTCAAGTCAAAGCCCCATTTCTCCACCTTTTCCCCTCGACGGGGAAACACCAGGGCTCGTGCCCCGTTACCCGTGCCCGTCTCCACTCCCCCCGCGGCAGGGCGAGGGCACAGCTGGTACAGGGAGTCCTGGAACCTGCCAGAACCCACCCGGGGAAGGAGAGCGGCGTTCAGGAGCTAACGCCACACCGCGGCACCACCCCTGCTGGCAGCTGTTCTGTGTCTCAACAGGACCACACCCTCAACCGTACCTTAATTAGATTGGAAACGAACACTGGGTACTTCAGGCCGTGTTCCTGGGAAGCAGCTGTGATCCGATTAATCCAGAGCTGAAACCAGAAAACACTGAGATGCTTCAAAACTAATGAGATGTTACACCCACACCGCCCAGCAAAGTTCTGACTGCACTAGAAGGGTTTTGAAAAAGCAAAGAGAAGCCCTGGCTGGTGTGGCCCAGTGGACGGAACGCAGGCCTGTCAACTAAAATGTCGTCCGTTCCATTCCAGTCGGGGCCGGTGCCTGGGCTGCAGGCCGGGTCCCCGGTAGGGGGCATGTGAGAGGTAATCACATATTTTTAAGTGCATAGAAAAATCAGGGTTTTCTTTTCAGGCAAACAGGCTTGCAATACAACAGCACAGAGCAATGGCCGGTGCTCCTCGTTCCAACGCCAGCTTCTCTCTCAGTAAGCGGGCCCCGGTGCACAGTGAGGTGGGCGCACAGCCCACTCGCAGGCAGAGAACAGAGGAACGAGACTAGCAGATGCGCTCAGAGCATGGAGAGGTCCACTCCGGAACGCCAGCACTCCGAGGCTAGGGCTGCCACGTGGGAGGAAGCAAAGGAGGCAGAACAGCTGGAGGGAGCAGGGCCTGGCTGAGGAGGAGCAAGCAGCAAGGTGTGCAGGCTGGGGGTGGGCCGAGAAAGATCTGGAAGGATGAGCCAGTGACGCAAATGCTTCTATTAAGTGATGGGCCCTCTCCAGCCATTCTGTACTCAGTGTTAAGGCTCCAGCCCTTTCCGTCCCCCTGCTTCAGTGGCTCTAGGGGTTGGTCAGCATCGGAATCACCCAGGGGTTTGTCACAACACTGCTGGGCCCCACCTCACCTCCAGCGTTTCGGCTTCAGCGGGTACAGGCAGGGTCTGGAAATCTGCGTCTCTACCAAGTTCCCACCCTAGGGACCTCTGCTCAGGCCCCCAGGCCCTGCTCACACCTCTGCACAGCACAGCGGGCCGGGGGGGCCAGGGGCTGCATGGCCTCTGCCCCCAGAGGCACAGACAACGGCGTGAGGGTGACCCCCGTGCGCATGCACAGTTCACAGCGCTGGGGCTCTAATCCGTGGTTACCGACACACATGTGATTTACAGGGTCAGAATTACCCCCCATACACACTCACTCGACCAGTATCTACAGAGTATAGCTGATCGGGACCCGCGGTCACAGCATGCAACAATAGAAAGATCCCTCGTGGAATGGACATTCTGGTGGGGGTGGGGGGCGAGCCACAAACAACCGACCAAGTAAAACGAGGGGCAGTGGATGCAGAGCTCATGAAAGCCCGAAAGGAGCCGACCGGGGCAGGCGGTGCTCCGCAGAAACCCCCAAGCAAATTGCGTGGGAGGGAGCAGGGCCGCGGACGCGCCTTCCTCACGAGTGGGACGGGCGCGCGAGCAGCAGACACAGCGGGGTGGTCGGGCGGAGCGGGGGCGCCGGCGGAGGGGTTCCTGCGGGGCCGAAGAGGACGCGGGGCCCCGGCCACCCCGTTGCTGCCGGTGCTTCGGGCATGAGGTGTGAGAACAGGAGAAACGAAGGCCCTGACGGGGTGCTGAGGTTTCCGCCTCGGCAGCGGGAGGACGGGGAAGCCAACCATCCCCTGAGATGCGGGGTTTGGCTTCAAGTACGTCGGCGACCCCGGCGGGAGTGGAGGGCGGCCGGCCGGCCAGCCCCTCAGCCCGCGGTGCCGCGGCTCCCGGGCCGCGACGCGGGGCAGGACGCCGGGACCCCCGGGGCCCGGCTCACCGTCCTCAAGTTCCTCTTCTTCAGTCTCCGAGCTTTCGTGCACTTCACAAACGCTCTCATCACAGCCCGGACGGCCAGCCGGTAGCAGCGGTTCTTTCTCCCCCGGAAATGCTGGGTCAAGAAACGGAAAAGGAGGGCTGTCGGCGGGGCCGCGGGCGCCCGGGGCGCGCCGGGGGGCGCGGGGCGTGCGCGGCCAACTCACCCGCGCATGCTTCAGCACCTCCTGGACCCGCCAGTAGCGGTCGGTGACGCGGCTCCGCAGCCAGAGCTGCGCGGAGAGGAAGACCATGACGCCCCGGGCTGGGGTCTCTGCTCAGAGACGCACACGCCGCGCGGCACCAGCGCTTCCGGGTCATCGGCCCGCGGGGACTTCCGGGGCATCGCGCGCTCGCCCCAGCCCGGCTGCCGCCCCGCTCCCTGGCGCCTGCTCGTGCACGGCGGGACCCGGAGGGGGCGTGGAGTGGAAGGCGCCCGACCCGGGCGATGGGGAAGTAAATGCTAGCGCGTCCGCAAAACGTGGGCCACCGTGTGCCGTGCGGAGATTAAGGGACCAATGCGGGCCGCCGCTGAGTGAGCCCGGACCGCGTCCCGCAGGGTGCAAAGGCCACGTATTGTGCGGTGGCGCCCCACGGAGAGCCCAGACTGAGCTGATCCACTGACACCAAGCCCACGGAGACAGCGGGGAGAGGGGCTGCCAGGGGGGCAGGGGTTTTGGGGGGTGACGACATCTGCAACTGGATAGTGGTGGAAGTTGCATAACTCTGTGGAAACCCTAAATGCCACCGAATGGGGCCCTTTAAAATGCTTCAACTAGTAAATTTTACATTCTGTCTGTTTTACCACGATAAAATATGGTGAGGGGGGGCACAAAGTAAGTGCGATTTCTTTGTAACGTTTCGTTTAGATACGATTTTAAATTCCATAAAAATTGCAACTCTAGTTGAAGGACCTCTCCAATATGCTTTCCCGGAATGTAGCAACTGTTTACACTTCGCTCCATTTGAAATCATTCTCTAGAAATGTTTTAAAAGGTTTTATTATTTATTTGGTTATTTATTTATAGAGAGAGGGGAAGGGAAGGGAGAAGGGAAAGAGGGAGGGATTGCCTCTCGCACACCCCCAACTGGGGACCTGGCCTGCAACCTAGGCGTGTGGTTCACAGGCCCTTGCTCAGTCCACTGAGCCACACCAGCTGGGCCTGTAAATGTTCATAAACACATCAGTGGAGTTTTTCGTGGACCATTTGAAAGGAAGTTAGAGATGTCTGAATACTACACTGTGTTTCCTAAGAACAAGGATGTTCTCTTTTTTAAGATTTTATGTATTTATTTTTAGATTGGAGAAAGAGCAGGAGAGAAACATCAATGTGTGGTTGCCTCTTGAGCGCCCCCAACTGGAGACCTGGCTGGAAACCCAGGCATGTGCCCTCACTGGGAATTGAACCAGTGACCTCTGGGTTCACAGGCCGGCACTCAATCCACTGAGCCCCACACAGCAGCCAGGGTAACAACAGTCTGTTCCAGCTGTACTGGGGCTTTCATCCTGGGGGTTGGCCAAGCGGCGACAGGAAGATACAGGCCATGGAAAGCAGGTTTCGTTACATTGCCCAAGAGGAGGGGGCATGCCGGGCCCCGCTGGGCCACAGAAGAACAAGTATCAGTGAGGAGGCGGGAGTGGCAGAAAGCTCTGGCCAGTGCAGGTCCTGGAGCTCCTTCAGGCGGGGCAGGGGAACCATTTGGGGCTGGCTGGTTGGATGATGCTGGAGGCCCCACTGCAGCGGCCAGCTGTCTCGGCTGTGGCACCTGGCCCTGGGAATTCAGGGCGGGCGCTAGCAGCGGGGCGTGTGAGCCCTGGGTCACCGGGGAGCTGTAAACAGCTGAGGCCCTGCGGCTCGGCCCTGTAGTTAACGGGTACGAGTCGACAAATGTCAAACCTAAGAAAACACAATCAGAACTACCCCATGTACAGAGACAGCAGCTGAGGGCAACACCCGCGTGGTGGGCAGACCAAGCGGAGACCATCAGGTTTGGTCGAATACAGTCTCTGCCGAGGACTGTGGGGAAGGCCGGAGCTGCACAGGCGATGCACTGCCGACCCAAGCCAGGCCGTGGGCCCGTTCCTGGGGCTCAAGCCACTGTCTGCCCCTTTTCCTGCAGGAACCTCTCGCTGGGCTGTTCTCCGAGCCACACCACCTGTGGCCTCAGCCCAGAAGGGCAGAGCCTGGTACAAGACTGGGCTGTGGGACTGGGGAGCTTTCTGGCCAGTGCTGGCCACGCAGGCTCAGGCCGACAGGGCTGTGTGCCCCTAGCAGTCATTCTGCTCCCTGCCAAGGGTGGGCGGGGCCTGGGCCAGGTCCCCCTCGGACACCAGGTCCTGGGCCACCTCACCCCACGGCGTGCTTACGGTGGGGCTAGCACCCCGGCTCAGCAACAGCTCTGTGGTGGGGCCATGGCCACGCTCCACAGCGAGCTGCAGGGCTGTCCTGCGGAGCCAACCAGTAGCGTTGACCTGTGCACCGCTGTCCAGGAGGTGTCTGGCGACTTCCACGTGGCCTCCCCGAGCAGCATGGTGCAGAGGGGTGAGGCCCAAGGAGTCTTGAGCATCCACCTCCGCTCCCCAGGCTGCCAGTAGCTGGACGGCAGGCAGGTGCCCCCTGGCGGCCGCCCTGTGGAGTGCAGCGCGTCCGTGCTTGTCCCGGAGGCGCGGGTCTGCCCCGTGGTCAAGCAGCACCTCCAAGTCCTGGAACAGGAGGGGAGGGCAGGGCAGAGGCCAGCCCGGGCCCAGAGGGTGAGGGGCTGGGGCCGCCGTGCCACTTGCCTGACCCAGACCTCACCTGGTCTGTGTCACCTAACAGCCTCTGTCTCAACACTGCGTCCCCATTTGGTAAATGAACCAACAACGCTCGGGGGGGGGGGAGGGGGGCTCCGCTTAGCAGGGGTGTCAAACTCACTCTCACCGGGGCCACAACAGCCTCGCCCTTGCCTTCAAAGGGCCGAATGTAATTTCGACTCCTTAGCAGTTAAGGAGTAGTCATATTTATACACTCCTAAAATTATTTCGGCCCTTTGAAGGCAACGGCGAGGCTGTTGTGACCCCCCGTGAGAATGAGTTGGACACCTCTGGCTTAGAGACTACCACTTGTCCCCCCATCGTCCTTACACGAACCCAAGACTCGCAGCCCCCCGCCGGCCATCCCGCTGTCTGGGCTAGACCCAAGCGCACGCCTGGTGCTCAGTTGACGTTGGTTGCTGCGGGTCACCAGAGTAAACCCGGGTGCCCGACCAGGCACGCTCCCCAGGCTTCCGGGAGACGTCACACACCCCGAGCACAGTCAAGGCTGGGGCCCGCCCCACTCCGCCCGCAGGGGCCGCTCTGCCGGCGCCAAACGCACACCTGCGGAGGACGGCGCAGCTCCCGGGGGCGAAGGACACTACCCCGCAACCTCCCCGTCACGGCGGCGGGGTTAGGGGAGTCAGGCCGGACGTACCTGCTGGCGCCCCAAATCGGCGGCGACGCTGAGCGCGGTGGCTCCCGCGCCGTCCCGGGCGTCCACCCGCGCGCCACGGTCCAGGAGCAAGCGCAGCGCCGCCGCGCGCCCCGCCGTGACCGCCACGAGCAGGGCACCGTCTAGGCCCGCGCCGCCCCCTGCCGCCAGCAGCTCCAGCACCGGCAGCCGGCCACCCGCGGCCGCCCAGTGCGCCGCCGTCCAGCCGCGGGCGTCCGCCGCCTCGGGGCCCGGGTCTGGCGCACCCAGCAGGAGCCCAGCCAGGAGCGTGCAGCCCAGCGCGGCCGCGCAGTGCAGCGGCGTGAGGCCGGCCCCGGAGCGCGCCGCCGTCAGGGCCCCGCGATGCAGCAGCAGCTCGGCCACCTGCGAGTGCCCGTGCCAGGAGGCCTCGTGCAGCGGCGTGCGTCCCGCGCGGTCCGTGGCTCCCACCGGCGCCCCGCGCTGCAGCAAGAGCCGCACCAGGGGCACGTGGCCGCGCAGCACGGCCAGGTGGAGCGGGGTCCTTCCCGTGCTGTCCCTGTGGAGCCGAAAGTGAGGGCGAGGGAGGGGACTGCTGGTCGATAAGATCCAGTCCTGTCCCGCCAGGTTAAGGGGGCCCTGCCCTCTCTCCCCAGTTCAGGGAAGGAGCCCAGGCTGGGGAAGGGATGTGCTACTTTACTCCTGAGGGAACCCCTCCTTCCTGCTCAGAGGTGGGACCTCTGCCCCCACTCCGGTGGAGAGACCCTGTCCTGCGGGGGGCTCACCTCTCCTCCACACTGGCCCCCTGCCGCAGCAGCTGCGTTGTGAGGCTTGGGTGACCGCACCACACGGCCTGCAGCAGGCGTCCCCAGGCCTGTGGGGCACTGGGCCCCTCTGCGCCGGCTCCCAGGGCCTCCTCAGAGCCCAGGTCAATCCACCTGAGTTCCTGCTCTGCTCCTGCCGCAGTCAGGTCCTGCTTCCCAGGCTCTGAGCTCCCGGAATTCACCTGAGAAGAGCAAGAATCCTACTTGGATGCTGGAGTCCCGGGGCCAGCCCCAGCCCCCTGTCCCTAGGACAACAGGGACCCCCCCAACACCCGGTCTTTCTCTCAGGGAACCAGGCCACCAGCAGGCTCTGTTACCTGCACTGGGAGGCTGCCCAGGGGCTCTGTTCTCTGGCAGGGGTGCCTCTCCATGCTCATCCTGGTCCAGCCACAGCCTGGTGGCCCTCGCCAGGAACTGCTTCTCAATGGGTGGAGGACAGTGGAGGTGTGTCTGCCCCAGAGGGCAGGAAGGCTAGAGCTGTGTGTGTGTGTGTGTGTGTGTGTGTGTGCGCGCGCGCGCAAGCACGCGTGGTGGGGAGTGTGGGGGAGCAGAGCCGCCTCCTGCTGCCCCCTGGGCCAGGCCAAGCACCGCTTCTCTACACTGTTTATCCATCAGTTTAAGGAGAGGCCCTGCCTGGCAGCCACCGCCCCCACCCCAGTGTCTGTCCTCCTCTGCCAACTGCCAGGGCTCCAAGAGACAAAGGCCAGGCAAGCAGGTGCACGCCCAAGGGCTGCAGGTCCCCTGAGGAGTACAGCCTTTGATGGGCCAGGACTTGCCCCTGCCCTCCCCCAGGTACCCATGTGCCTTCCGTGGGTCCCTCCCTCAGGTCCTGCCCCTCTCCCCCACTCCTGTCCCCATTAAGGCCACTGCCAGGCAGAGCCGGGCCTCTACCCTGATTCCAGGCTGGGGAGCTGGACGGCGTGAGGTGGGACTGTGTCTTCCCAAGCCAGGCAACCTGGCTGAAAGGGCCTGGGGGAGGAAGCCCCTTGAGGCAGATGCCGAGGCAAGTCAGTGAGGCCATGACAGGCAGACTGCTGGGCAGCGGAGGGAGGGGGCTGGGCGGAGGGAGCATTTTCAGGACAGGAGACTGGAAGCCGCTGGAAATGGTGCTGCAGGAAGGGGCCTGAGTACCCTGCAAGGTGGTCACCTCTGTTCTGGGGCCCGGGGGCAGGCTCCGCCTTTCCATCCCCCAGTCGCTGGGGAAGGCCACCTGAACAGGAGAAGCTACCACAGGGGAAGCTCCAGCTGCCTGTCGTGACTGCCCACCAGGAGGCAGCACAGCTTTGGGGCTGCCACTCCCACCCCAGCCCCCGCCCTCTGGCTCCCAGGGATGGGGCCTCACCCGGGCCCCACTCTGTCCCCTCCCAAGAGGGGCAACAGAGCCGTAGCCCCTCCCTAGAAAGCAGCCCTGACAGGTGCCAGGACTGAAGGGTGGGTCTCCACAGGAGGCTAAGGGACCCCACTCACCACCACGCCACGGGGGCCCTGCCCCAGGAGCCTGTCACTCTGCTCAGATGTCGCCTCCCAGAGGGGCCCTCAGCTGACCATCAATCGGAGGCAAGCTTGTCCAGGCCGCGTTCCATTTTCTTCCTAGCACCTGTCATTCCATGAAGGCACGTGTTCAACTTCAAGTATCTGTCTTCCTCTTTTAGAATGAAAGCTCCCTGTGTCCCCGTCCCACAGGGGACATTGAAAAGAATGGCCTTGCCCTGGCTGGCGTAGCTCAGAGGATTGAGCGTGGGCTGCGAACCAAAGCATCGCAGGTTCAATTCCCAATCAGGGCACATGCCTGGGTTGCAGGCCAGGTCCCCAGTGGGGACCACATGAAATGCAACCACACATTGATGTTTCTCTCTCTTTCCTTCTCCCTCCCTTCCCCTCTCTAAAAATAAATAAATAAAATCTTTAAAAAAAAAAGAAAATCAACATTTAAAAAAAAAAAAGAAAAGAAAAGAATGGGCTGGATTACAGGCAGCACAGCCCGGGGTGAGGAGCCGACAGAGGCTGCCCTGTTGTTGAGGGTCCACTGGGGCCGGTCAGGGCCAGGGGAGTCTCAGAATGCCCCCTGACAACCTTCCCACACCCTGGCACGGCCTAGGGGGCCTCTGCCAGGTCCTGCGAGGCCATCAGGATGCCTGCACAGAGCCACCCACCCCACCCCCCACCGATCAGCCGCACTCATCACCGAATCCTCAGGGCCTGGAGCTGAGCTGACCCACCTGGGGACAGGGTGGGGCTAGAAAGGAGACGAGACAGGTATGCTCGCCATCCCTACTCCCTGCCCAGACATTACCACCTGCAGCGTTTTTTACCCCACGTTCACTGTCTGATTAAACAAGCAGCTACGATAAGATCTGGGCGTGCGAGAGCTGCGTTTGTGCCTGGCGACAGGGCGTGGCATGAGCTTCAGGGGAGCCTCCAGCGTCCTGACGGGGCCTGTGGCAGGCTCGTGTTTCTTAACCGTGCCCCTGCCGTCGCTGCCGTAGCCCCGACTCCCGGGTGTCTGAGGGAGCCAGGGAGCCTGAGAGGCCCGGCACACGTTCGAAGGGAAGTTGGAGGCAAAGGGGCTGCGGAGGTGGGAAGGGGGCCCTCGGTACCTGGCGCCCGCAGCCTCTGTGCAGCTCGAGGACAGCCTGAGCATCGGCTCCTGTCCCCTCGTTATGCAAGGACACCCCCGGGCCCCTGGGAGGCGGTGAGAGTGTTTTACTGATATTTGGAGACGTCAGGTGGGGTTTTGTGGATGAGCAGGGCATGCTTTTCCCCACTTGAAATAACAGAATCTGGGCTCCCAGTTTCCAGGACGGACAGGACTCCGTCTGATAAGGGACGCCTGTCGTGGTGGCCGCCATGACTGCGAGCCGACCGTGTGCTGGGTCCCACGGGCTCTCTCAGCCACCCCAGAGGGTGGGTGCCCACGTCTTCCCTGTGTGGCGGAGGCTGAGAGGGGCCAGGTTTGGAGATGGGGGGACCAGCAAAGGCCAGGACTGGGAAGCTGGGTGGGTGGTGACCTGCACGTGGCAGCTCCAGATGGGGCAGTTGAGAGTCAAGCTCTATGAAATGATGTCATTGTGGGGGGAGCGGGGAGGGCAGAGAGGGCGGGGCCAGGGTCGAGGAGGGCCCCAGTGCCAGGCCATAGAGACAGCTGTGCCAGCCCTGATCAGAGCTACGGACACTGGCCAGGGCCGGAGCTGTGGTCGCCGGGCAGAGAGAGACCCAGCCTGGCAGTGGGGGAAACTGAGGCAAGGGTGTGGCCCTGGAGACAGATTGTCAAGGCTGAACCTACCTGGCCTGGGGTCCTGCCCTCCAGCTGGCCCATTACCTGGTCCTGGGGTCTGAGAAGAGGTCTGTCTGACCAGGGGACCGAGAGCTGGCCCTGGGGGTCCCGGTCGCCGTCTGACTGCAGCTGTGAGCCCACCAGACCCGTTGCCTTCGAGAGCATGAGTGAGCCGGAGAGGGAGGCAGAGGAGGACGAGGGAGGGGGCACGTCAGACACGGCGCCCATGCTGCCCCGCCGGCGCCCCGCCCACCAGGCGTCCGCCCGGCCGTCTTCGGGGTGGGCAGGCTTGGCTGCCCGCGGCCTCGGGACGCTGCTGCTGCCCGGCCGGCTCCTGTCCGAGCTCGTGCTGCACCTGCTGCTTCCCGCGACTGTGTTCCCGCTGGTGCTGACGCCAGCAGCCGCCCTCGTCGGCCTGGGATTCCTGTGCCACTCCAGGGTGAGCGGAGCCCTCCGTGGGTGGGGCGCTGGCTGGGAGCCCTGGGGAGCGGGGTCCTGGGGAAGGTCAGGGCCCGGGGCCTGAAGGTGCATCTTCCCCCTTCAGGCCCAGCCTCCTTGTCCCCAGAGACGTGTGTGCCCCTCCCTGGGGGGACCGTCGGCCACGGCAGAAAAAGGGCTTTTGTTCCCCACTGGGGGTGACAGCTCTTTCCCCTCCCCTGAGGGCCCCCAGCCTTGTACCAGGGGCCACCAGGGCCTGGACAGCTGATCAGGGTGGGAAGAGGAGGGGGTTCCAGGGAGAGAAGATGACGGTGTTGCTGAATTTTAGCAGCGCACAGCCCCCTGCCGCCCCTCACCCCCACTCACAGCTCCTGCCGAGGAGCCCTCCTGTCTCGAGCTGGTTTCCCGCGTGTGTAACGGGCTGTGGCTTGGTCCTGACCACAGAGGGTGTAGGCAGGTGGGTCCAAATGTCCCCTTCCTATAAGCACAGGGCAGGGGAGGGAGACTGAAAAGGGGCCGCTGAAGGTAAGGTGACATCAGCTGGTGACACTCGTAGGTCAGGGCTGTTGGTCAGACGCCAGCATAGAGTAGGGCCACGGGAGAGTAATGTGTGTGTTGGGGGTGAGTGGTGGGAATCTGGCAATGGCGGGGAGGGGTGGGAATTCTCCCAGCTGAGCCTCAAGAGATTCCTCCTCTAGCCATTTACCTCTTGGGTTCCTGACCTCCCGTCCTCGGCTCAAAAACGACAGACCCACAGTGGGCTCAGCCACAGGCCCCACTGGACCTCAGGCCCTCCTAGCCTAGCCCCTGGCGGTGCGCTCCCAGGCCCCGCCCCATCCACCTGCTCCTGGCCCCGCCCCTCCTGGCCCGCCCCTCCTGGCCCGCCCCTGACCGCCCGCCCCGCCCCCAGGTCCACCCCGTGCCGGTCCCCACGTGCCGCGCCCTGCTCTCCGACCGCAGCTCCGCGACGCTCATCGTGCTGGGCTTCCTCTCGCTGCCTCCGCTACTGGTGCTCGCTTCCGCCACTCGCGCCCGCCTGGCCCGGCGCCTCCGCCCGCTGCTGCCGCCCCCTACGTGGACCCCTGGACCCCGCCGACACCCAGGGTCCAGCGACGGCGGGCAGACAGAACGCCACCCCGACAGGGAGGAGCAGCTCTGCGCCTGGGTGTGAGCCCAGAGGCCCTTCCAAGTCCCGGGAGGCCCCCGAACCCCCCGTAGCCCGCATAAAGTGGCCCCAGGCCGGCGAGCTCGATATCTGAGTCCAGGTCCCTCGAAGTCGCATGCGTGCTTCCGGCTCGTGCGCAGTGCTCCGAGTGACCGCGAGATGGCACTGGACTCCCTCGAAACTGTGGGGGGATCAGCCCTTCCCCACCCGCGCAGGCACTCCTGCCGCAGAGGCGCTGGAAAGCCTCTCCGAGCCGGGATGGCTCCCAGAGGGGGCGCCTGTCCCGGCTCCCAGAAAGGCGGCCTTTCTGGCGTCTGCCACTGTGGCTGCCCTGGGCTCCTGCTGCCTCACAGAGGACAGCCCCTGCGGGCCCCTGTCTGGTCAGCCAGGGGCCTCCAGCAAGGTTCAGAGACTTCCATACTCGCTGGAGAGCACGCTCCCAGAAGCTCAGCGATGGCCAGCCGCGCCAGGGCCTGCTCGGCTCGGACTAAGGCCAAGGCCAGGCTCGGGCTGTTCTCGCTGGATAATTTTAAGATCGGTGTCTTCTGTATTCTGTTCTATGCCCTAAGCTTGTTTCTAGGTATGGATACGTTCTTAACTATCCATTTGGTGTTTCCCGCTCCTAGGGATTCATATATTTCATCAGTTCTGGAGAATGCTCAACTAGTGTCCCTGGAGTTCTGCCTGTCATTGTGCACATTCTTGGGGGAAACGTCACTCTCCCCTCGGACCACACTGCCAGTTCGTCTCCCCTGCGTTTCCCCTCTCATTGTCTGTCTTCGCTGCCTTCTGGGCAAGTCCTTCAGCTCCCTCTTCCAGTTCCGATCCACTCACTGTGTCCAGGCTGCCAATTAACTCATCCATTTAATTTTCGGTTACGACACCTACAAGTTACACTTGCTTCCTTTTTAAATCTGACCATCTCGGATGGTCTCTTGCTGGCGTGTTTGACCAGTGGATTCCAGCTTCGATGTTTTGACCAGTTCATTGTTATTTTATACTCTGTCCCTAACAATTCCAATTTGTTAGTCTTGGGGGTCTGACTTTGTTATGTGTTGTTTTCACTGATTTTCACTAATAGCATATTGTTTCTTTGAAAGGTTGCTAATTTTCATGGTCAGCCCACACCTGTGAAAATTCTGAGGCCTGCCCTGGCTGTTGTGGCTTGGTGGATTGAGCGCTGGCCTGCAGACCGAAAGGTCACCAGTTCCATTCCCTGTCAGGGCACGTGCCTGGGCTGCAGGCCAAGTCCCCAGATGGAGGCGTGCGAGAGGCAGCCGATCAATGTACCTCTTGCACCTCGATGTTTGTCTTTCTCCCTCCCATCCCCTATCTCTGAAAATAAATAAATAAAATAAAAAATAAAAATAAGCCGTGGCTGGTGTAGCTCAGTGGATTGAGCGAAGGCCTGCAAACCAAAAGATTGAGGTTCAATTCCCGGTCAGGGCACATGCCTGGGTTGCAGGCCAGGTCCCAGCAGGCGACGCATAAGAAGCAAACACACATTGGTATTTCTCTCCCTCTCTCCTTCCCTTCACCTCTAAAGATAAATAAATAAAATTTAAAAAAAATTAAAATAAAAATAAAAATCTGTGCTTGTACCCTATCCAGAGTCTAGTGGCAGCGGAAAGGCCTTTTTAAGGACCTAACGCACCATATTGCTAGCTGGACTCCACCTGTGACCAGCAGGGTCTGGTCTCCGACGTGCCCGAAGATCACCGCTCACAGTTCAGAGTGTGACCAGGGTCAGGGTTCGCTCCTTGGCCTTGAGCAGAGCCCACTGTGCGGTTGGCTCGGTTCCCACAGGCGTCCCCTGGGTTTCCCGGTCGTCTGTGGGGCTCCGATGCCGTTCCCAGCCAGACAGGAGCCTGGCTGACCGCCCAGCTGCCAAGGATAACTTCCTCGTGTCCAAGGCCGTCTTCCTTCCCCTCCTGCCCAGGCGTCTGAGGATGCGAGGACTCTCTTGGGAACGCGCCTGGCCCTAAAGTCATCAGACAGCAGCTGGGCCTGCTGGGGGCGGGGAGCTCAGCTGCTTGAGCCCACGGGGCTCCTGAGGCATGTCCCGGGGTCACAGGCCACCCCGAGTCCCAGCTCAGCCCCACCCGCTCACAAAGACACCTACGGGAGGCTGTGGGAAGTTCACAGAGGGGCCTAGGGGTCTGCTTTGAGAGGGCCAGCTGTCAGGCAAACGGGGTCACTGCATCCGTGCTGCCGGCCCACAGCTGACCCAGCAGAGAGAACCAAAACCAGGCCCCGGGGCCTGGGGAAGGCTCAGAAGGACCTTCTGTTCTTTCCTGTGTGACAGGTGCTCCCCCTTACCTGCCACCAGGTGGACAGGGCCTTGGTAAGGGGGAGGGAGGCCTGGGCTAATGGGGAGGCAGGGCCCTGGCCCTCCAGCCACAAGCCCCGCTCCTCCAGGCCTGTCATGCACAGGACCTATCCAGGCCCTTCTATCCCCACCCCCCGCCGCCCCACAGATCTCTGCCTCTAGTCCTTCCCCCGAGACAGAAGCCTCCTCCTTTCAGAGCCCTCTTGTTGGGGTCTCTGCTCCCCTCCCCCAAAAGTCCCCTCCATCCCAGCCTAAAATGGCCCCACAGCCCACCCTAAAGGTTGGGGAGCACTGACCTCCACACCCCTCAACCCATCCAGGGGTCCCAACTGCTCAGGAAGCAGGCGCTGAGCGGCCGGGTGGGGCGGGCGGAGACCTGCAGGTGAGCGTGTCAGCGCGAGAACTGGAAGAGCCGTCCTGAGTTTATCTGAACCAAAGTGAGGACGACCGTAAGGAAGCAAATCCTCAAGGGACTGAGAACACGCTCCGGAAAATGGCCGTTTTGCACCTCATTTTGTACATTACAGTCCAAAGAAGAGGCGTGAGGGGGTTCGCCGGACCCCACTGGTGAGAGATCGGGAGGTGGGATGGGCGGGGGCGTCCGGGTGAAAAGGGAGGTGGCGGCAGACACTGCTGGGCACAGGCGGGCAGTTCACAGGGTGGCAGTGACAGCGAGGGGCTCTGTGGCCGCTGGGGCGCTGGCGCTGCTGGTCGTGTCCCAGGGGGTTGGAGCAGGAAGGGCCCGCGCAGTCCCCCAGGCGTGTCGTCGTGGTAGACGCGAAGAGACAACACAGGCTCAACAAGGTCGAGACTGAGTGAGTCGGGGAGGGTTCCAGCCTGGCAGCCTAGGACGGGGCGCCCGCCGCGACCGGCTTCTCGTCAGACAGCTTTAGCTTCAGACCCTCCCCTGGGGTCGCTTCAGGTCTCGCCGTCCGTGAGGCCACCGGTGGCGCAGGCCTCCCCCAGCCGGCTGGGGTTAGCACGTGGCCCCCTTTTGTCCGTGGGACAGTGATCGTTGTTCCCCCACCCCAGTGCCCAGGCCCCCGCCCTGCAGAGCGTGCCGGGCTACGGGGACCCCCTCGCCCCTGTGTCCGCCTCCCCTGCGGCCCTGGGCGGGGCAGGGGTTGGCCGTCCGACCCCACAGGGGTGGAGACGGTGCAAGGCTCCCGGACCTGCCCAAAGCCATTTGTTCCTGCACAAAGCATTTCCCAGGAGCTGAGGCCTCTGCAGGCACGCCCTCAGCCGGGAAGGGGCAGCCAGGAGGGGTCTAGGGCCAGTTCCATCCCTCCAGCTTGCACCGAGATGCAAGCCTGCCCCCACCCGGGCGTGCTGGCCAGGCAAGGGGCGCCGGGCAGGAAGTGTGCTGGGTAGTGTGTGAAAGGACAAAGCCAGAGCCGTTGGCCATTGTGGCCCCATTTGCCCAGCAGGCCTGTGACCTTGTTAAACATGACGCCATCACACTCTTCTGAGCTTGTCCCCAGGACTGGAAGTGGCTGGCCACGAGGACAGAACCGACCAGCCCCTACACCATGGGTGGAAGGTGCCCTGGGAGCGGAGTGCGGCCTCGTGTTCCAACGCCCAGCAGCCCCGGGGCTGCACCGCAGCAACCCCCCCCCCTTGTTTAATCCGATGTTAACCCAATACAAGCCCAAAGCCCCCGCCCTCGGTGCTGGAGTGTCCCTCCCCATGCGCCCCTCTCCTCTCCTGGAGAGTGGACAAACACTTGGCCGTCTACACTTTCTTCTCTTCGTGAATTCCTTCACAGCCCGCGTCGCCGACCACCCTGACCGTGTGGAGGAACACACTTTCCTCTGCCCCCAAGGTTCCTCCGGCCGGTCTAACCTCAAATAGACAGGAGACAGATTAGCGACAGAAAACAGCCACCTATGTACGGGACCCCGAAAACAGGGGAGTCCGAGACCCACAGGCACGAGAGGGCCGTAGCCAGAAAGGCGACGTGGGCCGCGGAGATCCCGAGCTGGGGAGAGGGCAAGGAGAGCAGGAGCGCAGTGAACAGAAAGTTGTTCTGCCCTGTGAACCGGTCCAAAGAAGTGAACTCGGGCCACGCTCGCCACGGGCAAGCCCGCTAACGCCACTCCTCCAGGCAGGTGTGGGAGGGCCCAGGTTTCTCCCGAGCCTGCAGCTGCGGTTGCCTTTAGCTCCAAACACTCTGCCTACTGCTGAGGCCCATCATGGGGGACCTGATCTGGACCCCCTGCAGGACTGGGCAGAGCTGGCTCTGAGGTCTCAGGCTCCTGCTCTGGGGCCCCACCTTACCTCTGGGGAGTCCCCGCCAAGGAGGTGACGCAGGCTTGGCCCGCCCTGCTCTCTCCTTCCCCCGCGGGCCCGTCGGGACACTACCCAGGGCTGGCGCAGGGTGCAGCGGTCACCTCCCTGTCACGGAAAGTCCCAACAGAGGGAACCAAAGCTATGGGGCCCACCTCTGCAGAACACCCCGTTAGTTCTCTGCACAGGCTGGAGACCCGGCAGTGACCGGGTGCCTGCCTTCCTCTCCGCCACCCACTCCTGCCCATCAGGCTCTGCCTCTGGCAGCGGCAGCCCCGGTGGCTCCCCGTGGGCCCTGGCCTGCCCAGCGAAGGAGGCCTTACAGCCCACGGCCACCCCTGCCCCCAGGCCGCGTACTGCTCTGGCACACACCTGCCTGCCCCCACCCAAGGGCCTCAGCGCTTCCTGCAGGCCCTGCCCCTCCGTCTGACACAGCCCAGCCCTCGGTGGGGAAAAGAAGGACAGCACCGCTTGCCCCTCTAACCCAGCAGCACTGGGGGGACGGGGGCTGTGCCCAGTCCCTGCGTTTCCTCACTGCAGACCCTGCCTGCGGCCTGGCCCAGCATGGAGGAAGGACCAACGGAAATGGGGCGCCGCGTCCTGGCTGCCCCCCGCCCCTGCCGGGGAGACGGGGCGGGGCCGTCAGCTCTGGGCCGCAGAGGGCAGGCCTGGGCTTCTGGGGATGAAAGCTGGGACCCGCAGACCCCCAGACAGGCCCTCGGGTCCTGGCACGTCCCTGACCACAAACAGGCAGGTTAAGTCTAGAAGAATGTGTGGGTAGGGGGGCGGGGCGGCAGGGTCTCTGGGCCTCACTAACTGCTGTGGGGTCGTGTTGGGGGCCTTGGCAGCCACCCCCCTTCCCGTTCCCGCCTGTGCGTGGGTAGATCCAACAACGAAAACAGCTGAAGGTGGGTGGGGGCAGCCCCGGGGACGGGGCAGAGGCCCATCTGCCCCTCAGGCCCTGCAGAGAGCCCTGGGCTGGAGTCAGGGGTGAGGTCAGAGGTCCCGGGAGCTGCCCTTTTCCTTGGGGTTAACTGACCACAATGAGCTGGGGACAAAAGGCCCTTCTTCTCGGCAGAGGCCTGGATTGTGCGGAGGAGGGAGGGCTCCCTACCCGGAGGGAGCAGGGGCGGGGCCTGCAGAGCAGAGCCCCGGTTTCCCGGAACACGCTCCACCTGCTCTGGACAGACGGGCGGTGGGCCTGCTCCAGGAAGTGATGCGCGAAGCACCGGGCTCCCAGCTGGGCCAAGGCCACAGTCCAGGGCCACGCCGCGGGGGAGAGGCCTGGGGCCAGGCCTGCTGTGTCCAGGCGCCTCTGTCCGCCTCTGGCCCCCCTTGCCCCCCGCCTGCCTCCCCTCAAAGAGGAGCTTTCCGGACCATTATGTTTGTGCTTCCTCTGGCGTCTGCCTCAGGCTCGGCCCTGGCCCTGGCCCTGACCACGGCACCCCTGGCTGACCTCGACCGCCCCTGGGACTCTCCATCTGCCCCTGTCTCCCTGGGGCGGGGGGGAGGGCCAAGGACACAGCAGTGAGACCAGGGGGCAGGGGCGATGACGAGGCAGAAGGCGTCTCCTGGGGACCGGGCGGGAGCTCAGCCCGTGTGAGCGGCTGAGGTGACTGCCACAGAGCTGGGTGGGAATTCCCGGCCAGGGCAGGTGGCCGAGCTCAGGGCAGGCTGGGCAGCAGCCCTGGCTGAGGACTCCCGAGGCCAGGCGTCCCCCATCCCTTCTCCCTCTGATGCTGAGGCTGGAGGCGGGAGGGCGGCTGCTTCCTCAAGGGCTTGAGTCACGGCCAAGAAGACCCGCTCAGTTTTTCCAGAAGGGACGGAAACTTCCCCGTCAGCCCTGCAAAGCACGCCGTGCCTTTCGACTGGGGTCCCACCCGCTGGGCGGGAGTAAGGGACAAGCAGGGACGCCACTGCCTCGGCACAGGGGGCCCCGCCACGGCCCAGCTCCTGCCCCAGGCAGGCGGGCGCCCAGGGAGACGAGGGTGAACCGGGAAGCGATTGTGTGTGTCCACAGGGGTGCACCCCCCTCCCAGGCCCCGGGCCTCCTCCAGCTGTGGCCGCTGCCTGGCCGGCCTCCGCTCACAGTCCTCATCTCCGCAGCAGCCCCAGGTAGCCTCGAGTGCTGGGCAGCAGGGGGCCGAGTGGGGCTTCTCCGGGCAGCAGCCCCTGGACTTGGGCCGCCCAAGTCTGTTGCTCCCACCACGAGGCCCAGGCGGAAGCACCAGACGGTCTCTGGTCCCGCCGAGGCCTGAGGTCCGTGGAGCCGAGCCAGCACGGCCACTGCCAAGATTCCCGGCGAGGGGTGGGGGCAGCGGGGACACAGTTCTCATTCTGTTCCTGCCCCAGATCCTCGGACTCGGCTGAGCCACTTCCTTTTTTAGGCAAAGTGGAGCTCAGCCTGCCTGCCTGCCTCTCACCTGCCAGAAAGAGAGGAAGGAAGACCACTGAATCCCATCCATCTCCTCCTCCTTCACAGCGCATCCCCCGGGGAGGTGGGGAGGGAGGAGCATCCTGGCAGCGGAGGCACCACCCAGGGGCTCCGCGCCCCCAGCCCCGCGGGGAGGAGCGGTGGGGAGGGGCCGGTGGCTACCTCACGGGAAGGCATGGTAGGAGTGAGGTGTCAGGCTCTCCTCCACCTCGTCTTCTGCCCAGGGGACACTGCCCCACCCTGGGGGGCTAAGTGCCCCTTGGGTTGCTGCCTCTGGTCTGGCCTAGCAAGGCTCGAGAGCGAGTCCCTCCAGAGGGGGGTCCAGTGGGTTGGTGGGGGTCTGACCTCAGCCCTCGGCCCCTCACGGGGCAGGGTATGTGGGCACAGCAATAACCCTAACACGGTCACGCTGGACAGGGCCTGCACCCCCCTTCTCCAGCTCCCGAGCCTCTTCCTCCCGGAAGCCAGGGGCTGGGGGTTTTGTGTTCCCCAAGAAGCCCACCTGCAAGTGTCTCAGGCTTGTGGGCTGTGTCCCATGCCTTGCATCTTTTCTAAGTTTGGCCCTTCAATCCCTGTTGGTCCGTCCTTGGGGACACATGTCCCAGTCCCCAGTGACCCCCCCCCCCGGTGACCCAGTGAAGACCAGGGCCTGGGCCTTGTTAGGGGCACGTTGTCCTTCGAGTCACCCCCACCCGCTCACACTTCCTGGGCCCCCTCGGGCATGCTTCAGGGATTTCCAGCTCTGCAAAAGCATGGCCAGTGGGCCTGGGCTCGACTCTGCTTGGTGGCCTCCTATCTGCTCCTGGTTGGGGGCAGGGGGCAGGGCAGACCTCGCAGTCTCGCCGCCAGAAAGAAGGACTGCCTTGTCTGGTTGCGTGTGTGCCCACGAGGGCGCGTCCGTGTCCCTCCTCCGTGCGCGCGCCACCCGAGAGTCCGGGAGTCTGAGCAAACCACGCGGCTGAGCGCGCACACCGAGGCGGGGCCTCTCGGGGGCGGGGCCGGGGTCCAGCTTGTGCGCAGCGCGGCGCCGCCCAGGAGCGAACCAGCAAGGGGCCAGCGGAGTCCGAGCGCGCCTCGTTCCGTCGCGCGCGATGCAGCCCTGGACGGCGCTTGGCCTGGCCCTGAGCCTGGCGCTGGTGCGGAGCGGCGCTGAGCGCGGTGAGTGCGGCGGGCACTGAGTCCCGGCTCCGGCGCCCCCGCCACCCCGGGGCTATCGCTCTCCTCCAGGGGCCCCGGGGCCGGGGTGGCTGGCAGGCGGTCGGACCCAGATGTCCCCGGAGGCTCGACTGAGCGTGGAGGCTGCGTTCCGCCCTATCGTTCTGCCCGGATCGTGGGGCCTGGAGGGGAGAGGGAGGTGTCTGTGGAGGAGGACGTCCCTGCCTCAGTTTCCTTCTCTTGGAATGACCCCGAGTAGAGGGATGACAGGAAGGTTGGAGTTGGCCCACTGAATTAGGGAAAACTGAGATCCCAAGACCCAGGCCAGAACCAAGACACCCCAGTCCCCGTCTGCCAGTGGCCCAGTGGTGGCCGGGCCCATCTGTCCCCAGGGGTGCCAGGAGGAAGGGAGAGGCCCAGGAGGTGCTGGTGGAGCTCTCAGGCTTCTCTGTCAGGTAACTTGCTTCCTGGGTGCAGACAGCGCCTGAGGATGGGGCCGGCGAAGGTGTGGCACCAAGCCCTCCTAGCCATCCGGGCTGTGGGAGGGGCTGGGACCTGTGCCCTGCCCCCTGTTTCTCTTCCTCCACCCCAGTCTCATCAGCTGCGTTGTGCCCCTCTCCTCCATGTCCCACCTGTTGCCTCACCTGGAGGCTGAGCTGCGTGGCTGAAGTCCAGCCTGAGGCTGCTTCTCTGGAAGACAGGCCTGAGCCACCCAGCCCGGTCCACCTGCCACTGCCTCGAGCTCTGGGCCGGGACCCTGGGCTCCAACCTGCTTGCCATCTGCTGCAGAAAGGGGGTGGGGTGTGGGCTTGGACGGGTCTGCTTTCCTTTACAGAGGGGATGAGCCCAGAGACCACCCCAGGTCCATGGCCAGGGTGCCGAGCTGGGACCCCCTGAGAGTGCAGACCTCCTGTTAGCTCCGACCCTTCCGCGCCCTGGATGCCACCCCCAGGACCTTCGGGGTGGGGCTGAGCAGGCCCTCGGGGCTTACCTGGGTGAAGGCCAGCACCCACTCAGGGAAATCCCAGGCCCTGGGGGCCCTGCCATGGGTGTGGAGCTGTCTGGCAGCCACTGCGTGGGGCTGAACCCTCCCCCTCTCCCCCAGGGCCCCCGGCATCAGCCCCCCAGGGGGACCTGCTCTTTCTGTTGGACAGCTCGGCCAGCGTGTCTCATTATGAGTTTTCCCGAGTTCGGGAGTTTTTGGGGCAGCTGGCAGCCCCTCTGCCCCTCGGCCCCGGGGCCCTACGTGCCAGCCTGGTGCACGTCAGCAGCCAGCCACACACCGAGTTCCCCTTCGGCCAGCACAGCTCCGGCGCGGCTGTGCAGGATGCCATACGCGCCACGACCCAGCTCATGGGCGACACCAACACCGGCTCGGCGCTGGCGTACGCCAAGGAGCAGCTGTTCGCCGAGGCGGCCGGAGCTCGGCCGGGGGTGCCCAAGGTGCTGGTGTGGGTGACCGACGGTGGCTCCAGCGACCCCATTGGGCCCCCGATGCAGGAGCTGAAGGACCTGGGCGTCACCGTCTTCATCGTCAGCACCGGCCGCGGCAACCTCCTGGCGCTGTCGGCCGCCGCCTCGGCCCCCGCAGAGAAGCACCTGCACTTCGTGGACGTGGACGACCTGCGCATCATCGCCCCGGAGCTGCGGAGCTCCATCCTCGGTGGGTGGAAGTGGGCGGGGCCCAGGCAGAACCCAGAAAGAGGTAGAGTCGGGTGAGCCTTCTGGAGGAAAGGCTCTTGGCGGGGCGCTCTCTGACAGGCCCAGCCCACTGCTGGAGGCCCCACAGAGGGGCGGGGGGCCATGGTGCAGGCCCGGGGCCGAGGGCTGCATGGGGGGACCTGTCCGAGTGGAGGAGAGCATACAGGAAGGAGGTCCCAAGCCCAAGGGTTCTGCAGGCGGGCAGCAGGTGCTCTAGCACCGGTGCCAGGGCCCACTCTGCCTGGGGCTGGGAGCCAGGCGGGGGGCAGGACTGCCCCCTGGGGTGAGGACAGCTAGAAAGCTTTAAGCAGGTTTGCTGGCAGCTCCCCACAGACTTTCTTCTGGACTGATCCAGCCAAACCCCACCGGGGGCGGGGCTGGAAATGAAGGGCCTGGGTGCTGGCTCGGCCTGCTGTAGCCACTGAAAAATGCCACTAACCCCAGGGTTCCTCCCAAGCGTCTGCCTGTGGGTTAATCATCCACCCAAACCTGGAAGAGGTTGGGCTGTGGCTTGTGGAGAGGGGTCCAGGGTTCTGAAGATTTTCTCCAGGGACACCTGGCCCCTTGTCGTCCCAGGTGAAGCACTGTGGCTGAGCCTGGGATGGGTGAGGGGGCAGAAGGAGGAAAAGCAAGCATCTGGACAGGAAAAACAGAGGCTGCAGGGCAGCGTGGGGGCTCCAGAGTTGGGAGTGGGTCTGGGGGGGTGGGGTGGGGAATGGGCAGGAGAGCAGAGGGCCAGGCTGGCAGCCGGGACGCCCAGCCTCAGAGGAGGCGGCAACAGGATGGTAACAGGCTGAACCCTGCCCAGAGACGCATCGGGCGTGCCCGCCATCCAGCACGGTCACGGCTGGCTGGGGAGTAACGCACGCTTGGGGGAACCCCACTTTGGGGGTCACATTCTCCTGTGGACCTGAGGTGAACAGCATGTCCAACCCCAGGTCCAGCGGCTCCTGGAGTTGTCGCATCTCCAACACCGCTCAGGGTGTCCCCTGGGGGCCTCCCCTTGCCTAACTTCACCATCGGCCTCTGCCTTGACTATCCAGAGCTAAGCTGTCCCCTGACCCTGTGCCACTCTGGCTGTGGCGGGGCTGGTGCTCTGTTCTCAGACACCCTCTGGGGCCCTGCCACCTTCCAGGGACCCTTGTCCAGGTCACTGGACCAGGTAGAGGTGGCTGAGACCGCTCCCCCAGAGGGCTGGGGCTGAGGCAGGCAGGGAAGCCCCTGATGGGGCCAGAAGTGGGGGGGCTGCCCTTCCCGCGCCCTGCCACCAGTTTGCCTGTTATTAGCATCTGCTGGGCGTGGCTGGGCTGGCCTGGCTCCCCGGCACTCCTGTTCCCTGCGTCTTCCTGGTAGGTGCCCCCAACCCTTGCCTCGAATTTCTGGATCTCCAGTATCTCCTGAGTCGGCAGTTAGGGTCCCAGGCCCGGGCGGCAGGACGTGACCGTGGTTCTCCATCCCCCTGCACCACCCGCAGACGCTTTGCAGCCGCAGCAGCTCCGTGTTTCTGAGGTCACGTCCAACGGCTTCCGCCTGGCCTGGCCGCCGCTGCTGAGCGGGGACTCAGGCTATTACGTGTTGGAACTGGTGCCCCGCGCGGAGTCGGGAACCGTGCGCCGACAGCAGCTGCCAGGGAACGCCAGGGGCTGGGCTTGGGCCGACCTGGACCCCGACACGGACTACGACGTGACGCTGGTGCCCGAGTCCAACGTACACCCTGTGAGGCCGCAGCACCTGCGGGTGCGCACGCTACCGGGTGAGCTGGCGGGACCGGGGGCGGGGACGCCGGCGGAGGGGAGCGGGGCTCGGAGGTGGGGCGGTTACGGTTAGGACCCCACCCACTCACCGGCGCTTCCCCCGCAGAAGAGGCCGGGCCGGAGCGCATCGTCATCTCACACGTCAGGCCGCGCAGCCTACGCGTGAGCTGGGCCCCGGCGCTGGGCCCGGGGGCGGCCCTCGGCTACCACGTGCAGTTCGGCCCGCTGCGCGGCGGCGCGGCGCAGCGCGTGGACGTGCCCGCGGGCCGCAACAGCACCGAGCTGCAAGGCCTGGCGCCCGGCACCGCCTACCTGGTGACCGTGACGGCGGCCTTCCGCTCCGGCCGCGAGAGGGCGATGTCGGCCAAGGCCTGCACGCCGGACAGCGAGCGCAGCCGCGCCCCGCGCCCCCCGCCGCCGCCAGGGCCCGGGGGCCGGGGGCCGTGAACCCGCCGCCACGCGCGGTCCAGGGCCCCTTCTCCCGATGCCGGCGGGGGAGGCGCCCGCCGCCGAAACCTGGGTCTGGGCCTGGGGGCTAGGGGTGCTGACCGGGTCTTGGCTGCGTGGCGACTCTGCGTGACCCCCAAGTCCTCTCTCCGCGGCTGGACCCTCTTATGCGCTTCTGGCCGCAGTGCTGGCCCTCGTGACCCCTCCCCCGCCCGGCCCAGAGCTGGGCATTCGGTGGTGTCCTTTGAGCGGGATTTAGCAGGGAGATGGAGAGGGAGTCTGGGCGCGGGTTGAGAACATCGGACCCGGGACAAGCCCTGGACGGGGACTGGAGGGCGGACCTCCCCCTGGTGTGAAGGACCAGGCCCTCTTCGGGCGAGGGCTAGCTTCCGGAGCTTGGCCCAGCTGGCCATTCAGGTCCGGGGCCTTAACAGAAAGAGGGGAAAGAGTGGGAGCTGGCTCAGGCCAGGCCCCACAGGCTCCAGGAGCGGAGCAGGTCAGCACAAGGGTGGGGAGGGGAGTGTGGGGAGGTGGACTCAGCGGTCAGCAGCTGCCGGGTGGCAAGGTGGACGCTGAGCTGGTGGCGCGGGGCCAGTACCTGCCCGGGACGGTGGCCCCGTCTTCCTGTTCCAGACCTTGCTGGGCCCAGGTACAGGCACCTCGTGGGAGGACTGGAGCCTGGCATCGGGTTCTGGGGACGGCACCGGCAGGGAGCCGCCTCTTGCTTCTGGGCTGGTGGGGGGCTCCCTTGCGGGGGTGGATTCACTCCAGCAATTCTCTGCATCTTCTAACACCCCCTTCTGCCACTACTTCCTGTCTGGGGCCCCCAGACCGCCTGAGCGCAGGCAGCACTGCTCCCCCCCAGCCCCAGCGGGCACGTCCTC
>CM052542.1:425979-648214 GCA_028533065.1 Trachops cirrhosus
GGAGAGGTCAGAGCCCGGCCCTGGTCGGGGGCGGCCTGGCAGCAGCGCCTGTGCCTGGAAGTGTGCGCCCCCTGAAGTCCCCGGTGTGGGGGTGCGCCCGGGCGGGAGTGCTGAGCCGAGGCCTCGCGGGTCTGCAGGAGTACGAGGCCGCGGTGGAGCAGCTGAAGAGCGAGCAGGTCCGAGTGCAGGCCGAGGAGCGGAGGAAGACCCTGAGCGAGGAGACTCGGCAGCACCAGGCTGTAAGGGCCGCGGGGCCACACGGGCACCAGGGGGCCTGGGTGACCGAGTGGGCTGCGGGGTACGCTGTGGTCCTGGCCCCCGGGCCGGTCCGGGCCCACGTGTTGGTTTCGGGTCGTCCACCCGCTTCTGCTGAGCCGTGTTCGGGCTGCTCTCTCCCTCCCTAGAGGGCCCAGTACCAGGACAAGCTGGCCCGGCAGCGCTATGAGGACCAGCTGAAACAGCAGGTGAGCCCGCACACCAGCACACGGAAGTGGCTCCCTGGTCTCAGGGTTCTCCCAGGTGGGACGTGACCGGAGACGTGGCTGTGACGGGTTCGTGGGCATCGTGGCTTTAAAGTCTGGCGGTTAAAAACCAGAGCGTTTCACGGGCAGCCGTGACCCCGTGGCCGAGCTACGCTGGGGGGGTCCGTGAACCTGGCCCCTTGGTCGTGCGTGTCCCCTGCTGTGTTCGGACCTGCAGGCCCCGGGTCCGCCGTCCCCAAGAGGGCCTGAGCCCTGGGCTGGTGGCTGCTTCCCACGGCTGAAGCAGCCAGCTGTCTGGTGGGTGCCAACTGTTCCCTCGTTTTGAAAGCTTTCCCTTCTTCTCTCGTGGCTTCTTTTCAGCAACTTCTCAACGAGGAGAACCTGCGGAAGCAGGAGGAGTCTGTGCAAAAGCAGGAGGCCATGAGGCGAGGTAGGGCGGGCAGCGCGACCAGGGCCTGGAGGCTGTGGCTGGAGAAAGGCGCGTGGCCGGTGGTGGGCGGGGGCGGGGGCGGGGGAGGGCAGGCGCTGCGGCCAGCCCTGCGGGCCCCGCCCTGCGTCCCGCCACCTGCAGGGGCCTCTGCCTTCTGAGCTGGGGCTTAAAGCAGAAACCCGCGGGCTGGGCATTCTGGGCTCGCTTTCCTCCTGCCCCGGGCACCCCAGGGTGTCAGGTGAGTCGCTCTCCTGTGGGAAGCGTGCCTGGGCCCGGGGCTCTGAACGCGGGGCTCCCTGCCTACCCGGGGCAGCCACGGTGGAGCGGGAGATGGAGCTGCGGCACAAGAACGAGATGCTGCGGGTGGAGGCCGAGGCGCGTGCCCGGGCCAAGGCCGAGCGCGAGAACGCGGACATCATCCGGGAGCAGATCCGCCTGCAGGCTGCCGAGCGCCGCCAGACCGTCCTGGAGTCCATCAGGTGTGACCGCGCGCCGGTCCGCGCGGAGCCACCGCCGGCCCGCGGACGGGGACAGCCCCTCTCCGGCCACATGCACGGCCCAGTCCCTCCTGGTCACGTCAGTGCTTCCCCTGCAGGACGGCTGGCACCCTGTTTGGAGAAGGATTCCGTGCCTTTGTGACAGACTGGGACAAAGTGACAGCCACAGTAAGCACTGCTGCCCCCGTGGGGTCTGTGGGGGCCTCTGCCGGGCTTGTGCCCGTCCCGGGAGGTGGTGGCTGCGGGTCCTCCCGCTGCCCTCGCCTGCACTGGGTGTGACGGAGCCTCTGGGTTTGGGCACTTGGGACAATTCCGTGTTGACGCCGGTCGTGTCTGGCGAAGGGCCCCGTGGGGAGGGGGCATGGAGGGGTCTCCACCACCTTCGGGAAGTGTGACTGGAAACGTGCCCGGCGGCCTCAGTGGTGGGTCCCACCTGAGACGTGGGGGCCAGCAGTCATGCCGGGGAGCCCCCTCCAAACGGGCACTCCCACCAGGAAGTGGAGGTCAGCCTGGTGCCCCGCTCTGTGCCCTGCGCCGTGGGGCGGGGGCGCCTCTGGGAGGAGCTCCTGGGAACCCTCTGGCTGCCTGGTGCTTCTGCGCACGGCTCCAGGCCGAGGCCCGGGCGCCCTGAAGGGCCCGACGGCCTGCGAGCTGAGCCCAGCACGGCAGCCCGCGGGGAGGAGGGGCTGGGCATCCCAGAGCACCGCTTCCTCTCTGGACAGAGCTCCAGCCGCACTCGGGATGGAGGGCCGGGAGAGGTCAGGCCACGCCTCCAGGGCAGCAGGGACTGGACTGTCCGGGAGGACAGCCGGGGGCTTCCACTGGGTCAGTCTGGGGGCTCTTAAAATGGCCCCTGCCCAGGGCAGTTGTCCACCTCAGGCCAGTGACGGGGCACAGGCTCCTGTCCCCGTCTCTCGAGCTGCTGAGTGCGCCCTGCAGGGGCCGCACCCTCAGCGAGGGGCCCTGCGGAACGCAGGTCCGCTCCTGGGTTGTCCAGCCTGTGGCTCGGCGGGTCCTCCGGCCTCCCAGCACGCTGCCTGGAGTCAGGTGCCGGCCCTCAGCCCCAGCTGCCACCTCCTGTGCCCTGCTTCACGTGGCGAGCAGCACAGCCGGCGGCCGGGGCTGCAGCCTCCTGCTCCTCCACGTGTCCCTGCTCGTCCTGTCCCTACACGGGGGGCGCGGGGGTGCTGCCGGGACTGTGGGTTTGGCTCTGAGGCCTCCGTGTCCCTGCCCGGCACACAGGGGCTGCTCTGGTCCTGCCCTGCCTGCCTCCCAGGGACACGGGGCGCTGGGGGGGTGCCTGTGAGTGTCCCTGCCCGTCAGGGTTGGTGAGGAGAGCTGCACGTGGCGGAGGCAGCTGGCCAGCGTGCTGACCAGTTGGTTTTCTAAAGGAATCCGTGATTCTGGGTTAGCCCGTGTCCTGGAACAAGGGTGACCTCCTCTGTGGGGGTGGCCCGTGCTGCGTGCGGCCCGGCCGTGGCCTCGGCTGTGGGCGTTTGCACCGGAAGCTGTGGAGAAAACACTGTGACTCAGGGCTGGAACCTGGCGGACTCGAGAGCTCCGCAGAAGGTGCGGGCGGGTCCGAGGAGGCTGAGAACCTGCGGCCTCGCTGAGTGTGCGCCGTGGCTGCTTCCCGCCGGGCACTCGCGGGCCCAGCGCCGCCCAGCTCTCGTTGCAGCCTCGTCTGCGGGGGGGCAGAGGGCCCGAGGCTCCATTTGAGTGGAGCCCCGGCCGGAGAAGGGGGGCCTGGGTGAGCAGCAAGTGGGGCTGTGCCCACCACTGGTCCTAGCTGTCTGGACGGGGAGGTGGCTCCAGGTGCACAGCCTCCTGACCGTCGGCGCCCTCCTCCCGGTTGCTGGGACGCTGGTCCCCATCCCTTGGAGCAGATCCTGTTCGTGGGCCCTTGCTGAGCGGGCTGGAAGGGCCACTAAGAGGGACACCGGGCAGAGGGGGAGCACAGCTGAAGGGTCGCCCAGCGGAGCTGACTGATGGGGAGCCCGGGGAGGCCGGCCCCGTGGCTCCCGCGGCCTGGAGTGCTGCGCGCCCTCTGCCCCTGGCGGGGATCCCTGCTCGTCCGTCCCTCTGAGCCCCCGGGCGTGCGTTGGGGCACCCTGTGGTCTCCGCCTGGTGGGCTCCCACATCGTCCACTGTTCTGGAGACGCCTCCGTGGTTTGTCCTCGAGGGGATCCAGAGACCTGTTTGCTAGTTAAGTCTCTCGGTCTGTCCTCACCCCGCAGTCCCTGCCTGTCCTCGGCTGTCTGTCTGTCCTGTCTGTGAATTGAGTGTGTGTCTTCTAAGCTGGACGGACATGTGGGGCGGGGGGTGGGGGAAGCGGGAAGACGTGAGGTCGTGGCCCAAGAGCCCTGGCCTCCTGCTGTGGCTCGGCGTCCACTTCGTAGGGAGCGGTCCCCGGTCCGAGAGCAGGCGTCGGCGCAGGTTCTGGGGGCCCCTCGGCAGCCCCCACCCCGGTGCCGGCCCGTCCTCCAGCCGCCTGTCGGGGCTCCCGTGCGCCGCAGGCTCCGCGGGTCCCACTAGGCCACGTCCCCGGCAGCCTTCTGAGAAACAGAGCTCGGGGGGAGCTTCTGGGGATCTTGCCCTCTGCCGTGGTGGGTGTGGAGGCTGCGGGGGTGGGACTGGGGACCCCCCGTGTGAGCCCTGCGGGCACTCGCCACAGGGCGGGTGCGGTGGGGGGGCTGCGAGTCAACCACGGAGGGCGTGGTGCGGTGGGCGTCACTCGCCTCCTCTCGGGCCGATGCAGGTGGCGGGGCTGACGCTGCTGGCCGTCGGGGTCTACTCTGCCAAGAACGCGACCTTGGTGGCTGGGCGGTACATCGAGGCCCGGCTGGGGAAGCCCTCCCTGGTGAGGGAGACCTCGCGCATCTCGGTGCTGGAGGCGCTGCGGCACCCCCTGCAGGTAACGGGAGGCCTGGCCGTGGGGGGCCCGGTGTCCCGTCCACTCCTGGCGTGGCGGCAGACGCCCTGTGTCCTCCTTGCCCCCTTCGCCCAGACACCGCCCTTTGTCTCCTGCGCTGTGGGTCTGCTTGGGACTCGCCCCCTCGGTGCTGCCCCTGGGGTCTGCCGGAGCCTGTGCTGGGGGAGCCGCGTCCCAGGCTCAGTGCCGCCCCCGGGTCTGTGCGGGGACCGTCCCCCCGGCTCGACTCCAGGGTGTCTGCGAACTGCTGGGGCTCCCGGGGGGCCCCTCTGCGGTCAGGAGGCTGCCGGGAGTCAGCTGCCCGCGCCCAGGGAAGCGGGCGTCCTGCCCGGCGTGGACTCTGGGGGCCGTCTTCTCCCACGGGCCGCAGTCCCCGCACTGACCGTGGTGCGGGTGGTCGAGGAGGAGAGAGGCCGGCGGGGAGTCTCGGCGCAGCCCAGCCACACGGCAGCCCGCTCCGGCAGCCTCCCGGAGCGCGGTCCTGTGCGTGCCGGGCCGTGGGCCCCGGGGCTCTCCTGTTCCCGCGCGGCAGGCTGGCCGCCCGGCACTGAGGCTGGACGGTGGGCTGCGCCCGCGACCTGACCACCCCGGCCGTGCGTCCCCCGCAGGTCAGCAGGCGGCTCCTCAGCAAGCCTCAGGACGCCCTGGAGGGCGTGGTCCTCAGTGTGAGTGGCGCCGCCCTGCCCGCCCGGCAGAGGTGGGGGTTGAGGGGTGCGGGGCGCTGCCCTTGCGCCGGCCCAGGTGCTCGGGGGGGACAGGCTCGGCAGCAGAGCGCCCCCCAAACCGGCGCCCTGTCCCCTGGTAGCCGAGCCTGGAGGCGCGGGTGCGGGACATCGCCATCGCGACGAGGAACACCAGGAGGAACCGCAGCCTGTACAGGAACGTGCTGATGTACGGGCCTCCCGGGACCGGCAAGACGCTGTTCGCCAAGGTGAGAGGGGGCCTGCCCAGAGACCCTGAGCGGCGCTGCGGGGGGCCCTGCCCGGGGCCTCTGTGCCCTGGGTGCCCGCGCAGAGGGGTGGGCCGAGGGGAGGGAAAGAAAGACCCTGCTGGCCTGCCCGTCCCCGCCCCCGTGTGCCTCGCCCGTTTCCCCCGCCCCGTCGTCCCCCTGCCCCATCTCCCCCCTCCCCTGCCTTCTGCCTGCTCTCCAGAAACTCGCGCTGCACTCGGGCATGGACTATGCCATCATGACGGGCGGGGACGTGGCCCCCATGGGGCGGGAAGGTGTGACCGCCATGCACAAGGTCTTCGACTGGGCCAGCACCAGCCGGCGAGGGTGAGTGGGCCGCTCCCGACCCAGCTCTGGCGCGCACTGCCACGCCCCGCTCCTGCTGGCCACTGGGTGGTCGCTGCCGGGAAGGGTGTTCCCTTTCCCCGCGGCCTGTCCTGGCGTCCCCGTGGCCCCCGCAGTGCCCGGTGGGTGTGGGGGTGGGGGAGCTCGCCGCGGCACAGTTCCCAGTGGCCGGGCAGCTCACTCGGCGCCAGGGCAGGGTCCTGCGTGTCCCGGCGCTTTCCCCTGATGCCGGCACCTGGCAGGACACCGCGTCCCAGGCTGAGGGCTGGGGCCCCGGAGAGCTGAGGGCGGCACGTGGTTGCGGCCCTGGAGCCCCCGGCCCTCCCGAAGGGGCAGCGCGCGGCCGGAACCCTCCCACGGCTCACACGGCCCCGCCCCTTCCCAGCCTCCTCCTGTTCGTGGACGAAGCGGACGCCTTCCTCCGGAAGCGAGCGACCGTGAGTGGCGGGGCTCTGTCTGCCGGCGGGGGGGTGGGGGTGGGGGTGGGTGGGGGCGGGGCCTGGGCGTGCGTCCGCGCTTCCGGGGGGTTTGCGGCCGAGGCCCGGCCCGAGTCTGCCCCGCAGCGCTGCTTCCTCTCTGAGCTCTGACTGGGAGACAGAGGTTGTGTCGGGGCGTCTGGCAGGGTCTCCTTGAAGTCAAGTTTCAGTCCTCAAGTTGCACCCGAGGCGCTGTCACGCTCCCGGGGGTGCACACGCTGGCTTCCCGGGGGCTGCTCACAGCACTTTGCCGCCCGGGTGGCGGCTCGCACCTCACGCTGGAACTCGTCTCCGCAGGAGAGGATCAGCGAGGACCTCAGGGCCACCCTGAACGCCTTCCTGCACCGGACGGGCCAGCACAGCAGCAAGTGAGGGCCGCCCGCCAGCCCCGGGACCCCGAGCGCAGCACTTCCTGCATCAGCCCGCTCGGTCCTCGCGGCGGCCTCCCACAGAGGGAAACCGAGGCACTGCCTCTGCTCGCTGCTGCCGGACAAGGCCAGGAGGCGCCTGCACCGCCTCGGCGGCGTGCTGGGTTCAGGACGTCTCCAGCCCCTTCGTCCGTGCAGTGTGCCCAGACCCCCCCAGAAGACCCACCAGGGTCTCGGGCAGAGCTGGGTGGCGAGGTCCACGTCCCTGGCACCTCTGGCCGCCCCCCAGAGATGGGCTGTCAGGGCTGTGGTCGCACAGCCGGGTGCCCTGGGGCACAGGTGCCCTGAGAGTGGGTTGGCCCCTCCCCCGTCCCCTAGCCACGCTCCTCTGCATCAGCGAGGCCCCTCCAGCCCCACCCACTGGCCAGAGGGGGTGCCCTGCACTGCTGGGGAGACATGTCATCCTCACGTGTTCTGTCTGAGAACCCGGGATGCGCCCCGGGCCCCGAAACCCGGCTTTCTGGTTGAGGGGGTAGTGGTCTGTCTCAGCCCTGGGGTCCCGGTCCCTGCTGTGCACGGCGAGGCTTATCCAGCCACCCCATGGGGTGGGGCTGTTGGCCAGAGAAGCATGAAATCGGGGCAGGGGCAGGACTGCTGGGGGAGGGAGCGGGCACTCGGCTCTGGAGCGCTCAGCGCCCCGTCTGCCGGCACAGGTTCATGCTGGTGCTGGCCAGCAACCAGCCCGAGCAGTTCGACTGGGCCGTCAACGACCGCATCGACGAGATCGTCGGCTTCGAGCTGCCGCAGCTGGAGGAGCGGGAGCGCCTGGTGAGAATGTATTTTGACAAGTATGTTCTTAAACCAGCCACAGAAGGAAAGCAGTAAGTGTCCGGGGCAGCCTGCCCTCGATTCCCGCCCTGTCCCACGGGGGCCCGCCGGCTCCGGCCCCCCACCCCCGGTGGCTTCACGAGGGCCTCGGGGGCCATGTGAGGTTTCATTGCTGGAGGCCCTGGCGCTCCCTGTCCACCCGCCCGGCCCCGAGCTCCGGTCCAGCTCCCCACCAGTCTTCCAGTCGGCAGCCCCCGGCCCTGTGCGACCGGTCTCCCCACCCTTTCCTGGTGCACAAGGGGCCTTAGGGAAACAGGCCCCGGGAGGCAGCCGGGCCTGCGGCGTCGGGGGCCAGGGTGTCCAGTTGCGCTCACGGGGAGTCGCTCTGAGACCACCATCCACTGTCCACCCCGACTCCCAGGGGCCCGGTGCGGGCACACGTCAAGGCCCCTCCGACGAAGCCCCCTGGGCGGTGGCACCCTCGCCCCGCACTCTGCTGGGAGTGCTCCAGATACGGCGCCGAGGCTGGGCTATTTTCACCGTCTCTGGGGCAGCTCCCGGCAGCGCTGACCTGGATCCCTGCTGTCGCTGCAGCGCCAGGCAGCTTCTGCTCCAGATGGCCTTGCCCTCCTGCTGCCCCCACCAACCGCCACCCTCTGGGTGCCTCCTCCCTGTGCCCCTGGCTGCCTCCCCGGCCCCCCACTCCCCACTGGCCCCCCAGCCCGATGGCAGCCCAGACACGGCTGTGGGGTGTGTCTGCGTGGTTTATTTCTCCCAGACCTTCTGCCTGTCGCCCCTGTGGGAGACTCTGTGGCACCTGGGGTTCCGGTGTGGCCTCGCTCCAACTCAGAGCACTGGGCGTCGTCCCCCCGCCCCGCCGTCTCCCGCCCGTGCCCCCGGCCCCACCTCCCTGCGCCGCTGTAGCTGCCCTGTAGTTGGGGCGTGGGGCAGGGCCTGGTGTGAGTGCGCGTGGTCCTGCCCCGGATAGGCGGCGGGGCCCCTCGCTCTCCCAGGTCCTGACCTGCAGGGCAGCTGCCCTGCAGCACGTCCCCCCAGCATCCTCACCGCCCAGTCCCCCCCCCGGACCCCTGGAGGGCTCCTGCCCACGAGGGCAGGAAGGGCGATGCGAGGTGCCTGGGGGTCCCTGTGCAGGCTGCCGCCCTCCCTCCAGGTGGGAGTCGCCGGGCCTCACGGGCCTCCGGACTTGCCCGGGGCCTGGGGCACCCTGGCGTCACCTGGGGACTCCTGCTCACCAGGCGCCTGAGGCTGGCCCAGTTTGACTACGGGAAGAAGTGCTCGGAGATCGCACAGCTGACAGCGGGCATGTCGGGCCGGGAGATCTCCCAGCTTGCTGTGGCGTGGCAGGTGAGTGGGGGGCACGTGCCCTGAGGGGGGCAGATGTGGAGACCCCCGGGTCCGTGAGGGCGCGTGCTGCCTCGATGGCCCTGGGGTGCTCCTGTGGAAGGTCGTGCAGTGCAGACGAGACCCCCACCCCTGCCCTCAGGGTGACTGGGGGCAGGGCCCTCGTTGTGTCACCCAGGTCAGGGTGCCCCCCGAAGTCACAGCCTCTGCACACGAGCCTCGTGCTTGTGGGCTTCCAGGTCCCCGGTCTCGGGTCTGGTCACTGACCGGACTGTGCCGCCCAGGGCCCAGGGTGGTGGCTGCAGGCCCTGGGGGCCAGGGGCACACAGCCAGGCTGGGCATGTCCCATGAGCTGTCTCCGTGCTCAGCAGGGCACGGGATGAGGAGCCTGGAAGGGGCTGTGGCCTGAAACGGTGTCGGGCGGTGTCGACGCCTGGCGTTCAGGGTCCCCTGCCCCTGCTGGGGCTCTCCGGGGCCTGGCGGTGAGGACGGGCTCGCTGTGACCTCACGGGCAGCCTGGCCACGGACCAGGCTGGGGGCCTCGCCCGTGGGCTGTGGCTCAGGGCACACAGGCGGGGGCTGTGGCGACGCCCCAGGTCCGTCGGCCTCGGAGATGGCCGGGCACGCAGAGCGGGGCTGCAGGTCGCTCCTGCCCACCTGCCCGCCCTCCGGGCTGGAAGCCCGGGAGCAGTGCTGCCTGGTCTCCGGAGCCCCTGCTTGTGGCGCGGCCCGGGTCCCGCTGCAGCGGTCTTGTCAACGAGGCTGGTGCCTCTTAGCACCCAGAGCCCCTGGGGGGGCGGGGGACGCACGGCTCCCCCCAGCACTGCTGCACACACCGCTCAGGGGCGTCAGGCGCGCGCCCACCGCTGTCCCCAGAACTTTCCGTCCTCCCGAGCGGCACCACCGTCTGCTCTCTCTGTGGGTCCGGCTCCTCCCCGACTCCTGTGGGTGGAGTCGCCTGGTCTCTGACCTTCTGTGTCCGGTGCGTGTCACTCAGCGTGACGCCCTCTGGGTCCGTCCACCTTGTCGTGCCTGCCACAGCTTCCTTCCTGAGTGACGTTCCCGTGTGAGGGTGTGAGAGACGGTTTATTCCTCATCTGTGGACAGACACCCGGGTGGTTCGCACCTTCTGGCGGTTGTGAGCAGCGCCGCCGTGCACGTGAGGTGACAGCGTCTCTCCGGCCGGCTCCGCGTGCCTTCAGGGACGCGCCCGGCAGTGGGACTGCTGGTCCCGTGGCCGCTCCTCGCAGCGCCTCGCGCCCCACCGGCAGGCGTGGGCGGCCCGGACGCCGGTCCCTGCCGTCTGCTCGTTCTCAGGGGTGGGAAGCGGGACCGCCTTGTGGCGCCCGGTGACGCCGAGCGGCGGTCCGAGCCCTTCGCCGTTCCCATGGGGTTCGGCTCTTTGTTGTCGAGTGAGGAGCTCCCTACGCGTCCTGGGTGTAACCCTCATCAGCTGTGTGGCGCAAGTACGCCCTCCCGTCCCGTGGGCGCCGCTCCGACGCTGCGGGCCCTGCCCTGGGACGCGCAGACCCTTAGTGCCGATGAAGGCCGGTTTGCCGGGTCTTCTTCTGTCACCTGTGCTGTCACTGTCACAGCCCGGAAGCCACCACACAGCCTAGCTGTAGTGTCTGGAGGCTTTTCTCCTGTGTTCCTTGTGGGATTCACCGTGCGATGTTAGACATTAAGGCATGCGACCCATTTTGAGTTAATTCTGTGCGTGGTGTGAGGTCGGGGTCCGACTCCGCTCTCCTGGGTGCGGGCACCCAGCTCTCCCGGCACCGCGCGCTGCAGACCCACGTGCTGGAAACCACCTGAGCGCGGGCATGAGGGTCCGCGCTGGGCTTCAGCTCTGCCGCAGAGCGGGCTCTGTCCCGCCGGGCCCCGTGTCTGTCTGTCCGTCCGTCCGCCTCCCAGGACCACATGGCGTGAGCGCCGTCACTAGATGGTGGGTCTCCCATCAGGGAGGCGGGACCTCCCGCCCCCTTGTTCTCTCTCAGGGCTGTTCAGGGTCTCGTGAGATTCCACGTGAACTCTACGGTGGGTTTTTGAAATTTCTGTGTCTGCAGGTTGCTTTGTATAGTACTGACGTTCTGACAGTATTTAATTTCCCAAGGCATAATCACAGATATCTTTCTGTGTTTCGGTGTCTTATTTTCTTTCTTTGGTGTCTTAAGCAGCATTTTGTAATTTTCCATCGACAAGTATTTTCACCTCCATAGCTAATTCCTAGGTATTCTTTTTGATACTATTGTAAATGGAATTATTTTCTTTTTTATTTTCAAAGATTTTATTATTTTTAGAGAGGGGGGAAGGAAGGGAGGAAGAGGAGAGAAACGTCAGTGTGTGGTTGCCTCTTGTGCACCCCCTACTGGGGACCTCCTGAAACCCAGGCATGTGCCCCGACTGGGAATCGAACCTGCGACCCTTTGGTTCACAGGCCGACACTGGATCCACTGAGCCACACCCGCCAGGGCTGGAATTATTTTAACTTTCCAGATTGATCATTAGTACTGTACAGAAACACAAATGGTTTTGTGTGTTAATTTTGTATCCTGCAAATTTGCTGAACTGTTTTAACAGTTTTTTAGGGGGATCTTTAGGATTTCCTCCATAAAAGATCCCATCACCTGTACGACAGATACTTTTATTCTTCCTTTCCGCTCTGGATCCCTTTTATTTCTCCATTTCCCCCCGTTGCTCTGGCCGGAACCCCCGTGCTGTGCTGGACAGAGGTGGTGCGCGTGGGCCCCCTCGTCTGGTTCCTGCCCGGCCTCACCACTGCGGACACAGGCTGGGGGTCTCCGTCTGCGGCCTTTATCCTCCCGACGAACCCCTCCCTGGGTCTAGTTTGTTGAGCGCCTCCATCGAGAAAGGGGGCCGGGTGCGGCCACACGCTTTCCCGCACCCCCCGCGACGACGTCGTCTGCCCGGCACTCTGCCGACGTTGGCATCGCGCCGACCCCCTGCCGGAGCCCGAACCGCTCCCGCCCGGACGCGGCCCGTTTCCCTGTCCCGCTGCCTCGGTGCGTTGCTGGTGTTGTGTCGAGGACTTCTTGCCCCACGCACCCCCAAGTCCGGTCTCATCACGGGCAGCGCCCCATGCGTTTGGTCCTCCTGCCCCCCGCCCCAGGCTCCTCTGGGCCGGGACAGGCCTCAGGTGCTCCTTGTTTTGACGGCCCGGGCGGTGCTGAGGGTGCGGGTCAGGTGTTCTCCACAACGCCTCCCGTGGGTTGTTGTTTTTCTCGAGATTAGACTGAGATGGCGGGGCTTTGGGGAGGAGGCCAGAGAGGTGCGGTGCCGTGCCCCCTCCGGTCACATCGTTTTCGGGGACCTGGTGTCCACACGGCATCACAGGCTGTTGTCCTGGACCGCCTGGTTAAGGGCGGTGGCTGCCGTGTGTCTCCGTGGCCAAGTCACTCTGGTCCCCTTTTCCTCCTCTGTTTGGGAGCGCGGCACCAAGCCCCGCCTGCACTCTCTGGGGGGGCCCTGGCTGCCCAGACGCTCTGGGGTTCTGGAAGGAGCAGCTGCACTCTCTCCCTGCCACTTGCTGCCAGGGAAGCCTGTGGCTGCTTCCAGACCACAACCCCATGGCCCTCCGGGCTGGGGTGCGCCCCTTGGGGTCAGTCCTCCTCCGCAGCTCTTCAGGGCCGTGCGCTCCTCCGGGAGGCTGTGGGGCAGCCCCTCTTCACGGCCCAGGCCGGGCACTGAGCCAGGTGAACGGAACCACTGCTCCCTCGGACGACGGGACTGGTTCATGCCCCGTGTGAGCTCCGGCCCCTGCGTGGGGGGCGCCCAGTGCTGCCCTCTCCACAGGCTCAGTCAGAGTCCGGGCGTGGCAGGAAGTAGGCGGGTTTTGGGCCCGGGGCGGGGAAGTGTTGGGACCACACCTGGGCCCAGTTAGCACAGGTGGCCCCACCAGGTGCTCATCCAACTTGGGGCGGGGAGTCCTGGGTGTCGGGAGTGCCGGGCACCGGCTGGCTCTCAGTGACCTGTGGCTCTGGAAGGGCCGTGCAGACGGAGGTGGACCGCAGCTGCCCAGTGTTCGGGGGCCAGCCCGGCTCTCATCCCTGGGTCTGGCCCTGGTCTCCAGGCATGTGGCGCCTGGTGGCCCCCGCAAGCCTGAGGCCGAGAGACTTTCCCTGCAGCCAGCCCCTCTGCACACCCTGACTCAGCTCTCTCTCTCTCTCCCTGCTAGGCCATGGCGTACGCCTCGGAGGATGGGGTCCTCACCGAGGCCATGATGGACGCACGGGTCCGAGACGCCATCCAGCAGCACCAGCAGAAGATGCAGTGGCTGCAGGCGGAGGGGCCTGGGCCCGGGGGCAGCCGGCCCCTGCTCCCGAGTGCGCGGACTGCCTGAGCGGGGCCGGGATGCTGGGCCCTGGGGCACGCTGGCTGGGGAACCTCGTGCCCGTGTCTCCCGGAGGTCAGTGGGGGTGCCGCACGGCCACCCATCCCCCCTGGCACTTTTTACTGTTCCTCCCGCTGGGGCCCGGCCAGCGGGAAGGGCCTCTGCCGAGGACTGGTCAGGCTGCGCTGCCTGTGGTGGGATCGGTGCAATCGGCCCTCTCCAGCCAGGCTGTGGTTTCGGCTGGGGAGGGTCGGGCGGGGGCCGTGCCCAGGACGTTCCTGGCAGACGTGTCTCCAAGGCAGGCCCCTCGAGGGAGAAGCACAGTCCCCACGCCCATGCCGAGGGGTAGCGGCCACACCGACCCCGCCCCGCTGGTGGGCTGCCCCGGCTGTGACCAGCAGGGTGGGAGCCTGACGGGGCCCCATCCCACCTGAGAGCAGAGCCCAGTGAGGTCTGGGCTGAGCTGAGCTGAGGTGCCCGGGGTGGGGCACGTCTTTGACCCACACACATCTCAGTGCCCTTAGGCGCCTGGTGGGGGCTGCTCCTGAGATTGGAGGCCCCCGCTCTGCTGGCTAAGGTCACCCAGTGCTGGGGGCCTGCCCTGGCCCAGATGACCTGTAGCCCACCCACTGTGGGAGCTGGGGTCTTTGTCCAGGATCTAATAAACACGTCCACACCACTCCTCAGTGTCTGTCTCTTGGCTGATGGGATGGGCAGGGCTTGAAGGGGTCACAGGGTCAGAGGTGCAAAAAGAGGCGGAGGCTGGAGCTTTCTGGAGAATTTACTGACCAGCAGGGTTGGGGGTCACAGTGAGGCGCTCACCGGGATGCCCTGGGCAGGGTGGCCGCACTTGCCACAGTGGGGCCCAGAGGCCTTATTGCTGCTGGGCCGGGGCCTCCCCCAGACCCCCGCCCCCCACCCCCCATTGTGGCCCGCGGACGCACACGCCCCATGCACATGCTCCCGTGTGCAGACGTGGGTGCGGCCGAGGTCCGGCCCCCTTCCCTGCCCAGACCATCTCCCGGCTTCCCCTCCGCCAGAACGGGGAAGGACACGGGCGCACAGGAAACAGCCGGCTTTAAGTAACGGACATGGTCCCAGGCCAGGCGCGGGCTGGGCTGCAGGACGTGGGGCCCCCGCCACCCCAAGCCCTTGCGCCCTGCCCGGCCCTGGAGACTAGGATCCTTGCCCCCAGACCGGCCCCACCCCGACCCCTTTATAAAAAGAAGAGGAGACAGCACCTTCCGCTGGACACGCCCGGCGGCCGGGGCGCCATGGCCCAGGCGGCCATCCAGTCCCGTGTACGTGGGCGCGGTGGCCGGCAGCCCCGCGAGTCCTGCACGCGGCTCAAAGATGCCGCGGGCTCGGGTGGCCGTTGTGGTAGAGTTTCTGCTTCACGTGCACCATGTTCCCGGCCGCCTCCTCGAAGGGCCTGTGCGGCCGCCGGCCAAACTCCCGCAAGTTGCACAGCTTGGGCAGCCAGGTCCACGAGCCATCTGCGGGGGGGCGTGGCCAGGGCGGTGATCAGGAAGGGCGGGGCGGGGCCTACGTGCTGGGTGTGGGCGTGCAGGGCCTACGCGGGAGGAAGTGTCTCGGGGGCGTGGCTTTTGTGTGAAGCGTCTGCGCCTGGGCACGGTCTGGGTGGGGCTTGGCCTGGGCGGAGACAGGGCCTGGGGCTGGCGTTGAGGGGCGTGGTTGGACTGTCAGAGTGGGTTCAGGGACCCTTGGGGCGTGGTGTGGAGGTCCGGCGGGCCAAGCGCGAAGGGGCGTGGCTCTGGTGTGGAGGTGTGGCCCTGGACTTGGCGCTAGGGTGGGGCTTCGCGGGGCGGGGCGGGGCGTGATGGGGGGGGCGGACCGAGTGTCTAGGTCAAACTCACCGTAGCGCCGACCAGCCCTCCAGGCGCGCACAGCGCAGTGCAGGACGCCGTCCATCCACACCAGGAACCAGCTGATGCAGAAACCGAGCAGCAGGCCCAGCATGAGGTCGATCTCCTGCTTGGTGACGTTGTCTGTCACGAAGTAGTTTTCGGAGGCGTCCACCACTGACTGGTCCCCGTCGTACGGGATCACGTAGTGGATGTGGTGCCTGGGGGCGGCAGGGCGGGCTGGCACCTCTCCGGCGGGGTGCGAGGGATCCCTGCTGGGGTCTTTGAAGCAGCCCCCGTGGGAGATGAGGTCCGGAGGGGCCTGCGACTCGCTCAGGGCCCTCGTCCCCAGGCGGGGGCTGCCCAGAGGGTGGGAGTGCGTGACATCAGTGGTCAGAGTGAAGTCCAGGAGCTGGCCAGGGGTGCGTCTGCCCTCCCTCCTCTGCTGTCTGAGGCTCGTCACTGACCCTGACGGGGTCACAGAAACTGCAGGTGGATCAGTCTAGGGTGAGGGCACAGGACAGGGTGTCCCTGTCTGGTGGCAGGGTCACAACCCACCTGCTGGACTCGGGGCTGACGCATCTCCTCCGAGACTGCCCCTCTGGCCTCTCCCTCTAGCCTGACACTAGCCCACAGGTGGCAAACACAGGCCCTCGGGTTGAATCTGGCCTCCACCTTGTTTTATCTGCCCCTTGTTTCTACCCGGCGGCAGCGCCGAGCTCCTTGCCCCCAGTGAAGGAGTAGCTACATTTATACAGTCCCAAAGTTACAGGCAGCCTTTCTAAGGCAGCCGCGAGGCTGACGTGGCCCCGGGGAAATGAGTTGGACAGCCCTGCACCAGCCCTTTCCTAGGCCTCCACTCCAGGCCAAGCCCAGGGCCCTCAGCCTGGCCTGGGCCTCTGGCCTTCCTTTTGCTCCTCCGTCCTGGATTCTTTGATTCTCTGCCCAGCACCCCATCCTTTCATTCATCCCCTCTCCTGGGGGTGCCCCCAGCCTAATCCCTGCATGGGTCTGCATGTCCTCCAGCCGCTCCAGGTGGATGGTGGGGTGACAACGTTTCAGCGCTCCAGGATTCCCGGGACCATGGCCCCTCCCCCGCCCACCAAGGCCTGGGCCCTGCGCCTCAGCCTCCCTTCCTCCACTGGCCGGACTCAGGCTACTGAGCCCTCGCTTACCTCTGAGGCCCACATCCAACTCTCCCCGCAAGGCCCCCTCAAGCCTCAAACCTGCCTGGATACCCTCCTCCTCCAGGAAGCCCCCCATGATCCCAGATGGCATGGCCCTGCCCAGGAGACCACACTCAGGACAGCAGACTCTGGGTTTGTCTGTCCCACACCCTCCCCACCGTCAAGAGAGCCTGGGATCCAAGACACAGTGGGGCCCACGCACCCTTAGCCCCCAGCCGTCCCTGCCAGCTAAGGGCTCCTCTCGCCCAGCAGGGAGGGGTCAACCTAGGGTTGTCCCGCCCGGGGCGCTGCCGCTCCTGGTTCCCCTCCTCCCCAAGCCCCTCTGCTGGCTTCTCTAACTCTGCATCCCCACCCTCCTAAACTGCCTGCCGACCGCCCCACACCCCACATGTCTGCTCCGAGCTCCAGCTGCCTGCTTGGCGTCTCCACGTGGGATCTATAGACACCTCAAACTCTCACCTAAAAATAGGTCCTCCCTCCCCAAACCTGCTGCTCGAGTCTTCCCTTCAGTTAGATGCCGACACCTCCGCCTGGTCTCCAGTGGGGCTAGGCCCTCACTTCCTGCCCCCCGGCCTCGCTCCACTCTCCCCAAAAGAGAGCTCCCCGCAAGGGAGAACAGGTGGGTGTTCTCCCTGACCTCAGGCCCCTGCTGTGCCCACAGTGGCCACCTGCTGACTTCCTCCCCGGGGAGTCAGGGGAGCCCCGGAGCCCCAAGCTCAGCCCAGGGAAGGGGCAGCAGACGGCCTCTATGGGGTCAGTCAGCAAGGACTGCCCGACCCTGCTTTTCCGATCAGTTTGTCACTGGCCACTGTGAGTCATCCATAAGTGATGGGAAGCGGTTGATCACCACCTAGAATGTGCATCAGGGGGCCGCCAGGGGGTGGCCTCACAAGATGGCCCCAGAAGATGCCCTTCGTGAGCCATCGGCATTGCCTGTCACCCAGAGCGCCCCAGGCCTCACAGGGGCTGGCGACACTGAGCATCACCCCCTCTCCCTCTCCCGCCCCGCCAGCCTTCGGGGCCCAGGACCTCTGACGGGGCCCCCAGACAGCCGCTCCCTACCCCCGGACGCACAGCTGGTCAGGGCAGGACTGTACAGGCTGGGTCACTGACGGGGCTGGAAGTGCCCCTGGCGCTCGGCAGGAAGGAGGAGGCCGGGCCCGACCACCCCAGGGGGCTCAGGGCCCCCCCGGCAGTCCTGTGCGCCCCAGGGCTGGAGAGCACAGCCCGCGCCCGCCGCTGGCCTTGCCCCTGCGGCTCCGCCCCTGCCCCTTCCTTGCCTCCCTTCCTCCAGCACAGGGCCCTGGAGGCGGGGTCTCGGGTCTCCCATGTGCACACGTATTCCCACGATGTGTACATGCATGTGTCCTGCCTGGACCGAGCATGCCACATGTGTTTACCTGAGGTCCAACGCATGTCACGTATACATGCCAGCCACATGCACAGGACATGGCGTGTATACCATGGACTCGGCCCATGAGCTCCACATGTGTGCACGTGCATGCTTGCCCGGCACGACTGTGGTGCGTACCCCACGGGGATACACAAGCACGTGGCTTTGCACACCCTCTCTGGGGGCGCCGTGGCACATGCATGGATGTGTGGGCACAGATGCCACCTGCTGGCACACACCCTTTGGAGCATCGCTTTACATACATGTCTTCTGCGTAAGCTTTTCCATACAGGTATGTACAGGGCACACATTTTGTGTGCATGCTTACTCTGTACACGGTGTGTACACACATGGGTAGAGTCCATTGTGGCAGTGCATGTACATGGTTTCTACACGATACCCCATGTGCAAAACTGCTCTGCAGAGTGGCTGGACGCACGTGGAGCACACCGGCCACTGCATATAGTATTATGTACATGTACTGGGCACACACATGTATGTTGTCAACAAACAAGACTATTTTGTACACTGAATTTACATACCCTGTATGTAGTGAAGTGTACAAAGCACACACATGTGGACACACACACGCAGAAACACTCTGTCTACAGCAGGCGTGGCTTCCCATGTTCTGTGTCCGAAGACACGCTAACCTGTGCATGCTGGTCCAGCTCAGCACGCACCGTCCGTATGTTTGCATGAGTCCACATGTACTTCGGACACTGCATGTGCCGCACACACGCCTGTGCAAACACTCTGAAAGCATCCTGCCTGCCCTCGGTACGAGGTCACAGGCACGCAGGCGCCAGTCACAACAGGACAACCCACACATGTGACATGTGTGTTACTAATGCGTCCAGAGCTCGGAGCGGGGCCCAGCGCCGTGCCACCCCAGTCCTGGGAGGGCCGCCAGTCACCTGAGCCTACACCCACTCTGCCGTCGGGGCCGCCCCAGGGGGTGGTGAGCAGACCCCGTGCCCCTCCTCGGCGCGGGGCCGTGTGTCCCCGGCAGGCACCCACGCGTCTCTGGGCAAGCACGGCCAGCCAGGAAGCGCTCGGCGGTTCTCGGCCAGCACAGGTGAGGGTGGCCTGCGCTGCCGTCTCTGCCCGCCCCGCGGCCCGGCTCTGCTCGGGCACACCGGTCAGCACCCACGGGCACGGAGCGTGCTGGGCGAGGAGGGAAGCCCTTCCGACGCCCCCCCATGCGTGGTGCAGGAGCGCGGGTCGGGGGGAAGAACACGGGCTCCGGGGCCCGAGCCCCGCGCCGTCCTGGCTGTGCGACTCTGGGCAGGTCTCTGTCCGCTCAAGCCTCTGTGCGCTCTCTCGCGGGTCCCAGTGCGAGGGCGTCCTGCGGGGTGAGGGCGTGCATGCGGACATGCGCGCGTGCTGCGTACCCACACGTATATGCACAGACGGCACACACACTCGCGTCTCATGAGATGTTTATTTCGTACACAGACATACACACATGCATGGCCCGGAGGACACCGCCATTACATGTGCACAGGATGGGGCCACGGTGGGTGGAGGGGCCTGGGCTCTCCACGCTCTCTGGGTGACCTTGAGCAAGCTCCACCCCCTCGCCTCAGTTCCTCCTCTGTCCCGTGGGGGGACTGGGCCCTGCCCGCCTCGACCGGCCACACTTCCCTGTACCTGGCTCCCAGGAAAGTCCATGGCACCGTGCAGGGTCCGGGGTGGAGGCTGCTGTGCCCTGTGGGCACAGCCCTGTGCAGGGTCCCTCTCGGAGGCCAGACTGCGCTGCTGCCTTTCTGGCCTCCAGGCCCTGGACCAGGAGGCCTGGGGCCTGTTCTGACCATCACCCACTCTCTGAAGGCATTGTGGATGGGGGTCCTGGCTGACTCAGGCATGCTCCCCCTCCCGAGCCCGCTTGGCCAACCCCCAGGTGCCTGCAGGAGGCCGGAGAGTCCTTCCCCCACCCAGGCCTGGTGCGGAATTCAGCAGCCCCTCTGGCCTAGTGCGGCCCTTTCACAGCCCTTCCCGGGGCTCCCCGCACCCTGGTGGGCCCTGTGCCCATACATGTGTGATCACGCGTGTGCCCCGCCAGGCACAGACTCACCGGCCACAGTTGCAGTGGCAGACGCGATCCTCGCCCCGCAGGTGCGGGAGGATGTAGTTGTGGAATCGGTCCAGCAGCGCGTTCATGTCCATCAAGCACGCGATGGCCTGGAAGAGCCCATGACCGGTCAGAGCCCAGGAGCCGCGGGCTGGGGTGTCTAGTTGGGGGTGGGGGCGCTCAGGACCCGTAAGCGAAGCGGAGGAGTGGGGGAGCGCAGGCCAAGGGATGGAGGAGCGCAGGCTCGGGGAGAAGGGTGCTCAGGGCAGCCCGGAACCGGGAGCGCAGGCAGGGCAGGGGGAGCGCAGGCCGCGCGGGCCGGTAAACAAGGCGCGGGAGGGGGAGGCGGCGGGCGGTGCGCGGGCGCGGGAGGCGGGAGCGGGTGGGGGAGCAGGCGCAAGGGAAGCCCCTCCGCTCACCATCACGATCGACGCCCCCAGAATCATGAAGATCATGGTGTTCGCGCTCATGGACATCGGGCGGGGCCGGGCCGGGCCGGAGCGCCGCCCCCCGGCCCCGGCGCCCCCCCGGCCCCGGCCCGATGCTGAGCCCCCGGCCCCTCCGCAAAGGTCAGCGCGCCGCGCACCCACCGCCGCGGGCCGGGTAAGAGGCGAGAGCCGGGGGCGTGGGGCACCGGATGAGGCTGCTTCGGGGTCGTTCGGCCGCCGGGCCACCGCACTTGCCGCGCTCCGCTCCGCCCTCAGCCCTGCCTCCCTCCCTTCCTCCCGGCGCGCGCTCCGGCCCCCTCTCCCTGCGCGCCCGCCTCCGGGAGGGACCACACGGCCGCCCCGCCCCCGGGCGCCCGCCCGACCCCTCCCCGGGGCACCTGGTCAGCGTGGGCCCGGGTGCCCTGCCCAGGTCCTGGCCGGAATGGCACCCTGGAGAGAGCGGGAGTCCCTCTCCCTCCACTTCTCTCCACTCATCAGCTGAGGTTCCTCCTGCTGGGTCCCCGGGGTCGCGGTGAGGGGCTCTGGGCCTACGGACGGCAGTGGGCCTGCGCAAGCAACTGCCTTTACTGGGGAGGCCTGCCGGGTCACAGGGAATGGCCAGGGGTGTCACTCGAAGGCCGGGAAACACGCAGCCTGAGGACAGCTAAGCAAAAGCCAAAGAACAGCCCCCAGAGGGAGCAAGACCAGCTTCAGTACTGAGGGGTCAGCCCCAGGCACCCGGGCTGGGTAGCCTGGAAGCCGGGAGGCCGGTGTTTGGGTCTGCACTCTGGTGGCCCCGACACTGGAGCCCCAGGGAGGTGTCCCTGACTCAGCCCCTGCTAGGCCCAGCCCTGCCCCCTCCCCACAGATGATCAGAGATGTCCCATGGCAGTGTACACCCAGAGGGGTCACTGGGAAAGGGTGCTCGGGGCACAGCGCCCCATTCTGCCAGGAGCCCCAGCAGGGGGGCTGGGAAGGAGGCTGGACGCAGAGGCCCTGGACCACAGCCTGGAGCCCTTCCTGAGGGTCGTGGGGGCACAGGGAGCACCTAGCCCCTCTCCTCCTGGGCCCGGCGTGGGGCCGAGCGCAGAGCTCAGGCCACTGCAGAGGACCAGCAGCGTCCGTTTGTCGGACAGCTGCAGGGGCACCCCAGCTGGGTTTGGGGGCGGGGAGGGCGCAGTTAAGGACGGAGACAGGCCGGAAGAAAGAGCTGGAACAGTGTCTGGTTTTGCTTAAAGAACAGGAACTTTAATGTCACACCCAAACTGTAGCGGGGCGCCGCACTCGGGCTGGGGGCCACACCGAGCCTGCCCTCTCCACAGGGCGCCCGGGCGGGTGGCACCCCTCGGCGGGGAGGCAGGGTCGGGACAACCAAGGGGAGCGTTAACCGGGGCTGGAGCGGCGGCGGGCTCAGTAGAAGCAGACGGTGTGCAGGAAGGCCCGGCCGCTCTTCTCCTCGAACTCCTGCAGCAGCTCGTCGATCTCGTTCTCCATGTCCTCCGTGTGCTGGATCTGCGTGCGGAGCGGCCTCCTGAGCGTGGGCGCAGCCCGGCGGGCGCTGGGGCCGACCCCGGTGCTAGTGCTGACCAGGGCCTCCCGCTCTGTGTGGCCCCTGACCCCAGGCCCTGCCCTGGGGGCACCGGAGGGAAGGGGGCCGGGCTCCAAAACGAGGGTGGGCTCTCAGGCGTCACATGGACTCCAAATGGGGGCCCGCTGCTGCAGGTGAGCTCGGGCACCGGGGGTCCGGTCCCCACCAGGGCAGACCCCAGGCCCACGCTCTGGGGGCGGGGGCTCCGTTCTGCGTGGCTGTTAGTCAGCATCTGTAGCCTCTGCCCACTGGCTGCCCTAGCGTCCCTCCCAGGTGTCAGACCCACGAGTGCGCAAACATAGCCAGGCACCCCCGGTGCACAGCACTGCCCTGAAGGAGCAGGTGCTGCCGGGGCAGCCCTGGGGTGGCCCAAGCCAGAGCTGCCGAGGCCGCTTGCTGCCCCAGTTTCAGCCTAAGGCACGGCTTCTGAAGAGCGGCACCCCTGCACTCAGCTCTCGCCGGTGACCCAAGTCACGCGGGCAACGTCCGGGACGTCTTCCCCACTGCAGCCCTTTCTCTTGCACGATGGCAGGAGCATGGGCACACCTGCCCGAGCTCCAGCAGCCACCACGCACCACAGGCGCACCAGGACTGGAAGCCGTGCTCGGCCCCGAGTGCGCACGCACAGGCCCCGCCCACTGCCGGAGGTCAGGGTTCAGCCGCTTGTTGGTTTCTGTCACTCACAGCCAGCTGGCCGGGGGCAACAGGAAACCAGGCCTGTGGGCTCCTCCGTGGTGGGGCTCGTCTCGCACAGAAACAAAGGCTCTGCGGCAGAGCGGCTACAAAAGCCTGTGGTTTTCCGCACAAGGGGGGCGCCAGGTGACAGGAGTGACACGGAGGTCCCTCAGAGCCCTCTGACACAGGACACCAGGCACCTTCATGGCAGTGACACACCAGCAGTCACTGCCTTCTATCGCCCTGATGCCCCACGTGGATTAACCAGAGCCAGCTACTAGATCCCCAACCTGTGGGCACCTTTGCGTGACCTGGGTTTTGACAGCTGGAAATGAGTGGAACACGAGCTGAACCGTGCGGCAGCCGCTTCCACCGCGAAACCCTCACGTGCAGGAGGATCTGGCCCCGGCCCCCTCGCAGGGACCGGGCGGGGGGCGCCGATACTCACGCACTGGCAGAGCTCGCAGATGAGGAAGGCCCCCAGGGTGGCCTCCTCGTGGTTGTCCTGGATGTCCACGTTGATCACGTGCACCGGCTGGCAGGTCTCCTGCTCTCTGGAGTTCAGGTCTGACCGGGACAGACCGGCATGACGTCAGGGCCCCGGTCCACCTGCCCAAACCTCGACACCAGGCCCCACCTCCCGGGCACACGCAGCCGGTCCTGGGGCCCGGCACTCGGCAGCACCCTCAGAGCACCGGGTCCCTGGCCGCCGCCTCAGGCTCCTCACGGGCCCAGGCCCTCCACCCCCGCCCGCCGTGCTGCCGGCAGCCCAGGCGCACACGGTCAGCCGAAGCCCCAGGCCGGGCCCTCCCCGGCTGCTGCCTTCCCGCCGAGCCCGGGGGAGGGCCGCTGTGAGGGCCGAGCAGGACAGGGGACGCCACGGGGCCCGGGCACAGGTGGGGGCGCCGGGTCCGTGGGCTCACCTTCCACCACCTGGTCGTACACTCTCTCCTCGCAGGTGAGGATCAGGTCGAACAGGTCTTTGCAGTTCTGGAACCTTTCCGGCCTAGGCTTGATCCGCTTATTTCTGTCCAGCATGTGCAGGATGCCGTTCTGCGTGTAGCTGCAGCCGAGGTTAAGGAACTCCAGAGGGGGCGTGCCCTGAGCTTGCTGCACCGCCGCCCACCCCACCCGGGCCGCAGGGGACGAGGCCGGCGGGCTGGACGCCCCCCGCAGCTGACCAGGCCACGGCTTCCGGGCCAATGTGGCCCAGAAGGCGGAGACTTCGTGCCCGCCTGCAGCACCTCGGCCTCACTGGCCCGGACCCCCAGCACAGAAACGCTCGCCTGAAAGCCCACGCAAGCCGGGCTCAGCCACAGTAAAGGAGCCCGAGACCCTGCGGCAGCGAGGGGCCCCGGAGGGAGAAGCCGACCACTGAAGAGGAGAGCGACGGGCCCCCGCGGGCGCGGCAGTGAGGTCTGCGCCAAGCAGGTGACCCCAGTGCTGGGTGTGCTGCCTCCAGGAACCGCCAGACAGGGCTGCACCCCCGCCCAACACAGCGGCTGTGTCCGTGGGGCCCCAGGGAGACGGTTCACTTCCTCAAGAGACAGAGTCCCAACTCCAGGAGAGGCCTCCCTGGGTCTCCCCGGACAGCGGGGAAGGAGCACCTCACCGACTCCACCTGAGGGAGACAGACTGGCAGCTCTGGGCGTGCCGGATGATGCGTTTGATGGGGCCCAGACCTCAAAGTTGCGACGGTTTATTTGAAAAAACTCCTGTCACCACACGTCTCTTTCCTGGGCACTGAGGACAGCTGTTACATCTAAATGGCTTATCTAAGAGATGTAACTTAAAAAGATGCTGGATTGTTAGCTGTAGTGTTTGGTTCTTGACACTTCCTGGCCACGTTCACGAAGCCACTGCCCAGGCACAGCCGTGTCCTGGGTGGGCCCTGTGCCGAGGGCAGCCTGCCTACTGCAGGGCTGGGGGCTGCAGCCTGAGCTCTCCCCACCGCCCACCCCCACAGGCCTGGAGGGACAACCGCCAGGGGCGCGGCCAGGGCTGCCACGTTCCCAGGAGCTCCGGAAGCTCCGTCCTCCTTCACGCCCCCCTCCCTCACGAAGGTGAGGGTCCGGGAACCGAATGGGAAGGCCTATTTGGGGGATCGGACTCTGCCCATCATCCCTGGTGCAGAAGGAGAGACAGACCTTTCTGGACTGTTTTTTTTTTTCCTGGCAAATTCCAGAGGTGCAGGTCCTAGGAGGAGCTAAGCAGGACCAGGGACAGGAGGGCTGTGCAGGGCAACCCTGAGGACATCACGACCCCTCACTGTTCCAACCCCAGGGACCCAGAGCCACTGGAACCCCTACCCAGACCACAAGGGACAGGCGGGGGTGGGGTGAGCAGGGTGGCGAGGCCTGAAGGAGAGGAGTCGGCCGCAAGGACGAAACCGCTGCCAGAGGAAGGCTGCGGCCAGTGTCGGGGCCCCACGCTGCGGGGAGGCAGCAGCCTCGAACGCGGTTCGTCCAGGGTTTGTCCAGGGGGCGGAGCGTCGCAGGAAGGCAGCCTCCAAGGCCACCGCTCAGCCCCCGGGGCCCGAGCCTGAGGACACACCCCGGGGGACCGACAGGCACAGGAGCCAGGCAAGGGCAGGGCTGACCACCCCAGGGCCTGGCAGCAGGTGAAGACTTGAATTTTTAGAACCCTGCACCGCCCCCCACACCCACTCACAGGTGCTCCTGGGGCTGACAATGGCGAGGGCTGGGCTGGGTCCCCCACGCCGCTGACCCAGCTGGGAGACGAGAGCGGCTGGTCCCAGGGCCCCACTCGGTGGCACGGGCGCTGCCCACCCGTTCCCGGCCCACCTGCCAATCCCCAAGTTCCCTGCTGAGCAGCCAGTCCACAAAGGAGCGTGGCCTCTGTGACAAGGGGGGCTTCTATGACGCTTCCCCTCCCAGGGACCCTGATGCTTCCCAAGGTCAAGACGACAGGATGAAGCCACAGCGAGGCCATTAGCTCTAGTGGACTTCAGCCGTCCCTCCTGGACACCTGTGGAGGGCACCCAGTGAGTGGGGGGGCACGGGGGCCAGTCCGCCTGGAGAAGCACGTCAGGGCCAGCCGTGCGGGGGCTCAGTCGGGCTCCCATGGGGGCAGCTAGGGGCTGGGGTGCGGCAAGGTCCAGGCGGAACGCCCCGTGGACACTCAGCTCGGAAGGGGGTCCCACGGAGAAGGGGGGCGAGTGTTTCCAGAGAAAGGGAATGGTGCCAGCAGGACTCGGAAAAGGGACCAGACGCTCCCCGGTGAGGCTGCTGGCCCGGCAGCAGGGCCCCCGCACCCTCACGACGGGGACCCTGGCTAGCGGCCCCCACCCCAGCCCGGCCCCTGGTGGACAGAGTGGGAAGCGCGGCTCCAGCCTCACCGCCCCCATCGCCCACAGAATGTGAGCGAGAGTAAGAGCGGGAAAACTCACGCTCAGAACACTCGGGACAGCAGCGGGGCCCCCAGTGGGAATGGAAGCCTGAGGGAGGTGAGGGGCGGGGCGGAAGGCAGGGACAGCCCCACCCCCAGTCAGGGGCCCCTGGTCACAGAAGGCCTTCAGAGCCAGCACCCTGCACGGGGCAGGAGGGCGGCCCGGCCGAGGGCAGCGCGTGTCCTCCGCCAGCATCACCTCACGGTGGGGGACGGTGCTCCGGCGTCACTGGGCCACTAGGCGGACCCACGGACACCCCAGTTGCTGCCAACACCATCTCAGTGCCCAGGTGCCGCCACACCTAACCCTTGTGTCCTTACTGTGTGCCGCAGCCTCGGAGGTGACCCCGATCCTCTGCGGTCGATGCTCCCCGAGGGCGGGCCATGCCCAGGAACCGCCTCAGCACGGGGACCCTGTCACCAAGTTTCACTTCCAGTGTCAGACTCGACCCAACAGCGTCAGACACGAGGCAGGGAGTCTCCGGTGGGGCCCACGTGCGCACCCTCGCGCAGCTCACCCAGGGCGCGGGCCCACCGCGGTCGGTCACGGCGCGTCACTTGTGCTGGGCCGGAGGACACCGAGAACTCAGGCACGCACCCGCGATGGCCCAGGGCCCCTCCTCCCTGGCTGTGGTCCCCAGGCTGGCAGTGCCACATGACCGGGGAGGCCAGGCGATGCCCCCGCCCCACAGTCACCACGAGGGGCAGCCCTAGCCCAGGAGGTCGGACTCCCGGCCGGCGGCCCCCGCTCCTCTCTGGTGTCTCTGAGAGTCCCCTCTGACCCCCGCCCACCTGGAAGGCCCACCCAGGGAGCCCCTCCCAGCCCGGCTCAGGGGCAGCTCCAGCGGTTCAGATCCTGGGGTCGTCACACGTGCAGTGACGACGTCTCTGCCTTTGTTTCTGACCAGCACCCACAGAAAGGGGCCTGCAGCCCGCCGACCGCTGGGGTGTGAGGACCAGGCGGGCTGGGAGCCCGGCTGCTTGGCCTGGCATCACCCCCTTTCAGTGTCCACGGCTCCCTGACCGCTCCCCCACCCCCAGGCCTCAGAAGGCCTTCCCTGCCCTGGGAGGAGGGCGGCGCACCCTGGGGCCTGCCACCGAGTTCTCCAGTGCCGGCTACACGCCACGGGCCAGCCCAGGGTGCAGGTTCAGAGAAGCAGGCTGGCGGGGACCACAGTGTGAATCATGGCAAAGCACAGCCAGTGCGGACGGGCAGTGCCCCGGCCCCATCCTGTGGAGAGGCTGCCAGCCCCAGACTCCCCCGTGGCTCAGCGAGAAGCCACCCCGGGCACCGTGGCAACGACAGCTCTCGAGCCAGCATTTCTTCACGTTAAGAAACAAATCTGAATTCACTCTGGTGATCGAAGCAGGTTTTGCGAAGCATGCAGGCTGCCCAGAGACGAGCGTGGGAACCCCCGGGCACCGCCCTGGCCGCGCCCTGACTCCAGGCTTGGGGGGCTGGCTCCGGCTGCAGCAGCCGCACGCCACGGCCTCTCAGGCAGAGACCGAGTCTCAGGTGGGGGACCGGTGGGTCCCCCAGGCCTGAGCGAATATGCAAAGCAGTGGGCAGGGCTGGGCACCCCCACCAGGTGCAGACCTACGCAGGAGCCCTGGCGCTGCCTCGGCCACGGGCTCTGCTCGGCGTGCGGCGTCGGGGCAGACATGACGAGCAGGCGGACTCAGACAGGACAGCGACCGGTCCGCGTTACCTGAGACCTCCGGAGGCCGCAATCTGCTGTGAGCACGAGAGCCTTTCTAAAACCTGAGGGCCTACCAGCCGCACCAGACCACCTGTTCTCTGGGGACACATTCGTTTGTTAGACAGACACTACTTTTCGAAAACTATTTAAGACACAGCTGCCAGCCAGGGTGAAAGGAGACGAGGTCAAACGCAGCAGAAGCAAGCAAGAGCCTGAGGCCTCAAGCGCCGGGTGCCAGGCGGGCGGCCAGGGGCCTGCAGGGCAGGACCGGGGCGGCGACGCTGCCCCGCCGCACGGGGAGCGCGCCCGCCGGAAACAAGTCTGATGAGACCCAGAGAGGACGGCCCCTCCCGAGGGGCTGGGTCCCCTCGCCTCGCACCCAGGACAGAGGTCGGGAGGCTGCGGGGATTTACAGTGGGAGAAATCCTTTTATTTTTACCTTTTGCCCCAAGGCAAGAAAAACTGCACAGTGAAGGAGGGGGACACACACAAATCAGGCCAAGGTCTGAAAGACAATGAAACAGGCAAACAAGAACACGCAGTTTGGGTTAAAGAAGAAAAACCCTGACTCCAGAGCTGACTCATCAGGGAGGGTCCACAGGAGCCCACGCGCTGGACACAGGCTCCTGCGTCCTGTCCCCCACCAGCGGAGAGTCGGGGTCCAGGAGGAGTGGCACCTGCGTTCCCAATCCGTGCCGAGGGACAGCTGGCCACACGCATTGGAGACAAACTGACTACGCTCAGCGGCAGGCTCTCACTCGCTTTAAGGCACGTGGCTTTGTAATTACAGAGCAATCGGAGCTGAAAGGCCCGCCCCCTTCCATGCCCACCGCCTCTGTACTGCAGGCTGGCCATAGCTGCGTCAGGACAGGCCTGATCTTCCCGCCAAGGTTCTCCGAGTGAACAGGGGGCAGCCCCAGACCCTCCCAGTGGAGCGGGGAGCCCGGGGAGGGCGCTCAAGAGCAGCAAAGGAGAAGCCCCAGAAGCCTCGGCCCCCGGAGCCACGCTGACGCCTGCAGGAGGTCGCTCTGCATTCGGGAGGACGCTGTGGCCGAGGGAAGAGAAAAAGTACGGCCTCGGGAAAAACGTGCACCTAAAACGGGCAGTTTGAGGCCAAGGGTTTCGTCGAGGAACACTTGAAATGCAAGAAATGGAACAAATAAACTTGGCTTCTGTTTAAAAACAAGGCAGCTCGACACCCACCGCAACGCGGCCAGATCTGGAAAACGCTGGCAGAGGTGCAGCTGCCAGGGGCCCGGCCGTCTGCCTGCCGCGAGGCCGCCCGGCAGCGGGCTGGGAGAGCTGGGGGCGAGAGCAAGTGGCCTCTCGGGGTCTCAGGGGGAGGAAAACGTCCGGACGTCTGCGGTGACAGCTGTGCAGCCCTGCGTGAGGCGCCGAGACCAGGGCGCTCGCTGCACAGCACCCAACGCTTCTTCCCGAGGCTCCTCCTCGCCAGAGCAGGCAGAAGAGGAGCTGCTTCTTGTCTGTGGAGGGTCTGGTGGACCCGGGGTGCGGCAGGTAACCCCACAAGGAAAACAGTAACGAGAGGGTTCCTGCCCCAACGGAGCTTCACCAGGCCTGGGGGACCCGCAGCCCACCGCCCTCCAGCATCCCGGAGGCAGGAGCCCCTCGGCCTCTTTGGCCCCGTGCACCCCGAGACAGGCCTGCCTGCGAAGGACAGCGACAGCCCTGTGGTGAGGAAAGGAATGGAGCGTGCAGTTCCCGCCACCCCATCCACGCTGTGTGACATCACGCCACTGTCACACAAGTATGCCTGCGTGCCCTACATGTCCTTGGCCCTGTCCAAGCAACACCAAGAACAGACGTACTTCTCGGAAAGGGGAGGAGGGTGTCTGCTCCGCAGGTGCCCGACTCGGCACAGCACGCAGAGGTGGCCCCCATCTGCCCGCCTCCCGGACGCCCCGGCGTGAGGGCCAGCGTGACACCTGCCCCTGAGGGCCCACCTGCCACAGACAACCACACTGGGGTCTCCCCAGGGAACCAGCTGGGATACAGTTCTTTGTCTTTCCTAAGGAGGTCGTTGTACATCTGGTCGTATGTGGTTTTGAAGTCGTACACATTGGGCTTGTCGGGCGCCGGCCCGGGGAGCTTCACGTGAGTCCCTGTTCCAAAGGACCGGACGCTGAACCCCCGTTTGCTGAAAGACACAAGGGGGGACAAAGATCACAGCTGGGTTAAATAAGACATAAAACCCCAAAAATAAACGGCACCAGATGGGAAATGGACAAAGTGAGTAACTTTGTTAATATTCCAAAACACGTTTCTAAATCCCTCACTTTACATGCTTCATTCAAATTTTTAAGATTTTATCTTTATTTATTAGTAAAGAGCAGGAAAGGGAGAAAGAAATACATCAATGTGTGGTTTGCCTCTTGGGCGCCCCCTAGTGGGGAACCTGGCCGGCAACCCAGGCATGTGCCCTGACTGGGGATCGAACCTGCCACCCTTTGGTGCACAGGCTGGCACTCAATCCACTGAGCCCCACCAGCCAGAGCACTTCACTCAAACTGTAAGAAGCCCTGCAGCATGCTACACAGAAGCTACATGAAACCGAAAACAGCAGACGAGGGCCCTCCGCGTGGGGTCCCTAGCACTGCAGCGGCGCCCAACACGCTGCGGGCACGCGCTCAATCGCTGCGGAGTGGTGAGCAGGCAGGCTTCACTGTGAGGGAGACGGAGCTGCGGGGGTGACGGGAGGCCTCTGGGTGAGGCACCTCCACCCACCCTCCCTGCAGGGACGCCCACCACGCACCTGCCACCAGCCCCGGGATGTGCAGCTACACAGAGGGAGGAGCCTGCAGGCCACCCACACAGCGGGGCACTTCCTGCCACCGAGAAAGGGCAAGGGGCTGCGCGTGCACCACGCCCAGCATCCGACAAGGACACTGCAGAGCAGGAGACCAATGAGCAACAGACCCAGCCAGGCCCCGCGACTGGGACATTCCCTGTCTCGTCCCCACTCGGGGCCTGACGGGGAGGGCGCCCTCACATGGGCGCTGTGACAGGAGGGCTAAGGCCAGGTTTTGTCAATGCACCAGCAAGCCTGGACGAGGTCACAGCGACCACGGTGGCGGGAGTGGCGGTCATCAAGGCGGCAACAGGCACTCACTGCCCGCCTGGCTCTACGAGGTGGTTGTGGTCACGCAGGGTCACCCGGCAGTTGCTTCTGTGGAGGTCATGCTCCCCCAGGACAGTAACACGTGAACACAGCGGGGCCATGCTGGCCTCAGGACTGACCGCTGCCCCGAAAAAGGCCCACAAGCACGTGCTCCAACGGCGCCAGCCACGCCCCAGCAGCCCAACGGCTGTTCAAGGTGAGAAACCCACACCGTCGAGCGAGAGTGAATCGGCCCTCAGACCCGCCTGCGTGTGCGGGGGGTGAGACCGGTCAGCCTGTGGGTCTCCTCCGAGTTTACTCTGTGGCAAAGGACTGGGACCAGGCTTCACGCCAGAGGGCAGGAGGGACCCAGAAGCACCCCGACTCCACTAACCACATCCCCTGTGTGTGTGTGGGGGGACCCCAAGGGCACTGGGGCAGGGCCAACAAGACCAGGAGCTGCCTCTGTGGCCCAGGGGGAGGGACATGTGCTCTGAAACAGGACCACAGCCCCAGCAGGACAGCGTGTGGAGCAAAGGCCTGGGCTCAGCGGAGGACGAGGGCGTCCCCACGGAGGGCGAGGCCGGGTCTGGGAAGCGACCAGGAGCCAACACCTGTGGCCAGGAGCGACCTCAAGTGTGAGCGCCGCGGCTCAGGGCCCGGCCATCTGCCCGGGCTGCTCAGAGCCTGCAGGCCTCGCCCGGCTCTCAGGTGACAGTCCTGCCTCCTGGCAGCAGCTCTGACCCTCTCCGACAGCCCGCGGGAGCGACAGCAGCGGCCCCTCCGCTGCTCTTTGCGGACGTCACAACCCGGAGATCTGTGGCAGGCCCACGCTGACCGAGTCTCCGGGCACCGTTTCCGACCAGTTAGAGAATGGTTCATGTCTTGCGGCACTAAGTTATTTTTAGAGACCTTATTTACTCACTTTTAGAATTTACTTATTTATTTTTAGAGAGAAGAAGGGAGGGAGAAAGAGAAGGAGAAAGACATCCATGTGCGGGTTGCCTCTTGCGACCACAACCCAGGCAGGTGCCCGGACTGGGAATCGAACCGGCGACCTTTTGGTTCGCAGGCTGCACCCAACCCACCACGCCACACCAGCCAGGGCGTAATCAAGTGCCTTTAAAGTGTACACCGTTGTTCCACACAGTGCTACTGCACATTGTAACACACTGCATACAGTGCACACGTGACTTACACGCAGCCCCTGCGCAGGTCTGGAAGGCAGCCCGTCCTGTCTCAGGTGTGCCCGCAGCGCGTGAGGTGGGTGCTGGAGAGAGAGAACCTCTGGGGTCAAAGTAAGAAACACAGTCAAGACCCCTCTTCTGTGATCCAACAGCCATCAGAAGCCCCTTCCAAAGGACTCCCCAAAATCGTTCTGGGCGACAACGGGGAAAAACAAACTCCAACGAAGACGTGCACAAGACTCACACGGCCCCAGTTCACGTGCCGCTCTTCGTGAAATGGCGTCCTCACGTAACCCGGCCGTTTCCCTGCCGTTGTTGCTCCGAGGCGCTCGGCCAGAGCTCGAGAACGTGCCGTGGCGGACCTGGGCACAACGGCTCTTGACACCGCTAGCGTGCGCCCAGGGAGCACCGCCCTGCACTCGGCCAGCCCACCGCGCCCGGGCCACGGGGCCCCGCCCGCCGGGGTGGCAGGCGCACCCGGACTTCCTGGAGCTCACTCCGTGCCGGGGCAGACCAAAGCCCTCTCCTCAGACCCTTGCAGGGAGCTGGGGGCCGGAAAATAAACCGAACAGCTGGAGCCCAGCAGAGCGAGCAGCGCGGCAAGGAGAAGGCCAAGGCGTGGGCGTGGAGGTGACGGGCACGCGTGGAGGACAGGACAGTGTCTGACGGCGGACGGCAGGCATGCCACCGAGAAGCCGCCACAGGGCTCCCAGGAGGAGATCCCGTGCAGGGCCTCCCCTCCACCTGCCACCTGCTGCAGACCCCCGAGCCCCACCCGCCTGGGGGACACCGTGCAGGGCCCCTCCGCCGCCGCGCTGGGTCCTGGCTGCACTGGGTGTCCAGGTGGAACACCCTTCACTTCCACCCGCCCACACTCCCACGGTGAACTGCCCCCAAGGTCACTCGGCCCCACCCCCCACGCGTCGGACCCCAGGCCAGGCTCCCCGCCGACGGGTTTCTGTGTGGAGGGAGCTGCCGGGGGCCGTCCTCCAGGCTCTGGACTCCGAAATCTTCATGGAGCGTGTCTGAGCGTCGCAGGAAGTGCAGCGCACTCCTCCCCAACACGATGCTCACACGGGGCAGAAAGGCTGGTCAGCGACGGGGCGGCGGTGCTGCGTGGCGCCCGCAGGGCAGGGTGACGCTCGGTCTCTCTGGGGATAGCACCAAGGGCTGGAGCACACTCCTGAGCCCGAGGCCCTGCCTCGAGGGCCCGCCCGCTCCACGCTGAGCTAGCCTTCCAGACACGCGTCTTCCCCGTGTCTTCCCGAGCACCGAATGTCTTTCCCAAAGAGCCTGTCACGGCAAGTGTGAACTGTGGGGTGCTGCCACCTGACGGCTGGAGGTGACATACACATGTGGGGCGAACGCCAGGGAGGATCAGTAAAAACGGTGCTCCCCCCCCCTGCGTGGCAGCTGCCGCCTCACTGGAAGCAGGGCTGGGGGGGTCGCCGCCCTGGACCCCTCAGGGCACCCCCGCCGGGCAGGCAGGCCTCTGCCACGTGACCTCGTGCCAGGGGTCACGCACCGACAGCTCCTCAGCCATCACGCCTGAAAGCCTGCCTGGGAAGACACGCTTCTGAAATGTCAGTGTTCCAGTCACATGGACGTTCCGGCGAGCAAACTGTGGGCCCCGCACACCTCCATGCACACCCTCTGCAGCTCAGTCGCCCTCCCGCGCAGGGTGCAGGACAGAGCGGAGCGGCTTGGACGTGGAGCACAAACACCACGGAGACCGCCCCCTCCCCCGCCTCACGTGGGCGTCTCCCCTCCGGGCCCTGGGCCCTGACCCCCGCTTCCACCTTGCTCTGCGGGCTGCTGCGGCCCCGCCTCCCAGCACCGGGTGGTCAGTCCCAGGCAAGGACAAGTCACTGACCGCTGCCCCTGCTCGGGGCTCCACCCACTCCCGTGTGTACCGGGCGGCCGGGGAGACCCTACTGCAGCCACCAGTGCCCCTGCTGCTGGAGCGGCTCCCACACTCGGCCCACCCGGTCCTCCCCCCACGTTCACCTTCACACGGAGCCCTGCCCCGTCGGTCCTGACCCTGAACACGGAAACCACGCAGCCTCTCAGAGCCCAGGGAGGTGGACGTGGTACCAGGCAGGCACCCCTTCGTGTCCTCTGCGGTTCTCAGGACCCGATTTCAGACCCTGTGACCTTCCCACGTGGCTTCCAGGCGGCTTTCTTCAAGTGTTCCCAGAACTGAAGTCTCAGAGGCGCGGCCCCGGGGCCCAGCTGAGGCTCCCTGGTAAGGGGCTTCTGGAAGTGTGTTCGGACCAGGGGTGCCCGACGCCACGCCTGGAAGCATCCTGGGTCTGGGACCTGCGGTGTGGCCCGCACAAGCTCAGGCAGCCCCGAGACGGTCTCGTCGGGGTAGAAGCCCAAGCACCTCTCTCCCGGTGGGGCCCACTCTCTAGCCACTGTGTTAAGATTTGAGAACCCCCCCCCCAGAGAAGCACAGGACCTCAACTGACTGTGGTAGCAGCCCCCACACCCTGGGCTCCTCCTTCAGCCTGTCTCTCCCACCTTGAGTCCCCATTCTGTCACTCATCTACCGCGGCCACAGCCCCCGGGGCCCAACACCTCGATGCCACTCGGAAGCTGGGGCTTCTGGCTCCAGGTGGTGTCTTCTCCCTGGGTGTGAGCGAGCACCTACAGGCCGTCCAGGTGCTCCTTCCCCACGCGCAGCCTCTGCGCGTGTCTTTCCACGGCTGCGCTGCCAGGACACCACGGCCGAGGACACAGAAACTCCGCCCAGCAAGTTACGGGCATGTCTTTACAACTTGTTTCAAGTGCTGCAGGGAGAGCGTAGCTCCCAAAAACAGCAGGCCTCTCAGCCTCGAGGAGGCCGTTTAGAACGAGGAAGTGAATAAATCGGCTCTAGAGGCAGTGGCATTTGAAACAACTTAGTCTCAAAACACCAAAAACGATCACCCCAAGGAACATCCTGACTAGCTCTGGAAAGCGCCAAGGTCATTATCGCGCGTGAACAGCTCATCAGAAGAGGCAGTCCGAGCTCCTTTTCAACGAGTCAAAAATAGACTGAAGTGAACCACCCACTGTGCGCGTCCAGTTAACGGCACTCCTGCCCGCGTCTCATTCTGGAAGCTTTCCTGTGCGCACTGTGCGTCTGCGACCAGACTGCGCGCCGTCTTCCCTTTTCGGAGTTTCTGCCGTAGGTCTATGCTTTCCACAACGTCACCTTCGAGGCTGAAGGTTCTCCAAGTTGTAACAGGAAAACCTTCATATAAATTTCTTCAAGATGCTTTTAAAAAATACAACTACATAAATCTGTAAGTAGTTTTCCAAAAGTGGAAATGACAAGGGGAGTTGTGCAATCTCTGCAGCACTTTTAAACTGAAGGGAGGGAGGTGAGACCCACTTTCTGGCCCGGGGAGCGTGAGAAGACGGTGAGGAGTGAGGATTCGGGAAGGAGGCGTTTTCCGGGACGCGGTCCGGGAGAAACGCGTGGCGATGGGAAGTGCGTCTGCCTTTGACCCAGCAACCCCACCTCTAAAGATTCACACCAAGGAAACCACAGGCACCGCGGAGATGTGCACAGGGCACAAGGCTGCTGACACCGTGAGACTGAGAGACAGGAGGCGTCTCTTCACGGGGACAGGCGACGCCTCTGTCCTGGGCCACGCGTCCACAGCCACCTGCCGCCCCAGGAGCAGGTGTGCTCCAACTCAGTCCGTCCGACCAGAGCGGAAAGGGGCGCTGCCCTCGGACGCTCACAGCGCGGCGTGGGGCGAGGCCACAGTGCTTCGGCGCCATCTCCTGCACGTGCGGGCACGGGGAAGGTGCCCGAGCCACCTTCAGCTCCGCCATCTTGTGCACACACTGCTCTAGCAGAGGAAACAGCCCCGAAGGAGCACTTCAGAGGGTAACGGTTCACGCCTGAAACAGCTCCACGCTCACACCAGTAAGGTGTTGCCCTGAGCTTCCCTCCTTTGTCCCTGTTCTGAGCCTGCGCTCTTCACGGGTGAACGTGGAGGACAGCAACCTGGACGAAAGCCCCCCAGAATCTCTGCCCTGCGCTCTCCATAACCTGGGGGTGGCCCACCCACTGAGCCGGAAAGGACCTGCCTTCCCGCAGTGACTGTCTCAGGGAAGCAGAGGCTTTGGAACTGACTTCACTAACGCTGCTACAGGTGACCTTAAAAAAGTCTTCCTTCCCAGCCCTGGCTGGTGTGGTGTGGATCAGTGGACTGAGGAGCGGGCTGTGAAGCCAAGGGTCACAGGTTCGATTCCCAGTCAGGGCACATGCCTGGGTTGCGGGCCAGGTCCTTAGTAGGGGTGCATGAGGGGCAACCACACACTGATGTTCCTTTCCCTCTCTTTCTCTGTCCCTTCCCTCTCCCGCCTAAAGATAAATAAATAAACCTTTAAAAAAAGTTGTTTTCCTTTCCAAAGACTTCAGCCCAACTTCGTTAAAAGGATCGCCATCCAGAACCATGTCAACTGTGCCCCTACTTTAAAATATTAAATCTCATTCTCCCCGAATAATTCCCCAGAAGTGAGAATGTCATATTTGTTTGCTTAATTCACCAGACTTTAAAACACTGAACGTGAAAATGCAGTTTGGGGATGCGGCCTAACGCAATGCACTTCTAGCACCATTCTAGTGTTAAAGTAACTTCCTAATTTAAAACATGACACCACGCGACCGCTGTGGACAGACGCTGGGAAGAATCAAACTGCGGCGAGCAGATGGGGGCCTCTGACTCCTCCGGCCTCCTGGAACCACCGGGGCGCGGGGCGGGTCCGCTTCTCTCAAGTTTACTCGGGAGAATCAATACTGGGCTGACGAGCAATGCAAGCCACCAAGGAAAAAACTGTGGGAAGCAGGAATACACATGTACTAAACACGTGCACCACCAGGGTCCCAAAACAGGGGTTCCAACTGAAGAAGAAACTCGAAGCTCCAAACCAGGTCCAGAAATCACCGCCCGGAGGCTCCCAAGGGGCCGGTTCCCGTAAGACTTGAGAACGTCGCTAGGAGCAAACATACAACTCGCGAGGTTGACAAAATAGGCCCTTACCCTCTCTCCCGGCCCCTCCTGCCCTGCAGTCGTGTCCAGGACGCTGCCCGCGGACACGGTCGAGGACGATACACCCTGGGCGAAGACCGCCGTCTCCCAGACCGTCAACGGCGTCTGGGATCAGCGCCTGGTCGGGGAGCCGTCTCCGTCGGGCACCGCTGGGCTTTCAGAGGCCCAGGCGCCCACGCAGAGTGGGCGCGTGCGGCGCCGGACCTTCGGATGTGCCCGGGACTCTGAGGTTCCCGAGCCCTGGGAACGCGGGCTCACACCCCGAAATCTCCCGCGATGCCACGCAACCGTGGGGGCACCGCGCGACCGACCGAGCCTCCTCCACTCCTCGCAGCGCGCGGCCCCGCGGGCTTCCGTCCGGGCCACCGCCACCAGCTCGGGCTAGGGCGTCCCTAGGGCGCGCCTACCTGAGGATGTTGTGGGCCTCCATGCTACGGTTCTGGTTGCTCGAGCAGACCACCGCCACCCGCAGCGGCGACGACGGCATGGCGGCGGCCGCCCCGTCCGCACTCTCCGGCTCCGGGCTCCCACCCAGTCGCGGCTCTTCCGCACGAGCAAGATGGCGGCCGCGGCTCCCGGAAGTCATGACGCGAAGCGGCGGCGCCGGCGACGTATCGCGTCGGGACGCGCGGCGGGGCGGACACGCGGCGGCCCAGAGGCCTCCCCGCCGTCTCAGAGCCCCGGCGGCGGGCGGAGGAAGGCGCACCCGGAGGGCGTCGAGCTGCCGAGAGCGCTTCGGCCCCGGGCGTACGCAGCCGAGGCCCGCGGTCCTCACAGGAACTGCCCACCGACCTGCGCTGGCGTCCTGACGTCACAAGGCGGCGCCGCCGTCTCCGAGAGTGACGCTGAGGCGTCCGGAAGGTCCTGCCGTCGTCGCAGGGAGTGACGCCGCGCGCGCTCAAACAGGCGTGGCCAGCGGCTCGGGGCCACCCGACGCGTCTCCGGGCAGCCGTGCGCGCTCCGTGGACCCCACGGGGCCCGGGGTCCTCGCTCCTGCCGCCGGGGCCGTCGCGCCGGCCGAGACGCGCTCTGCGCGCACCCTCGGCCGACCCCGGAGGGCCGCCACGTCTCTCCGCTGCCCCCCCCTCTCCAGGAGCGACGCCCCTGCCTCCGCCCGCCGCCCGTGCCGCCGCCGCTCTCGCAGGCGTCCGCCGTCGCCCTCCCGCGGGAGCCCTGCAGAGTTTAACGTTAGGTGAAGTACGGGCGTGCGAGGAGAGAGGGTTAGAGAGGCGGCGCAGATGAAGGCCGGCGGCCACATTTATGACAGAAAGGTTGACCCAGACCGGGCGTGGGGGAGGAGCTCTCACACCTGTGTCCCCCGGGGAGCCCTGCACGGTCGGCTCTGGGGTCCGGACCGAGCACCTCGAGGGTGAATGCCCCTACCCCGAACTTCCTCTTCCGCTCTCTCCAGTACTCTCTCCATTTTACTCCGGGCGGAAACCCCAACCTGGCTGGCCTTGGCATCCCATTCCGGATCGCACTGTGTCTTTACCCCGAATGAATTGTTTTTGCTGCGTGGACACCTAGCCGCCTTCTTACTTGCGTCCGGCGTATTTGCGGCGCATCCCAGAGAAGACCCCCAGGGCTCCAGGGCCGGTGAGCAAACAGGTGTGGCGCCCACAGAGCCGTCTAAGTTTCCTGTTTTTCTCCACGGCTGGGGAGCTAAAGGGTGTTTTTCTCCTGGACCTGAGCTTCTGCGGGTTGTGTTCTGAAGTTTTCTGGGCTTTATTCGGGATCTATTCAGAGTTTTGGGGGGCTTCTTTTTTTTCTGTTAACAGGCCTTGTTTGGGCTCTTGTTTGACACTTTGGCTTGATCCCCTAGGAGATCAGGCTGCTTCTTGGGACCGATTCTTTGGTGCCGGCAGTGGCCTTTCGGACTCTATCTAGAACCAGACTGTCCCACTGAAACTGCCATTCAGATACCAGGTGGGGAGGAGGGACTCCTCCAAGGCGTGACCTCTGCCTGACCCTGGAGCTGGACCAGTCCAAAGGGAGTTTGTTCGCTTTAAACTGCCCTGGAGGGCTGTCTGGAGCGAATCAGCCAGCACCCCTCCCCTACCTTGGGCTGCGTGCTGGTCCGGAACCGTCCGTCCGGTAGTGTGACTCCTCTGTCCTCCCCTACCCAGTCCTCCGGCACCTGCGAAGTCAATCTAGCGTCCGCTCGTCTTGCCGCCACGCCACCAGAGGCCCGCCGCTTGTGAGAATTTCCCTTAGTAAGCTTTTCCAGCCCTCGGACGCCGTGGAGGCCTCTGCTGGGGTCTGCTGCTTAGGTCTTCCCCTGTTCTCTGCTGGGGGCGGTGGATGTTTCCCGGCCTTTCCCTGGGTCTGAGTCTGAGCGCACACACCCCGGGCTCCTTCCGGAGCAGCTGCACTCTCCAGAACTGGCTGTTGCGCCGACCTCCCGTGACCCGGCCACCCTGAAATGACGCTGTTGCAGTGACACTGGCCGGCTGGGAGCCTGCTGGTTGTTTGAGCTGTTTTAGACTGTTTGGGCCCTGGCTGTAGAGACAAGTCTGGAAAACGGGGTCTCGGTCATCTGAATATTTTCAGGGTGTCCCTCCTGCAGGGCCCCTGGCTGAACTTCTGTTTAAAAACCAGAGTCCCGCTCTGACTGGTGTGGCTGAGCGGGTTGAGTGTCCTTCTGCTTCAGTTCCTGGTCAGGGCACAGGCCTGGGCTGTGAGCCAGGCCCCTGGTTGGGGGCGTGCAACAGGCAACCAACTGATGTTTTTCTCCCTCCCTTCCCCGCTCTCTAAAAATAAATAAAATCTAAAAACAAAGAGAAAAACGATGGTTCCTTCCTGGCCGGTAGCTCAATTGGTAAGAGCACCCAGATACACCAAGGTTGTGGGTTTGCCCCCCTCCTCCCCCCGTCAGAGCGCATACTAGAAACAACCAATGAGTGCATTAAAAAGTGGAATAAAAAATTGATGTTCCCCCCAATCCCCATTCCTGTCTCTCTCAGATCAATTAAAAAAATTTTTCTAAATAAAACCACATTCTCTCGTGTGCATTTTTAACGAAACAGACAATGTGACCAAAAGTAATTTAGGCGGTCGATAGCCATGGTTCCAGGGACAGGGCAGGGACCTCAGATGAGGACGGCCCCTCCCGAGCGGCTGGGTCCCCTCGCCTCGCACCCAGGACAGAGGTCGGGAGGCTGCGGGGATTTACAGTGGGAGAAATGGTTTTTGTTTTCACCTTTTGCCCCAAGGCAAGAAAAACTGCACGGTGAAGGAGGGGGACACACACAAATCAGGCCAAGGTCTGAAAGACAATGAAACAGGCAAACAAGAACACGCAGTTTGGGTTAAAGAAGAAAAACCCTGACTCCAGAGCTGACTGATCAGGGAGGGTCCACAGGAGCCCACGCGCTGGACACAGGCTCCCGCGTCCCGTCCCCCACCAGCGGAGAGTCGGGGTCCAGGAGGAGTGGCATCTGCGTTCCCAACCCGCGCCGAGGGACGGCTGGCCGCATGGGATGAAGCCGCGCTATTTTGCACACAGAAGCCTTCACGGTGGGAGTTCCGAGAGGCCGCCGGCTGAGCTCCAGCAGGTGGGGCTGGGGACAGAGCCCCCGGGTATCGGGTGGCGGCACAGGCGGCAGTCACGTGGGCTCGGAGGGATTCCCTGGCTAGCCGCCTCGCAGCCGGCCTGTGAACTGGGTCCTACTCCTGTCTCCGCCTTACAGATGCGGGCGTTGAGGCAATGAGAGGCAGCGTGGCCTTCAGTGCTTCCAGTCCCGACCAGTTATTTCTATCTGTGTCGAAAAATGAGCTTCGTATCTTCACCAGTGAGACAGGCGAAAGCTGCACCATGAACAAGGCACCTGGACCCACCTCCAGGGCACAGGGAAGCCCTGAGGTTCCCAGGAGAGCAGCCTGTCAGCCCACACGGTCCAAAGTGGGAGGGGCCACAGAGGAGCAGAGGCCACCATCACAGGGGCACAAGGGGACCGGGAGGCTCCTACAGGAGGTGGATATGGAGGGGTCTGGACAAGATGCACTCAGTCTTTCAGGTGGGCCAGAGGGGCTGGGAAGGGGAGGGGCCTGGGTGTCTTTTATGCCCCTGGAAGGATGCTAAGGCCAGCTGGGGAGGAAGAAGGTGGGGATGACCATGAAATCGGAAGCATTAGTGCTCGGCCGGCCACCAGGTGCAGGCTGTCTACCAGGCCAGGCTCACCCAGTGGACCTTGCTGGGCAGGTGGCTGGACTCCAGGCCTCTGAGAAGCCCCTGGACTGGAGACCTGAAACCACATTTCTGGAGAAGGCTGTGGGTCAGGGCAACCGGCCCCTGTCAGCTCATAGGACAGCTGTGGCCCTGGCAGGTATGAGCTCGAGCCCATAACTGGAACCTGAGATCAGGAGAGTGGCTAGGAAGGCAGGAGAGCAGATCTCAGAACCATGGTGCCCCAGCTCTGGGAACCAAGAGCCCCCAGAAGCTGGAGGATGGGCCATGGAGCCCCAGGCAGGGTTTCCGACAGGCCTGCCTGCGCCCTGGGGGAGACAGTGGCACATCCCCCACAGGCAGTCTGGATCAGAGGCTCTCCGTCTTCCTGCTGGACATGGAACCCAGCCCACTCACCCCACCTATGCTGCACCCTCCCCCTTCCACCCAAAGATGAGTCATTCCAGAGCCTGCCCCACTTCCCTGCTGGTTTTGTCCTTAAGGTCACAGCAGCACCAGGATCTCAAGGACGGACCAGGTAGTGGAGGGCCTATCGGGAGGGTGGGTGGTGAGCTAGTGCATGTCACACAGGAGCCTCAGGGCTACCGGCTGTCCCTGCCCCACTCCCACTCCAGCACTGCAGGAGGGGGGTAGGTCAGGAGGGGGCCCTTTCTGGAACCGCCTGATTGCTGGTCATCACAGCTCGAGGGAGTCACCCTGAGACCCAGCTATTCCCAACCCCAGCAGATGCTGCCCCCACCCCGACACCATGCCCACACGGTGGGCCCAGGAGATGTTTTTCCAAGTCAGTGGGTGGGCAGGCCCACAGCGGAACAGCCTGCCTAGCCTTCAGCCAGAAGCTGCAAGGACAGGGACCTGGGGCTGGCCACACCTGACCAGGTGAAGACCCAGGGCCAGCCACTGGGCTGCCGCTCCAGGAGCTTGAAGGAGCTGGGGAGAAAGGGGCCCAGCTCGTCCCCTCACCCTGCACCGTTGCCCCACCTCCCAAATAAGCACACGAGGCAGTGGTCTTCGTCTAAGGACAATGGACATTGTAGACACTGGCACCAGGCTCACACCTGAGTGGCGCCACGCCAGAGGTGAGCAGAGCAGAGACGGAGGGAGGGAGTAGGTGCTGCAGGGGCACCAGCCAGGGCCTGGGGTTGCTGGTGGTCGCTAGAGTGAGGGTGACAGGGGTTAGCCACAGTGACTCCAGAAATGCCAGGTCCAGGGCGGTCACGGTCAGGGGCACACGGAGAGTGAGCACTGGGTGTCGCCGGGCGGTCAGCGCAGGAAGCAGCCTCAGCCAGGGTGCTCAGGTCCGCCCGGAGAGGGGCAGGGCTGGCCTTCCGTCCACAGTGGGTGTGTGGGCAGTGGCCTTGCCAGCCAATCCTGGGCTCCTGGTCCCCAGCACAGGGCAGGAGAGGGGGCTGTTGTCTGTCGTGCCGTGGACGAAACTTGGGGTCCAGACCACCGTGCGAGGCTGCCCTCTGCCACCAGGCTCCCTCTTCCTAGCCACCTGCCCCCACTTGTCACAGCACGTCACCAGGGGCAGCACTGCAAATGAAAAGGGGGGAGGGCACCCAGCCCCGAACTACCAGCTTCCCCCAAGGTCGGAGAACACTCACCCCTGGAGCAGTGGGGTGCCAGGCCCGCCTGCTGAACTGCACCCGGCTCCCAGCTCGTCAGACACCCCGCAGGGACACACTGTGGGGTGTTGTATACAGAGGCTCCTGCAAAGCTTGAAGGGGGATCCCCAGGGGAACTCTAGCCAGAAGGACACACAGCCCACCCATTTCAGGGACATCAGGGGACAAGATGGCTGGTTCCTGCAGTGGGCCCAAGACACTAAGGCACAAAGCTAACCTAAGCCCACTGGGGTGGGATGGAAAGACAAGCTCCAAGGGGATCTTGGGCCGGCAAAGCGCACAGTGACCAAGCAGTAAGGACAGCCCGGTTCTTCCCACTTGGCACAGATGGCCGCTACAGGGTGGTGACTGGGCGGTGGGAGGGTGCTAATGGCTCTCGCTATAAGGAGTTCTGTGTCCTGAGGGTCCCTATACAGGCTTCTGGGAAGCAGGAAGAACCCTGGATGCGGCTGGCACCCCAGCTCAGGCCCAAGGGGCAGTTCCGAACTGGATTCTGGGAAGCGGATGCCAGGCTGGCAAACTCGTTCGATGACTCCCAGCCCTGGCGCGGGTGGGCCGGTGCCCTCTCCATCTCCAGCAGGCCCTGCATGGCGATCCTAAGGAGGAACCAGGATCCAGGCGGCAAGAGTGGGCCCGAAGCCTCCCTGGCATTTGTGGGTAGACAGAGCCCCGGTGGGCGGCCACCTCCAGCTTCAGGGTTGCCGGCGCAGGCCCGGGCGCCCGAAGGCCGGGTGCATGAGGTTCTCCGTGATGTAGGCCACGAGCAAGCAGATGACCACGAGCATGACGCAGATGGAGCCGCCCACCGCCGTCATGGCCACAACGATCTCTTGCATGCCGGCCGGCTCTGCGGCGAACTCCACGCATTCGGTGGGCTCGGAGGGCTCCGGGGGGCCGGCGGCGGCGTGCTCGGCGCGCAGAGGCAGCAGCTGCAGGCACAAGCGGTAGCGCACGCCGTCGTGCACGTCGGGCAGCAGGTAGTCGCGGCAGGAGGAGCCGAGCAGCACGCGCTCGCATGGGAAGCGAGTGTAGGCGCCGCGCCACGAGCAGTTGAGCGCGAAGGCGCGCACGCGGAGCGCCTGGGCCGGGGGCAGGCGCCACTGCAGCAGCACGCTGCGGTTGCGCAGGACGCTGGCGCGTAGCAAGTGGCCGGCAGAAGCGTGCACCGCGCAGCCGGGCGCCTGGCAGCTGAAGCCACGCGCAGGGCTGCGGAAGCACAAGCGCCCGCCGCCCGCCTCCGGGCCCTCAGGCAGCACCTTGTAGGGGCACCAAGGCGCGTCGGCCCCCGGCTCCCAGCCCGGGGGCGTCGGGGCGCCCGCGGCGCAAGGGTGCGGCGCGCAGGCGGCCAGCAGCAGGAGCAGTAGGAGCAGCAGCGGCGACGGCGGCGGCGGGGCGCGCATCCTGCAGCTGGGCGCACGGGCGAGGGCGGAAGGTCACGCGGGCCACGCCGCCACCGCCGCGCTCGCCCGCCGCACCGTGCCCTCCGCCGCCGCCTGCTCCGACCCGCCCCCGCTCCCAGTGCGCGCTCGGACCCGGCGCTGCGGCTGCGGCTGCGGCGGCGGAGGCGGGGCCGTCCCACGCTCCGCCCCCCTTAACCCTCGCTCGGCCGCGGCATGTGGGCCCCGGGAGGGTGGATCTCAGGCGAGAGGAGGCGTGGGGCAGTGAACCCGAGCCCCTGGTGACGGCCACGGCGGCCTTGAGACCCCTGTCCTCGGCCGCGCGGGCGTGTCGGCTCCACGCAGGTCCACCTGCGCCTCCGTTTCTCGCCGTGTGAGCTCACTTCCGATCCCCGCTCCCCTCCTGGCCCCCGCTAGTGTTTCTGAGGCTTTCCCGTGGGCTGTGGTGGGCAGTGGTCCCAGGCGCAGCTCTGCGACTTCCTTAGGCCATGCTGTCGGGGACGTCGTGCTTCTGGATAGGGAGGGGAGGCAGCGCCCTGCGACTTGCAAAACCCCCGGTCATGCTGGTCCACCCCAGACACAAGGTCGGGACCTAAAGTAAGGGTCCCCCCGGTCGTGACAGCGAGGAGGCGAGGACGGAAACCTACCTCAGCGCCCAGGGCTTCCGTCCCTCCGGAGCTGGACAGCGCAGACCAGGAAGGGGCGTGAACGATGAGGCTTCCTTGGGTGAAAACTCTTTTCATTCTTCACACAAAATAGGCAGCTACAGGGCAGACCACCCTCTGCTCTGGTTAACCCCGGGGGTAGCCCTCCCGAAGGTCCTGGAAGTGGGCTAAGGCTGGACAAAGAACCCCCCTTCCCCGCAAGTACACCTTCTCGCACTCTTGTCTCCAGGACGGGCCCCAAGTCCCTTGTCGCTCAATCCCATCCCTACCTGGATCCCCTAGCCCTCCAGGGCCAGAGGACAGCTGGCCGGGCCTGCCGGACCTGAGTGGACATGAGGCAGGAGCACCTCCCGTGCAGGGAGCAGGGTCTGGCTGAATGGTGGCTGTGTGTGTGGGCAGGGAGGCCAGGAGCGGTTGCTGGCCACTGTGCTGTGTACCCAGGGCTCCCTCGGGGCTGTTCTCCCCTTGGGGAGGGAGGGGTGGGACTCGGTGGGCTGCAGTGCTCACGAGATACGGGTCCCCAGTTCTGGACAGCCATGGAGCACCCCACCCCCAGCCTCACCAGTTCCCGGCCATCCCAAAAAATTCAGGTCACCACCAGATCTCAAGGCCTCTGGCAGAACCCGAAGGCAAGGGTCAGAGGCCCCCCCGCCAGCCCCGCACACCTGGGTATCTGGCCTAGAGGGCCCTGCCCCCACACCAGGCCTCCGCAGCTTGTTGGGACCCTGAGAAGGGTCTCCAGGCCTCCGCACCATCTAGCTTGGGGGTAAAGGTTTGGGGAGGGGCTTTCCCTGGCTCCTCCTTTCCCCTCAGGTACAGAGGACCCTGGGCCCCTGCCCCAGATCTGTGGGGGACTCAGGAGTTCCACCAGAGAAGCAGAAAGTGATGGGTGATGAACCCCCACTGCCCCCTGGAGCATAGGCCAACCTGCTCACACCTGGTCCAGCAGCAGCCAGAAGCGCTGCAGGCAGAGGCCCGAGGGGTAGGAGCCCTGTGTTGGGCAGAGGGGCGCAGGTGGCTGTGTGTGTGAGGGGAGGCTCTCCGTGCCTTAGACACGTGCGTGGAAGCCACACGGCGGCACCCGATGAGTAGACAGACAGCCTTTGCTTTCCGCGTTTTGATATCACCAACTTTGCAACAAAGGTGCCTCGTTCTGGTCCTGGGATCAGGATCCTGGGCGCTAAAGTAGATGGCGACCGCCACCTGCTGGCCCCGTGGGGCACTGCCGCGCGGGGCCGCGGCCTGAGCGCGGGCAGCGGTCTGAACCTTCCACTTTAAGACCTTTTCTGTCCTTTTTGCACCCTGTGGCTCCTGTCTCAGCCTGTTGTCTGTAAGTTGTGAACAGTCCTCCCAGTTCCTGGCCTCGGGCTCTGCCTGCACCGGTTCTGCCAGGCGACAGCGCTGTGCTGGGAGCTTTGCCATTCCCGGGTTTGGGGTCGCGTTTGGGAAGTCTTCCCAGCACTGAAGCTAAAAATGGGTTGTCCTTCGGGTTCCCGATACTTACGTGGTTTTATTTATTTACTCTGCATCTATTTTTGGTCAACACCAGACATTCCTGCATAGGGCTTAAGGCTGGGACTCCGCTCCGTTACTCCCCAGGGGCCTGTGAGGCAGCCTGTTCCTCATGGGCTTGGCACACGGGGTCCCTGCTCTGTCCCCACCATTTTAATTGTTCAGACCTGAATACACTTTACCATCTGGTGGGGCAAGCACTCCTTCACTACTTCCACTGTTCAGGTCCCAGAGACACGTTTCCAGCAACAGCGGGTGAGACTCTGCCCAAGCAGAGCACTGGCTGACAGCCTGAGCTCTCCCCCCTCCCTTGGGAGTGGGGTCACGTGTTCAGGCCCGAACCGCCCAGTGCTTTCCCACAGCACTGCGCAGCAGCCTGGCCCGGAGTGGGCACGTGCCTCAGCTCTGCTTTGCGCAGTGTCCTTCTCTGTAAATCAGGACTGATAACCTGGCGCCGCCTGGCCCGCCCAGTGCAGTAAGGACACCCATGCGAACACAAGTGCCCAGGACACAGCAAGCACTGAAAAACGGTCTTGGTGTCGATGTGACTGCAGGCTGCAAAGAGGGGCGTTAATTGGAACTCGGCACTCTGTGGGGCGTGGCACCCAGTCTCTCTTCCCAACGCTGCTTCCAGAAGGACGCCTGTGCATCTTGGAAGAAAAGGGGTCCCAGAAGAAACATTCAGCAGCTTGCCTAGGACCACTCTGCGGTGGTCTACGGGTACCCAGCCCTGACCAGGTGAGCAGAGCATCCGCCCAGCTGTTAGGAGTGGGGACTGCCCCTGTTCCCAACATCCACTCATTTGTCCGTTCTTTCTTTTTTTTTTTTTTAAAAAAATTTTATTTATTTTTAGAGAGGGGAAGGGAGGAGAGAGAGAGAAACATTAATGTGTGGTTGCCTCTCATGTGGTCCCCACTGGGGACCTGGCCTGCAACGCAGGCATGTGCCCTGACTGGGAATCGAACCTACGATGCTTTGGTTCGCAGCCCGCGCTCAATCCACTGAGCTACACCAGCCAGGGCCTGTCCGTTATTTCTGAGTGACTTCACCAGAGGTACCTGGGCATGTGGCCTGGCATGTCCCAGCTTCCCTTGCAGCTGCATGTGCCAAATCCCGGCCCATGGAATGTCACTGGTATGGCACCTCCTCTCCCCTCCTTCTGGAGGAGCCAGCCCTGGACCACCCAGTACCAAAGAGAAGACCCATCCTCGTCTTGTTTGAGCCCCTTTTACTCAAAGCTTTTCTGACACTCTCGGAGGGGCATGACCCTACCCCTGTGTGTCACTGAGATACGAACAGGGAAAGATAGCTCCTCAGACATTTGAAAAGATCTTTCAGCAGGAAATGGAGAGACTGAAGCAAACGAAGAGAACCTGAATGAGAGTGCAGAAAGCAGAAAGGCTTAAAAGTCTGTAATTAAACTAAAGTGAGAAAAGTTGTACCTGCGAAGGCCATTACGAAAAGGAATCAGAGGAAATCAATGTGAACTCAAAAGATAAAGTGGGTGAGAGCGCGATGCGTTTTCATCCCCCCCCCCCGCCCCCCAGCAGTGAGCAATTCTCCAGCTCTCAGTGGACAGGGACCACTGTCCTACACCTTGATGAAAGTTCTGTAAAACAAAAACGAACTGAAGAGCTACCCAGATGGCAGGGTCCACATGAGAATAACTTAAGAACATTACATCTGAAAGAGAATGGCTTGCTTATAGCTCATGATATAAAATATAAACAGAAAAATACACAGAAACCCTATTAACTTGCAACAGCGTTTGGAAAATGTACACCTATTTACAGACTTTAGTGGTGTGGCTCAGTGGACTGAGTGCCGGCCTGCAAACCAAAATGTCGTCAGTTCGGTTCCCAGTCAGGGCATGTGCCTCGGCTGTGGACTGGTTCCCAGTTGGGGGCATGCAAGAGGCAACCTATCGATGTCTCACACATTGATTTCTCTCCCTTTCTTCTTCCCTCCCATTCTCTATGAAAATAATTTATTTTTAAAAGATTGGTTCATCTATACAGCCACAAGATGTCTAATGAGACAAGCCCTTAAAATTAAGTGTTTTGAGCATCCTGGCATTCCTGCCATGTCACCCCTCAGTGTCTGAAGGGGAGGTATCTTGAGCCTTATGCTCAGGAATCACCCCTAGGACTTGCATGGTGTCACCAATCTGTCTACTTGGGCCCTGCCTGGGGCCGGAGGGAGTGGCCCGGCTGTCCAGTGAGCTATCTTGCTTCTGCTTTCCCTGCTCTGAGCTCCGCCTGCTGCTCATCTTTGTTCTCTCCCCGCTGCTCCCTACTGCAATTCTTTTTACACTTAACCTTTATTGTATTTTTTTCCATTACCATTTAGTCCCCTTGTCATTCTGCTAAAATGACTTCCACTCCATCACTTCCAGCTTGGATTGTTGCGGGTGTGCTCCTGCGGGGCGGGAGGACCTCTTACCTTCTGGGAGGAGGAGGAGGGGCAGCCGAGCAGGACTTGAACCCCAGCTGCTCCCAGGGCTGCAGATGGGGCTGCAGATGGGCCTGCCAGGCGGGCCGGCCCTCCCCCTCCCCCCCACCCCATGCTCTTTTTTGTCTTTGAAACTGGTGTCATGTCTTCGCAGATGTGTCCTTTCCAGTAGCCACAGCACCAGCTGCTTCCCTGCTTCTGATCGTGACGAACTCTTCCGGCTCACTTTTTGTGGCCCTTTGTTAGTCGCTTCCCTTCCACTTCCATTGGTCTGTTATGGAACAGTTTCAACTTTTAAAAACTTAGTGGTTTTTGAGAGAGAGAAATAAAGACACAGACACCACCTGCCCCGTTTATTTACGTGTTGCTTGGTTGCTTCTTGCGTGTGCCCTGCCGCAGGAACGAACCTGCAGCCTCCGCCCAGGACACCTGCTGTTCTTCTCGGGGCAGCAACCCCACGTCAGCGGCGTCGGGCGACTCGCCCGCTCCTTCCTGCCCCCTACAGAGCTTCCTCGTCCGTAACCACTGGGTGCTATGAGGGCCGCCAGCTAGTAACAAATGTGGCAGCCGGAAGGATTTCTGTCACGAGCATCTTATCAGCAACGCCATTTGCTTCTCTTCTTCAGCCACCTCCGCCGATGGCCTTCTAGTGACCTTTCCACTGTGGGCAGCTGTCCACAGCTGGTCACTGGCCCCAATTCAACGCCATCAGGAATCCCCAAGTTGAGGCGTGCCGAACGAAGAAACTTGACTGTAGATGGGTCCGCGGTAACACGGCATTGCGGTGAGAACACTTTTGTGACGGCTGTCCGCGAGGAAGCGAGCTCCCCCCTTCACCTCCATGCTGGAGCTTGGGAAACAAACTCCACACACCTCAGCAGAAAGCGCATACCAGGGCCCATGCGAGAAGCTCGCTTATATGGACAGCAGGCCCTGCCCACTGGCCCCTGATTGGTCACTACAGATCCACTCTGATTGGCCACAGATGGGCAGCTCTGATTGGTTGGGGGAAGCCTCAGTCCTATTGGTTGCAATAGGATTCCAAGACCTCCTCTAAAAGGGCTACTCAGGGGCTACAGTGCCGACAGGCAATGGGGTGAGGATTGGTGCAGGTGCGGAGGCTTCTCCACCAAGAGCCAGAGTGTGTGAGAAGCACCTGTGTAGAAATGGCTGCTGCTTGGCCACCAGGAGCCCTTCTTAGTTCTCACAGCCCCACATCTTCTCAGGTCTTCATCTTCTGCGTCGCTGTCAAATGTACTTTTTCAGCGTCGTCTGTGGAGTTTTCCTTTTTGGGTAATTGTGAACGTTGTAGTTCCGTTGTCTGCTGCCCTGAATCATCTCTTTGGTCAGTACACGCTAGAGACAGTGCAGCCAGTCACCCTGGATCCCGCTGGCACTGGAATGACTTGCCGCCCTTACTGCTCATTCAGGGGCCACTGTCCCGCTGACCCCACATCCTACCTCAGTGGCTCACCTTTTGCTTAACATTTAGGGCGACTCAGACGGCAGCTTGGAATCACAGCAGCGCGGTTACTTACATCCCGCTGTTCCAGTGCCCTGCTGTCTCCACCGTTCCCATCAAACCATTTCGATGCTTCTGCATCTTCACAGACAAGATCCAGTTTAACAATCCTGACACCATCTACCCAGAGGGAGCGTCAGATCCCACGAGATAAGGGTTCAAGTCCTCTAGGACTGATTTAGACTCCATCACAATTCCAGGTGGTTACCTGTGCTTCTGATCAACTGGACATAAATTGGAGGTTTCTATAATCCCATCCTTAGATCTGACTGGTTTGATAGAGCTGCTCACAGAGCTCAGGAAATTTACTTAGGAGATCACCAGGTTATTATGATAGGACATAACTCAGAAACAGCCAGATGGAAGGGGTGCACAGGGCCAGGTGTAGGGAAAGGGTCACAACACTCTCCCCAAATCTCCATGTGCTCATCCACGCATCTCTTGTGTTTGTTTGAAGGAGGCTTCATTAATTACACAGGCACAATGGACTGAATCATTAGCCATTGGTGATTGAACTAAATCTCCAGCCCCTCCCCTGCAGGTCAGAGGGGGAGACTGAGTTCCAGTCCTCTAATTACATGGTTCCTCTGGCAACTAGCCTCCACCTTTATGGGCTTTTCAAACACAACCGTATTAATACAAACTGTGGTTAAAAGAGGCTTGTTATGAATATCAAAATAAGCTTTAAGACTCTTCACTTAGGAAATGCAAGAGTTTTTGGAGCTCTGTGCAGGAAACTGGCCAAAGACCAAATATATATATATATATATATATATATATATATATATATATATATATATATATATATTTCTTACTATAAATCAAGTATCATAGAGTTTAAATCAACAAAAGATGGAAGGTAAATTTAAGGATATCTACCAGAAAAAGAGGTAAACAATAGGATTAGTCCCAGAAGTCCATCAGAATCTCAGTAGAGCCCTGGCTGGTGCGGCTCAGCAGACTGAGTGTTGGCCTGAGAACCAAAGGGCTGCAGGTTTGAATCCCAGTCAGGGCACAGCCTGGGTTGCAGGCCAGGTCCCCAGTAGGGGGCACATGAGAAGCAACCACACATTGATATTTCTCTCCCTCCCTTCCCCCTCTGTAAAAATAAATAAATAAAATCTGAAATACCTAATAGAAATCCCGTTGCGAGAACATACGAAATGTTAGGGGAATGTTCTTTAAAAAGCTTCCGAAGCTCCCAAGGCGATGAACGGCTCTGGGACGAAGAGGACTTGTGCCCAGGGCTGTGGGTTAGGACCACATTGAGATGTCACCAAGCCCAGGTCCAGCTGCCCATCGCTGGGAAGGTCAGTACTTGAGAGGCAGCTGATGTGAGGGAAGTGAAATTTTATTCAGGGGCTGGCCACCTAGAAAGTGGGGACTCTCATCGCAAAGCCCATCTCCCGATCTCACTGTGGGCAGGGGGGCTTACAAAGGCGGGAGGGACAAGGAGAATAAAGAGGTCGGGGGAGAGCCTGCACAAGTGCTGCAGTGTCCTGGCTGGTCCCAATGTGGGTCTTTAGCGTCCGCATCCTGGAACTGTTTGGTGCCAGCCAGAGTCCTGCAGGTGGGCGACCTGCGTCACCCAAAGTTGTGGTCAAGACCATTTTCGTACAAGCAGGAACTGGAACTGCTGGCGCTTGCAATGTGCTTACAAAGAAACTGTCAGTGTGTGAGTTCTTTTTATGATTTTGTTAGGACATTTTATTCTAATTCCATTTCATGGTAAGTCAGAGTAGCATTAAGTTTTTATTCCCCGTTACAGTATATCATTGTGACAGACGAGGACACCGAGGATAAAGAGAAGATGCTAAATGCTTTCACGGAGAATAGATCACACACAAACCATCAGAAATTAGAATGGCTCTGGAATTTTCAACTGCAGCCTTGGGAGCGGACAGCAAAAAAAATGATGACTTCAAGAATCTCGTAGGGAAAGTATTTCCAACCTAGAATTCTATACCCTGCCAAACTATCGATCGGAATGAGAGCAGAATAAACACATTTCAGACATGGACCCTTCCCAGGAAGCTACTAGAGGGCTGACTCCAGCAAAATCAGAGAGTAAACCAAGAAGGGGAGACAGTACAGACCCCAGGAAGCAGGGGCTCCATTACAGGAAAAAGAGATCCTCAAGGTTGACCACACAGAAAAGCTCAAGATGACAGCTGTGCAGGGGCTTTGGAAGCAATCGGTCTGCACCAGAACAGGAGGACAGAGGGCTCTGGCACAGAGGTCTCCAGGATTAAACACGGTGTGTCTGAACCTCTGGAAAATGTTACCGATAGGCTTGTGGCGAAGATGTTAGAGCCCTGGGGGAAAATTGGCTATGGGTCAGTAAACTCTAGGTATAAGAAAACTATTAAGGAAAGAAAATACTGGGTAAGTATTAAGAAAATATCGTGCAAGAATGGAGGCATGGTTTTTTGCAATAACAGGAAGCAGCCAGCAGTCACGGAAAAGCACCCGGGAAGTTGACGTAATCCTAAGGGTTAGGGAAGTCACGTGGCCATTCGGTGGGGAGGGGAAGGAGTTGTTTGGAGACTAAGTTCTCACTGACCTTATATGGAAGTCCACAGAAATGCCTAAATACATAGACAACTAGCAGCCTCTGGTTTACCAACAAGGGGGTTCCTGTCACAGGAAAAGCTATAAGTTTAAAGTATTTGCCTCCATGGAATACACAAGGGACGGTGATTTTTACTCTGTCCCCCGTTCTGCGCGAATTAAAGCCGTGTACTGCCGTCACTTTGACTTTAAAACAAATTACATCAAAAGAGTTGGCTCCGACCACGCTTCGTCTCTTCGTCCTCAAGGCCAAGCCAACGTCGCTGCGGACAGTTGCCCACGTCCCCTCAGTCTCCGTTTCCCTGGTAACGGAACGCGTCTCCAAACCCAAGAGCGCCACGTAGGATCTGGAGACGGCAACGCGCCTCGCACACTTACGCACTTCCGGCGCAGGCTCCGCCCCCGGAGCGGAGGGCAAGATCCCCAGTCCGCGCGCTGCCTGGATTGGATACTCGACTCCGGTCGCCTGGAGCCGAGTTCCGTCCCTGTGCGTGTCCGGCCCTCAGTGACCCCGGGCGCCAGTGTCCCGGCGCGCACCCAAGGAGCCCGGCCCCTTCCCGTGCGGTTGCACGTCGCTCGGCCCCTGCCCCCGAGCGTGGTGACAGGTCCGTGAGGCTGCCGCAGTCCGCACCCCTCTGACGACCGGATCCCACGTCGTCCGACGCGAACGCGCCCTGCGTCCGCGGCGGCGCAGACCCAAGCTGGAGCCCCCACTCTTCCCGGGGAAGCAGGCCTTCCCAGCGTTGCGGGGCCAGGATTCCATCACGCCCGCCCTGTCGCGGCGCCCCCAGCAGCTGTCTGTGTTAGTGACGCCGCGGGGCCTCCTGGGAGTTGAGGTTTAGGTCCGCCCCCGCTCTTGGCGCTCGCGGGCTGCAGACTACAACTCCCGGCAGGCCTTGCGGTGGCCCCAAGAGCCGGAGTGCTCGCTGGGGGCTTCGACATCCTTGGCCGGTGGGCTGGGGTGCGGCGGCTTGCCTGGCTGGTGCTGGGCAGCGGAGAGGCTGCAGGGCTGCTGGCCGCCTTGCTAACAGACTCGGCGCTTCTCAGGCCCCGGGAGTCCCTGCGACAAGCGGGCGGGACGCAAACTTGCGAGCAAGTGTAGGGGTCGACAGTGGTCGTAATGTGGCCGGGGCCGGGGATCTGGCAGCCTCCGGGGGCCTGCGCGGCTTCCCGAGGAAGGGCGATGGAATGACACGGGGCGGGGCGGCCCTGGGGGACAGAGGCGGGGGACACCTTGGTGGTGGGCGCCCGACCCTGTCCTGCCCTGGCTCCTTGTGTCCCGGCTCCCCCCGCGGGCCAGTGCTCTTGGCCATCACGCAGCGCGGGGACCTGACGTCTGCAGGGCCGGGGCCTCCAGTCCTCCGGCTGCATTCCAGACGGCCCAGACCCCAGGGAGCCCTGCAGGGCAAGAGGCAGGCTCCTGGGGCGGCCTTAGGTGTCATGGGCGCTGTCCCGGGAATGGGCATACAGACAGGTTAGCCCTTCCCGCGCGATCCCGTTGGAGGTGCTAACTGCGTGTCTCCTCGCCGCCACAGGGTCGTGGCTTGCGCCGGTGGCCAAGCTCAGTGCCGGTGCCCAGCTCTCAAGGCATCAGGGCTGCAGCCCAAGAGGCGCAAGGCGGGCTGCGGGGGGACTGGACGGCCAGACAGGTGAGCTCTTGAAGGGCCTGTGGTGTGGTAGTTTAGGTTTGGCGCTCTCATTCCGTCTGGTGCCATGTCAAAGGGGTTTTGCTTGCTTTTGTGTGTGTGGCGGGGTGGATAATTAATTGTGTCTCTCCCCCTCGGAGTTGGGAACCAGTAGAAATAAACAAAGTCGTCAGACGGACTCCTGGCGGGCACCAGTGGGGCTGGGGATCAGGCAGCCTAAGCAAGTGGAAGCCCGGGCAAACCTCGTCCTTCCTGGCAGGTCCCCTCTCACCATTCCTGTGACCTAAATGTCACGATCCCATGCACAGCGGGCCAGCGCAGTGGTTGGAGTGTGACCCTCAGTCTGCAGGGTGCCTGAGGGTCTCCGCCTGGGCAGTGACCACCCTGCACTTCCTTTGGACCACCCGGACCCGCAGGTCTCAGGCAGGGCCAAGTGCGTTTTCCTGAGCTCTGTCTCAGGGCCTCACCCTACCCCCTCCTGGAGAACGTCCACCTCCCTCTTAGCCAGAGCTGCCACGTGACAGGAGCCTGCTGATGGTCCACACGGGGTGTTGATTCCAGCAGCAGCAGCGGGCCCTCGCGGGGTGGGGGGGGGGGGTGCTGCCTCCGTCGCCCCCAGGCTCCTCCCCATACAACTTTGTCCCTCTGAATAAAGGCATTTTGCCAACTTCTTAGCCCAACATGATTTAATCTTTGTGGCGTTGAAGTTTTTCCAATAAAACACTGACAAGTAGGGGACACTGTGCTTGCACACTGTTCCCGCACAGGGCCGAACGCACGGGCACCCAGGTGGGCGGGCCCTGTGAAGGGACCTGCAGCGCACGGGGCAGCCCCGGGGCCCCTCTGGTGGCGGGGACAAACGCTGATGATGTGACACTGACTTTTACAGCCATTTCTCCCGGACTTGCTGGCGGGCCACCTGCAGGGTTTGCTGTGCTCTGTGTCTCTGTGTCGGCAATGGGTGCTGGTTTCCAACGGGATCTTGGTGGCTGAGCACATGTGTGACCCAGGAAATAGCAGCTCAGGGTCTGGGAGGCCTGTGCAAGGCTGGTGTGCGCCCTGAGGTAAGTCCCATTTGGCTACAGCGTGTCGGTTGCACAAGTCCTGCCTCCCCGGCTGCCTCAGAGCCGTTTCCGGCATTTGCAGCCACAGCCGCGGAGGGGGCTCAGTGCCAGCCAGGGGCCTGGCCGGTGGGCGCAGCTGGGGGTGGGGGTGCTGGCACAGCATTGCTTCTGGCAGAGGAAGGAGGAAGTGGCTCTGGCTGAGCCCCCTGCTGGAGTGGGGGCCCTGCTCCCAGCCCCACCTGCTCCTGGCCCTGGTGTGGCCCCCACTCGCCCCCTCCGCACTCACCCCGGCGGACCTCCGGGTGAGGTGGCAAGCTTTGACGCCGGGACCTGGTGTCACGTGGAGCCCAGTCGGCCATGTACTGGGCCCCAGGGAGGACAGTGACGGACGGAGACCAAGAGGGGAGGTGGTGGCTCCCCTCACCTCATGAGGGTCCTAGGACGCTGTGCCAAGGTGCTTCTGAGCCTGGGACAGGGCGCCGCGTCACCCTGTCGAGTGCAGGGCAGCAGCGGGCGGGCGTTGCTGGAGGCCGTGCTCCGGCTCCGGTGACGCCGTGCTGGGCGGTGGTGCCCAGACCTCTGGAGTGGGGTGTGGAAGGCAGGTGACGGGGAAGCTCCCAGGGCATGGGTGCCCCAGAGCGGGGCACTCCTCTGCCCTCCAGTGTGCCCCTCAAGGTGCATTCGTCTGGGCTAGCACGGTGAGGTTGGGGGGTGTGTGGCCTGGGGGTCAGCCCTGGGAGGGTGGCAGCTCGCTGGCCCGGGGTTGGAGGCGGACTGCCAGACTGTGCTAAAAATACCGGGTGTGAAGACGCCAGACACTGGCCAGAGGCCCTGGTGACCCTGCCCTGCCCCCCACGTGCCGCAGTCGCTGGCCACGGCCTGGCCCTTGTTTGCCTCCGGCCCTGCCAGTCACCCCAGCCCTGCTCTCTGTTCCCTGCCCGCCTGCTGAGAGCAGGGCCGCGCTTGCTCTGCCATTTGGGGTGCCCCCCGCCCCGTGTCTTGGTGGAGGCGGTCCTGCAGCACACAGCCAGTGGATCCCCAGGCCCGCAGACGGGCAGGCGCGGCGGCTGGCCGGGCAAGCTGAGCCCGGGCTCCGGGGCACGCCGCCCTGCTGCGACCGCCGCACCGGCTGACGGCGCTGAGGCGGGTCCTGCTCAAGCTCTCCGCGTCGGAGTGGGGCCAGTCTCCGGGCTCTGCCGTCGGGGCGCCCCGGTAAGCCCGCGTCTGCGCTGCGCCCGGGCGCTCACACACACACGGCTGCCTGTAAACAGGCCGCTCCGGCACCTGCAGCTCCGGGTGCGTCTGGGTGGGAGGAGAGCGCGGGTGGGCCTGGCAGAGGTCCGCAGCCTGGAGAGGGACAGGATGGGGCTCGCGTCCTGAGGGGCAGTGACAGCACTCTGCTGCCACGGGCTGCTCTGCTGGAGTCAGACACGTGTGACAGCTGCTGGCAGGGAGGCACCACGCAGGGCTCTGAGGCCACAGGTGGGTGGCCTGCCGAGGTGGCAGCCCCCAGGACCCCTCCCTCTGCCTGGGGCTTGCCGCACCCAGCTGAGGTGTCCTCACATGGTCCTTCTGGACATGGACACTTGGCTGTGGCAGGTCTGGGCGTGGCTGCAGGAAGACCGAGAAACCCTTCCGTGGCCCCGGGCCTCAGCGCTCACCTCCTCAGAGGCCACGTGGGGGAGGGCAGGACAGGCCCCAGCGGAGGGGCGGTGTGGCCCAGGAGGAGAGGCCGACTGGTGAATCCGCAGCGAGTCGCTTCTGTGAGGAAAGGCGCCTCATCGACCTCTGGATCTGGAGGTCCGTCCTTTCCTGAACGCCCAGCAGCCTGTGGAGGCCCCGGAGGTCCTGGGCGGTGCAGGGAAGGCGCCGGTGCAGGGTCCCTGCCAGGAGGACGGGGTTTGTAGGAGGCCACACGGCCTGAGCAGCCCGCACCCCTGAGAGTACAAGGGGTCAGTCGCTTGGATCCTCAGGCCGGGCACGGACGACAGCCCTGCCCACTGCGTTGGACGTAGGCTCGGGTGGGGGGGGGCAGAGCGTGCATAGCAGGTTACCTGGGTTCTGGGGCCTGTGGCTGGGGCAGGAACGGGGCGGCGGGCAGAGCATGGCCACTGCCCCTCCTCACTGCCCGTCGGTGGCCTCAGCTGGGCCACCGTGTTTCCTGAGGCGGCCAGGCCTGGGCTGGCCCGGGCTGGGGGTGCGGCAGGGCCCAGACCCCGCAGCGACATGGCTTTCCTCCCCAGGCTGGCCTCGCGGGTGCTGGAGGCGGCCCGACCACAGCTCGGCCGCACCCCAGCAAGCCCCAGCGTCTCCCGCCGGCCTCCCCCAGGCTGTGCGGCCAGGCACCCCAGCCCTGCCTCGTCACCCCAGCTGTAGAGTCCGCGCGGCTCCGTGAGGTCCTGCTCTGCCCCACGGGCACCGTCCCCAGAACGGGCGTGGGGGCTGCTGCTGTGCCTTCCAGGAGCCGCTCAGCCCTGTCCTTCAAGGCCTGTTGGTTTTCGCTCTTAACCACCTCCCAAGTCCGTTCGTGCTGCTAAAGACCCTGCACTGGACAGTCAGCGAGGGAGGTGCAGGCCCTTGGCGAGCCGTCTGCGAGGGGAACAGGCGTGCACTTCCGGGTCGGGGGCTAGTGTCCACCTGGAAGGCCCTGCAGCCGAGGTGGCCGCCTCTGCCACTGTCTCCAGGGCTCCAGGCCGGAGATTTGCTTGCCGCGTTGGTGACCTCTCTGTGAACTGGGTCGGTTTTGGGCACGTGGCTGTTCTTCAACACCTGTGCCTGAGCTTCACCTCCAGCTGCCGCTGGTAGAGTGGGGGGGCTCCTGCTCCCCTGGGGCCAAAGGGGGGTGCTGTGCACACACCCGGGGCAGCTGGGCTTCCGGAGATGGTCCGGCAGGGTGGCCGGTGACCTGGGGGGGCCGTGGGAGACACTGAACGGGTGACCGACCCCGCGCGGCGGTGGCCAGGTGGTCCGTCGCAGGGTTTCGACTGTTTTCCACAGGGCTACCTGCTTTGTGCGCTGGGGTCCGCGCCCTTCCCCCGGGGCGGGTCCTAGTCCTTTGTGGACACGCAGACCGTGCACCAGTCCCTGCGGTCTCCGTGGGCCTCAATGAGCAGCCTCTGAGCCTCGGTGCCGTCCACCCCTCATCGGTTGTGCCGTCTGCTCTCTGCCGTCAGCTGTGCTGCCTGGCCTCTCCCTGCCGCCCGGGAGCCACGTCCGCTCATTCTTAAACGCCCACAACTGGACCTACTAGTGGGCCCTTGCTGAGGGGACCTCCCCTGCCAGGTGTGTGCCCTCGGTCCCCAGGACCCACTTTCCTCCCGTGGGGGCTGCCCCCCACCCCTCCAGCGCACAGCAGGGCAGGGTCTCGGAGCAGCTTGAGAGGCCTTTCCAAAGAGGTGTCCACCCTCCCCACCTCCCCCCCGCCCCCCGCACGGTGCCACCCTCACTGTCGGGGCTGCGCCTCCCGCCCTCTCTGGCGCGCATGCTCACGACACTTCACCAAGCTCCCCGGGGCGGGGGCGGGGGTGGTGTCCACCCCACTCGCCCTGGCAGCCCTGCCGTGGCCTGAGGGTGCCCCCTGCCTGCAGGTCCCCGAACAGCGCCGCCTACCATGGACCCGGACCCCCAGGCGGGCGTTCAGGTGGGCATGCGCGTGGTGCGCGGCGTGGACTGGAAGTGGGGCCAGCAGGATGGCGGTGAGGGCGGCGTGGGCACGGTGGTGGAGCTCGGCCGCCACGGCAGCCCCTCGACCCCTGACCGCACGGTGGTCGTGCAGTGGGACCACGGCACCCGCACCAACTACCGCGCGGGCTACCAGGGCGCGCACGACCTGCTGCTCTACGACAACGCCCAAATCGGTGCGTGCGCGGTGCGGGCGGGGGGCGGGGCGTGCCCACCCCCTTTGACGCTGCCCCGCCCCCAGGCGTGCGGCACCCCAACATCATCTGTGATTGCTGCAAGAAGCACGGGCTGCGGGGCATGCGCTGGAAGTGCCGCGTGTGCGCCGACTACGATCTGTGCACGCAGTGCTACCTGAGCAACAAGCACGACCTCACTCACGCCTTCGAGCGCTACGAGACGGCCCACTCGCGCCCGTGAGTCTTGCTGCCCCGGCCGCCATGTGGTTGCGACGCGCAGGGCCCTGACAAGAACCTGTGACCCCTGGCCACGCCGCCTACTCGCTGTCCCCCAGGGCACGTCCAGGCCTTCCTGAGCCGTTTCTCTGAAAAGTGGCCAGGGTCACGGTCATTTTAGGGGCCTGGGCATTGACACCCGCTGCCGCTCCACCAAGCAGGCTGCCAAGAGGGGTGCTCTGGGGTGGGGTCTCCTCTGCCCCGGCACCGGCCCCAGGGCCAGGCGGGGCTCCCGTGAACAGGGCACGGAGGGTGGCCCCTGGGCGCGCAGTCAGCCTCTGCTGTGGCGGCCCTGGGCCTGGTGGTGGGAGCCCGCCCCCAGGCTCTGCTGAGGAGGGGCTGCTGGTCTGGCTGGAAAGCTCCTTGGCTGTGGTCAGCAGGGTCAGCTGGGGAGGAGGTGTCGGGGTTGGGGTGGGCACCCAGGGGCACCACCCCATCCCCTGGTGTCCTTGTCCCTCCCTACACTGTAGCCAGAAGGGGAGCAGGGATCAGCTCTCTGGGCACCTGTGGCTAAGCCCGTGTTCCTCAGTCCTACGGTAGCGGTGTGCTGAGCCCCCCAGACCAGGCTGTGTGCTAAACGTGGGGGGCAGCCTGTGCGGAGGGACTGCACGCGGGGGCCGTGCTGTGAGGCTGTGCCCAGGGTGCCCGTCCAGCCCAGCGTCAGGGACGGTCTCCTGGAGGAACACGGTCAGCAGGCTCCCTCCAGGCCCTGAGTGAGGAGGGCACTGACCCACTGGGCCACCGTCGGGGCCCCGGGTATGGGGAGCGAGGCTGGGGAGGCAGAGGGCCTGTCACACCGCCGTCGTGCATGGCCTATGATGTGCAATCTTGCAGGGTCACGCTGAGTCCCCGCCAGGGCCTCCCACGGATCCCATTGAGGGGCATCTTCCAGGGGGCAAAGGTGGTGCGGGGCCCCGACTGGGAGTGGGGCTCGCAGGACGGTGAGTGGAGGGGGGCAGAGCGGGACGGGCAGGGCTGGGCTGGCGAGGGTTGTGGCTGCACCTGGTGGTGTGGGCTTAGCCTGCCAGCGGGTCCACTCCCCCTCCAGGAGGGGAAGGGAAGCCAGGCCGAGTGGTGGACATTCGTGGCTGGGATGTGGAGACGGGCCGGAGTGTGGCCAGCGTGACGTGGGCTGATGGCACCACCAACGTCTACCGTGTGGGTCACAAGGGCAAGGTGGACCTCAAGTGTGTGGGCGAGGCAGCTGGCGGCTTCTACTACAAGGAGCACCTCCCGAGGCTCGGTAAGGCCTGCCTGCCCGCCCTCCTACCCTGGCTGAGCCTGCGGTGGGCTCTGTAGGGTGTGGGGTGGGGGCAGGTGCAAGGAGGGGAAGGGAGGGTTCGGCCTGAGTGGGGCCCGCCGCCGGCCTGTAGGCAAGCCGGCAGAGCTGCAGCGCAGGGTGAGTGCGGACGGCCAGCCCTTCCAGCATGGGGACAAGGTGACGTGCCTGCTGGACACCGACATCCTGAGGGAGCTGCAGGAAGGCCACGGCGGGTGGAGCCCCAGGATGGCGGAGGTGAGCCGCCCCGCCCACGGGTCCTGTGCCCTCCCTCCTCACAACCTTGGGGCCTCAGCCACGGCCGTCAGACAGACCGGCACCGCACACAGCACCATGGGTCGCGGGGACACGTGCGTGCGGTTCAGCCATGAGACCCCCAGGCCTCCCCGCCAGGTGCTCGCCCAGGTGCCTGGGCGCTGGGCCGAGGCCCATCCTCTCTCTTCTGCATCCCCTCCATGGACTTGCTCTGCCCTGAAGGTGTAGCAGGGGGCCTGGCAGGGTCCTGGGGGCAGTCCAGGTGGGAAGGGACACAGGCAGGCGAGCCACTGGGAGCCGTTGGGGTGGGGCGGGCAGGCGTGAGTGTCTCTTCAGAGCACCAGAGGAAGCCACGGGTTGGCTTACTTTCTGAAACGCCCACGTGGGTGCTGGTGGGGAGTCCGTGGGACTGGGAAGGCCTGTCAGGACAGAGGCTGATGCTTGGCCAACAGCGCTGGGCTGGGAAGAGGAACAGGGAGAAGGGATTCACAGAGGGTGGGCAGTGGAGGTGGTGGGAGGCTGGAAGGAGGTACATCAGCAGGCAGGGGCCCTGGGACAGAGCGATGGACTCCCCTCGAGGGAGAGGAGGACATGCCCCCACTTGGCTCAGGACCCGGAGTCCGGGACCCCGGGGGCCTTCAGGGAGGGTGCGTGTGGGGTCAGGAAACGGGGGGCTTGTAGAGGGAGTCCTGTGCGGGTGAGGCCCCAGGTGTGGGGGGGTTACTAGGAAAGGTTTGGGGGTGGGGCTGAGGCCCCTTGACCCAGGCTCTCCTTGGTCATGCTGGGCCCACACACCCAGCGCCGTCAGAGCCCGGCTTTGGCCTTGCTGCCTGCTCCCCCGCCTGTGTGCAGGGGCAGGCTCACCCTGGGCTGCGCCTCGGCCCAGAGAGGCGTCCATCTGCTCCGGGCACCACTGCCCGCTGCCTCTCCAGCCGTCGCCCCACAGCACTGAGGCTGAGCCACCCAGGGTGCCCCGGTCACCTGTGGCCCTCATCACACCAGACCCTCTGGACTGAGTGTTTCTGGCCAGGCTGGGACCAACTTCAGGCCTCCCTGTCCCAAGGCACTCGGTTGGGGCACCCCTGCTCCAGGACCCTGGGCGGCTGCGCTGCCTGGGGGCCCCCTCACAGGCCCCCCTCTCTCTCAGCACAACTTCCGGGCGGGTGACGTGGTGCGGGTCATCGACGGCCTCGACACGGTGAAGCGACTGCAGGCCGGCCACAGCGAGTGGACAGACGACATGGCGCCTGTGAGGCCCCCCCACGTCCCCCACCCCGTCCTTCCCTCCAGGGAGGCCTGCCTGTGACCCCACCCTCCCCGCAGGCCCTGGGCCGAGTGGGGAAAGTGGTGAAGGTCTTTGGAGACGGGAACCTGCGTGTGGCGGTCGGCGGTCGGCTGTGGACCCTCAGCCCCGCCTGCCTGGTGGCCTACCGGCCTGAGGAGGACAGCAACCTGGACGTGGCCGAGCACACCCGGGAGAACAAAAGTGCGGGCAGCCGGTGGCAGTGGCTGTGGGCGGTGGGGCCGCCCTGGGCTGCTGCGAACCTCGGCCTCTCACCCCAGGCCCCCTGAGCGTCGCCCTGGACAAGCTGCGCGCCCAGAAGAGCGACCTGGAGCACCCCGGGAGGCTGGTGGTGGAGGTGGCCCTGGGCAACCTGGCCCGGGCTCTGGACCTGCTTCGGAGGCACCCTGAGCAGGCATGCCCCCGAGACCCCACCCTGAGACTCCGGGCCTGGTCAGTCGCCTGGCTGGGGCAGGGCCTGGAAACTGACCCGCTGTCGCTCCCGGCAGGTGGACACCAAGAGCCAGGGCAGGACCGCTCTGCAGGTGGCTGCCTACCTGGGTCAGGTGGAGCTGGTGCGTCTGCTGCTGCAGGCCCGGGCAGGCGCGGACCTGCCTGACGAGGAGGGCAGCACGGCTCTGCACTACTCGGCGCTGGGGTGAGGCCTGGGCGGGGCCTAGGGGCGGGGCCTGCAGATCCCTGGGCAGCAGGCAGCACACCCTCCCGCCTCCTCGCCTTGCCCATCAGGAACCAGCCCGAGGCCGCCCGAGTGCTCCTGACCGCGGGGTGCCGCCCCAACGCCCTCAACGGCGCCCGGAGTGCCCCGCTGCACGTGGCCGCGCGGAGGGGCTTCCTGGAGGTGGTGAAGGTCCTGTGTGAGCTGGGCTGTGACGTCAACCTGCCCGTGAGTGCCAGCCCCCCGGCCCTGCCCCTCGGGCCCGGGAGGCCCGCTGCTGAGTAACTGCTGGCCCGTCACTGACAGGACGCCCAGGGGAACACGCCGCTGCACTGCGCCATCTCTGCGGGCGCCGGTGCCAGCGGCATCGTGGAGGTCCTCACTGAAGTGCCAGGCGTCAACGTCACCGCCACCAACAGCCAGGGCTTCACCTTGCTGCACCATGCGTCCCTCAAGGGCCACACGCTGTGAGTTTGGGGTGGGCACAGGGCCAGGAGCCAGGCTGCGGGCCACCCTGGGGCCACCCGCCTCAGACACACCTCCTGCTTCCCAGGGCTGTCAGGAGGATTCTTGCTGGGGCGCGGCAGCTGGTGGACGCCAAGAAGGAGGACGGCTTCACAGCGTTGCACCTGGCCGCCCTCAACAACCACCGGGAGGTGGCACAGATTCTCATCCAAGAGGTGAGGACACGGGGCCCCCCTGCTGGCAGGGGATCAAGGTCAGGGCCTGTCAGGGTCTCTGGGCTGAACCTTCGCCTCTGCCCTCCCCAGGGCCGCTGTGACGTGAATGCCCAGACCCGGAAGCTGCAGTCCCCGCTGCATCTGGCCGTGCAGCAGGCCCACGTGGGGCTGGTGCCCCTGCTGGTGGACGCTGGCTGCAGCGTCAATGCCGAGGACGAGGACGGGAACACGGCCCTGCACGTGGCCCTGCAGCGTCATCACCTGTTGCCCCTGGTGGCTGATGGGGCCGGGGTGGACCCGGGGCCTTTGCAGATCCTGTCCAGGGTGAGGAAGGGAGGATCTGGCTGCAGGCGCCCGGCAGGACCCAAGGGACTGCCCCCCTCAGCTGTGGGTGACCCCTGGGAGCCAGGCCCTCTGGAGGGGGTGGGGCAGCCCTACACCATGGCCCGCAGCCCCGCAGTTCTGTGCTCCTGACCAGCCTGGGAAAGGGGGTTTGAGGGGCAGGTCTCAGAACTCAGCCCCTCCCTCTGCCTCCATTCCCATGGCCTCAGAGGCCTGGGGCCGCCGGGACCCCAGAGGCTCCCTTGGGCCAGCACTCCCCGCCGGCCAGGCCCTCACCTGCCTCTGTGGGCCTCCCAGTTGCAGGCCTCGGGGCTCCCGGCTAGCGTGGAGCTGACAGTGGGCGTGGCAGTCGCCTGCTTCCTGGCGTTGGAGGGCGCGGACGTGAACTACACCAATCACCGCGGCCGGAGCCCGCTGGACTTGGCTGCTGAGGGTCGTGTGCTCAAGGCCCTGCAGAGCTGCGCCCAGCGCTTCCGGTGAGCCTGGGTTGGTAGGGGGTGGGGGGCGGCGCCCCGGGCCCGGGCCCCTTCAAGCCCTCTCCTCCTCCAACTGCAGGGAGCGGCAGGCGGGCGGGGGCGCGGCTCCGGGCACCAGGCTGGTGCTCAGCATCCCTAACACCGTGACGAACCTGCACGTGGCAGCGCCATCGGGGCCCGAGGCCGCAGAGTGCCTGGTGTGCTCGGAGCTGGCGCTGCTGGTGCTGTTCTCGCCGTGCCAGCACCGCACGGTGTGCGAGGGTGAGTGGGGGTGGGCGGCGCGGGTCCGGGTCCCCGGGGGTCCAGCGTGGCCACGCCCAGCCTCTTGCTCCCCGCCCCTCCGCAGAGTGCGCACGCAGGATGAAGAAGTGCATCAGGTGCCAAGTGGTCATCAGCAAGAAGCTGCGACCCGGTGGGTTAGGGCTGGGGAGGAGGGGTGGGTCTCACACCAGCCCCTCACCCCCATCCCCGCCCACACCCTCGCGTGGCCAGCGCCTGACCCGGACCCGCCCGCAGACGGCACGGAGGTGGCCAGCGCAGTCCCCGCACCCGGCCCGCCGCGACAGCTGGTGGAGGAGCTGCAGAGCCGCTACCGGCAGATGGAAGAACGCATCACCTGCCCCATTTGCATCGACAGCCACATCCGCCTCGTGTTCCAGTGCGGCCACGGCGCCTGCGCGCCCTGCGGTGCGGCGCTCAGCGCCTGCCCCATCTGCCGCCAGCCCATCCGCGACCGCATCCAGATCTTCGTCTAGCCACGCCCCTCGCTCTCCGCAGCCGCCTTCCGTCGTCACCCTCCAGAGCCCCACCCCCCGTGTTTTATAAAAAGATTCACGGACTTTGCTGCTTGGTGCCTTCTTGCAGAGTGCGGGTCTCAGGCCCTGCCGAGCCTCGGTGCCCGCGTGCTGCCCACCACGCTGCCGGCCCCTTCAGCTGCCGCACTGGCCCAGCTGTTGGCCTTGCTTGGCGGCCAGAGGTCCCGCCCCCTCCCGACCCGGCATCCTGCCTTTCCCAGGGCTTCTGGGTGCAGACACCGCCTCTGGGCCAGAAACATCCTCCGGACACAGGCAGCCTCCTGCGACCCCGCAGCACCCGACCGCCCCTCCACTTTTCTCCCGGGTGGGGTGTGGAGATAGGCGTGGACCAAAGTGGTGCCTGGTTCTCGCTGTGGGTTCTGGGGTCGCGGTGAAGTAGGGTGGGGGTGGGGTGCGGCGTCGGTTGTAGGCCAGAGGCCCTCCTCAGGGTCTCAAGGACTGGGGAGAGGGCAGGAGTGTTGGGCAAGTGTTCAGCCAGGAAGACTGGGGCGCTGCCCCTGCTGCACCCCATGGCGGCGCTTTCCAAGAACCACCCGAAATGCTCCCCCGGAGCCTCGCGGCTGCTGGCCAGGCACTTGGCGCTGACCCCGCTGGCCCAGCGCACCGCTGTCATTCTGGGCTCAAGGCCTGGATGGAGAACGGGGAGGGCCGGGACCCTTGGCCTTGTACGGACAGCCCCACACACCCCGCCAGCCTTCGGACCCTAGTTCCCCCAGCCCAGAGGCGCCCTCGCCAACATCCCGCCTGTCCCCCCGGCTAATCCCGGTACAGTCTAAATGCCACCTTTGAGTGTTCCAGCCTCAAGACACTGTCCCCCACCTCCCACCCAGGACCACTCCAGACTCGGGCCCTGTGCCCGGATCCGCCGCAAGGGAGCCGCGTCAGGGATTCCTGGCTCCCTGCAGGTCCTGCCCCTTTGCGCCTTCCCCCCACGTCCGCCACCGGGTCCCTCCTCTGGCCTCTTCCAACTCTTGGTGGGACCCCTGCAGGTCCCCCTCCCTCCTGGCGCCATCCCCAAGCCGCCTACCCCGCCTCTTCCCGCTTAGCCGCCTGTACTCACTTGCCACGTCCCCTCCCTCAGCGTCCCCGCCCCTCTCATGAGGACCCTGCCCGGCTGCTCCGCGGGACGTATTCAGGGCTGGCCTGGATGAAGGTTCTACTCCGGAGTCTTGCTCAGTGTCGAGGGAGTTGGGGACGGGCCATTGAGGGAAAAGTCACAGGTCATTCAGTCCCACTCAGTTTGGGACCCCAACTGACCATCCTTGCCTGCTCTCGAACCCCTGGCGTCTGTCCCTTCCTGCCGGCCGGCTACCTTCTTGCCTCCACCTCCCGCCGTAGTGGCTCCACGCGACAGGCCCTGCCCAGGCCACTGCCACCGACTCGCAGGCCTGCCCCGGGTTCCCCTCGCTGACAGTAGAATGGCCAGCTGGTTCCCTTCAGAGGTGGCTGTCCCCACCTCCTGCTCCCCACCCCCCACCCCGGGGCTGTAACCCGAGCTGTCTCAGCGCCTCCCCTGGCTATTCGCGCTCCTGCAGGTCCCGCAGCCCCGGCACCCGGAGCCCCGACAGCGAGTCGGAGTCCACAGGAGCCATGGCCCACGGGCCCTGCGTCTCCTGGACGTCGTGGGGCGCCCGCACGCCGGCCGGCCGGCCGGGGGCCCTTCTGGGCGCCCTGTGCCTGCTGCCTGTCCTGGCGCTGCTGGCCGGGCTGGGGGCCCCGGCCGCCTGGCCCTCCGCGAGCGCAGCGCAGGTGAGTCCGCCCCCGCCTGGGGAACGGCGCTGGAGTCCGAGTGTCCGCAAGCCCCGGTGTATGGCAGGATTGGGGAGGTGGGCAGTCTCTGGTCCCCGGTTCCACCCACTCTGCCCTGGCATATCTTTAGTGACCTTTTGCTTTCTGGCTGTAAAAGTGACAGTTGCCGGCTTGAGGTAGAAAACCAGAAAATGCAGAAAAACCAAAAGTGGAAGTCAGTGCTCCCCCACCCATCAGCTTCCAGTCAGGTCTCCTGGTGTTGGCGACTCGGGCAGCCCCGCTGCCTCCCCAGAGCATTTGCTTCCCTTGAAGGGAGATGCCACGCCCCACCCCGCGGGGGTCCCCACTACCCCGGGGCCCGGCCCGCTGCCCCACCAGTCACCCCGCAAACGCCGCTACACGCTGACCCCGGCCAGGCTGCGCTGGGACCACTTCAACCTCACGTACAGGTGCGACCCTCACCCTGGGGGGAGGCGGGGAGCCGCGGGACGCCACCCCCTCCCCCGACCTTGAGCCTCCACCCCAGGATCCTGTCCTTCCCGCGGAACCTACTGAGCCCCAGGGAGACCCGGCAGGGCCTGGCCGCCGCCTTCCGCATGTGGAGTGAGGTGTCCCCGTTCAGCTTCCGAGAGGTGGCCGCCGAGCAGCCCAGCGACCTCCGAATAGGTGGGTGCAGCACCCCCGGTCCGGCCCGCCGCCAGGACCCCTCTCAGTCCTGTGCTCCCCCAGGCTTCTACCCAGTCAACCACACGGACTGCCTGGTGTCCGCGCTACACCACTGCTTCGACGGCCCCACGGGTGAGCTGGCCCACGCCTTCTTCCCCCCACACGGCGGCATCCACTTTGACGACAGCGAGTACTGGGTCCTGGGCCCCACGCGCTACAGCTGGAAGAAAGGTGGGCTGGGGCGGGCGGCGATGGGGGAGTCACACGGGCCGGGAGAGGGAGGCTGCGAGGAGGCCACGGGAAGCCCAAAGCCCCCAGCCCCCAACCCCCATGCCTCTGGAGAGGAGCAAGGCCGCATTCCTGGGAGCCGAGCTCACCGCCGCGCCGCGGCCGGCCTGGAACGTTCTCATCTGCCCGCGGCCGCAGCCCTGCCGGCGTGCAGCCGCGGGGAGCCAGGCCGGGGGGCGGGCGGGCTAGGCCCCACGCGCTGACCGGCGGGGCCCGCAGGAGTGTGGCTCACCGACCTGGTGCACGTGGCGGCCCACGAGATCGGCCACGCGCTGGGCCTGATGCACTCGCAGCACGGCCGCGCGCTCATGCACCTCAACGCCACACTGCGCGGCTGGAAGGCACTGTCGCAGGACGAGCTGTGGGGGCTGCATCGGCTCTACGGTGGGTCCCTGCGGCGGGCGGGGGCGGACGGGCCGGGGGCCGGGCGAGCTCTGAGGCCCGTCTGCCCTGCCTCCCGCAGGCTGCCTGGACCGGCTGTTCGTGTGCTCGTCCTGGGCGCGGAGGGGCTTTTGCGACGCCCGCCGCCGGCTCATGAAGAGGCTGTGCCCCAGCAGCTGCGACTTCTGCTACGGTGAGTGGAAGGGTAGGGGCCGGACGGGCCGAGCGGAGGGGCGGGGCCGGGGCGCTGACGTGGCCCCTCCCCCCTCCCCCGCAGAGTTCCCTTTTCCCACCGTGGCCGCCACCGCGCCGCCGCCCAGGACCAAAACCCGCCTGGTGCCCGAGGGCAGGAACGTGACCTTCCGCTGCGGCCAGAAGATCCTGCACAAGAAAGGCAAAGTGCAGTGAGTGACCCGCTCGCGACAGCGAGGGGGGCGGCGGGGCTCGGGCCCTGCTCAGCGCTGGCCTCCAACTCCGCCTCCCACAGCTGGTACAAGGACCAGGAGCCGCTCGAGTTCTCCTACCCCGGCTACCTGGCGCTGGGCGAGGCGCACCTGAGCATCATCGCCAACGCCATCAACGAGGGCACCTACACGTGCGTGGTGCGCCGGCGGCAGCGCGTGCTCAGCACCTACTCCTGGAGAGTGCGCGTGCGCAGCTGAGTGCGCGCCGGGCCGCCCATAAAGCACTTTCTTTCTCACGTCTCCGCGCCCTTTCTTGGGACTGGGGGTGGTGCGCGGGGTACCTAACCCGCGCCCCAGTGGATGTGGGGAGCCTGAGGCCAGGATGCCCCAAGTGTCCGGCACCGCCCCTCGGGGTGAGGACGGCTCTCGCAGACCGAGAGGCCTTTCCCGGCCTGTTGCGGAGGGTCCCCGCGCTCCGGGTTGGCTCAGGGCAGGGGGAGGCGGGAGGGCTGGGCTGGGGAGGGTGGGCCCCAGCCACGGGGTGGACGGGAGCGGAGCTGGGGGTCAGGCCCATGCAAGGGACCAGCTTGCTTCTGCGTGAGTCGCCCAGTCCAGCTGGAGCAGGAGCAGAGGCTGCCCAGCCGGCCTTCGTGGTGCGGAGACCACACCTTGTTCTGTGCGTGGGGCCGGAGGAGCCCTGCTCACACCCAGGGAGGGCACGGGAAGGACGCGCGGAGCTTCTGAGTCCATCTCCCCAGGAGGCACAGTCTCGAAGGAAGCCCGCAGCTGAGCTCACGCACCCAGCCCTGGGGGTCTGGGGCGGCCAGGGGTGCCCCGGTGCAACCCTGCTCCGACTGCTGTGAAGCGCAGCTGCTCTCCGACCCGCACAGCCTGGAGGGGGTGCTGGCGGGGGCTGCCCCTGCTGATGCCCCCGCCTCGTGGGGCAGGTCTGGAAACAGCCTTTTCTTCCACAAAGAAATAAGATTTAATTCTACAAATTTACAAGCCAAGATAAAATACAAATGAAACGTGGAAAACAAGACCAGCAGTCCGACACTCGAGGTCACTATTCACAGCAGCTGGGGGCAGCAGCTGCGTCCAGTTGGGTCTGGACCCCGGCGGCGCCTCCAGCTCCCCCCTGCCCTGGTCCCGCGGAGCCCCAGGTCCCCGGGGTTGGTGTGGGGTCCACGACATGCTCAGAACTTGAGGCTGAAGCCCGGGCCGGCCGCCGAGGCGCCCTGGTTGGTGGTGGTGAGGTGGAAGCCGGTCTCCTTCAGGTCGTCGTCTCCCTGGGAAGCAAGCGGTACCGTGGGGCCCGGCCGGGCCAGCCCCGCCCCAGGGCCTCCCGGCCTGCCCCCCGGCGCCAGCCTGCCCCTCACCAGCTGGCTGTAGCCCAGGCCTCCCTCAGGGGGCCGCGGGCTGGTGCCCCGCTTCACCCGCTGCTGCTCGCTCTTGGCGGGCCACGTGGGGAACATGGAGGGGTCGATGGGGAGGGGGGTCTCTCGGAAATACTCGTGCTTGAGGCCGTCCTCCGCGCTGACTCTCCGCCCCGGGAAGTAGGTCAGGAACCTGGGGGAACAGGGCCGGTGGAGTCCTCTGCGGGGGCGCGGGTGGGGGCGGGGCCCACGTCCACGCCCACGCAGCTCACTTGTTCATGAGGTCGAAGCCCTGGTCTGAGAGCAAGGCCCCGAAGCGCTTGCGCAGGTTGTTGTAGGGGTACTCGGTGAAGGTCATCTTCTTCACTGCCGGGAGCTCGTTGTAGCCGGGCCAGATCTTCTCGCTGGGGGTCCCCAGGTCCTGAGAGAGGGGCGCCTCAGAACGACCATGCCCAGCAGATACCGCCCCCAGGAGGCGCCCTGACCCACCTTAAACACTTTGTTGATCTGATCGATCTCCGATTTCCCAGGGAACAGTGGCTTCTGCGTCAGCAGCTCCCCGAAGATGCAGCCCACGGACCACATGTCCACCGCCGTGGAGTACTCCTGGGGGCGGGCGCAGGCTCAGGGGCAGGCGGGGCCGAGCGCGCAGGGCGCCCCACACGACCAGGGACTCACCTTGGCCCCCAGGAGCAGCTCCGGGGCACGGTACCACAGGGTCACCACGACCGGGGTGTAGGCCTTCAGAGGGGACCCGTACTCCCGCGCCAGCCCGAAGTCGCCCACCTGTGAGGACAGGACGGCGGTGAGCGGGCGTGGCTGGGGCCCGGGCGCCCCCAGGCGGGCCGAGGCGCACCTTGAGGATGCCGGCGTGGCTCAGCAGCAGGTTGGAGGTCTTGAGGTCGCGGTGCAGGATCCAGTTGTCATGCAGGTGCTTCACGCCACACAGCAGCTGGATCATCAGGGTCTTCACCTCCCCTGGAGGGCGAGGGGTGCGGCCCAGTCACCCCGGGAACACCCCCGCTCCGCACACACAGGCACCCACACTGCGTGCGGTGCCCGTGGTGATCCCACTGCCCCCAGGGACCACACCAGGCTGCCTGAGCACAAGGCTGTCCTCGTGAGGACACAACCCTAGGGGACACACTCAGGACCACAAGACCCGCCCACCTGGCAGGAACGGCTGCTTCATGGTTTCCATCAGGCTCTTGAGGTCATGCTCCACGTAGTTCATCACAATGTAGATCTTGTCCATGTTGCTGCCCACCACGATCTCCTGGGGGACGGGAGGCCTGTGGGCGCCTGCGCCCCCGCAGCCTGACACCCCAGGGCAGACGCTGGGGACAGCAGGCGCCGACTGAGAGGGACAGCTCTGACGTGCCTGGCGTTTCTGGAGGCCAGACTTCGCTTCTGTGCCCTGTGAGAAGGGGCTGAGCCCGGGAGTCTGCCTCGCCTGACCCTCCTGGGGGGTACGGGGGGGCCACCTACCCTGACGGTCACGATGTTGGGGTGTTGCGCCTTGAGGATGGTGTTAATTTCCCTCAGCGACGTGATCGGGAAGCCTTCCTTCTCCTTCTCCATTTTCAGGCGCTTCAGAGCCACAATCTCATCTGCAGACAGTGCAGAGGCGGGGGCTGAAGAACCGACCTCTCCCAGTGTGGCTAACCAGGCCATGCCGAGCGCCGCGGGGACGGGGAGCGCGCAGGCCTGGGCGCCGAGCAGCCCAGACCCCGGCCACCGGAAGTACAGTGCGTCCGGGCCAGCCTCTGTGCAGACCTGCCAGGGGGAGCTTCCCACTGTGCTCGCGTCCCTGCTGGGGCCAGGGCACACGGCCGAACCGCAACACCCGACACGTTCACCGGCAATGGGCTCGCACGACCTCGCCGACGTCTAAGACACAGGTGTGCACGCGGGGGGTGGGGGGGTGACCCCCACACCATGCAGGGCTGTCACTCCAGGCTGGTGCCCTAGCACGTCCTGGGTCCTTGCCTGGCTGACTCCCCCCTGCCCTTGTGACAGCAGGTGACATCCCTTCAACCAAACAGTAGAGTCTCGCGGTCAGGCTGACCTCTGGAGGTACCAAAGGCAATGCTCTGAGGTGTCACCCGTGAGTCCACCTGATGCTGGGTAGGCAGGCAGGGCCATGCCCAACACCAGGGAGGGTGGCGCCCAGGACTGCAGGGGCGGTGGGCTCCCCAGCCTAAGGCTGGGGCTCGCATCCCTCTGCACAGGACACCGGCAGGAAACCTAACCGCCCTCCCAGAGTCGGCACGGGGCCGCACGCGCCTGTGCACGGTGAATCGGCGGTGAGCATGCCCGGGGACACTGCTCCTCGAGCCACCCCATCCCCGCGCCCATGTGTCCTCCCCTGAGGCCCCCTGAGACCCTGCCCACCTGTTTTCTTGTCCTTCGCTCTGTAGACCACACCATATGTGCCCTCCTCGATCCTGTTCAGGCACTGGAACTCCTCCACGCTCCGACAGCCCTGGGGAGGTGGGGCACGGCATGAGGTGTGACACTGGGGCGGTACCCCACCCCCCACGCCTCAGGAGGGACCGGGTGTTGGGGGCGGGGCAGGCGCTCCTGTCTCTGCTTTCTGCAGTGAGAGCTGCCCCTTCTCGATGAAACAAAACCAGAGTGGACGAGGCTGGTCCCAGGCGCATCCTTCCTGCCAGGCCTGCCCGGTGCGTCCTGAAGGAACTGAGGACGGGAGCACCCCCACACCCGCAAGCCCTCAGGCCCTCCCTCTGTGTGCACCCTGCCGGGCTGGAGCGGCTCACCCAGGGCCCTGGGGGCAGCGTGCAGGGCCGGGCTGCCGTCCCCTGCATGTGGCGTGGGGCCAGGGGCACACTGCTGAGAAGCCCCATCTGGCAGACCTGCTAAGGATCCCGGCACCCAGGGTGGGGCCAGCAGGCCTCAGGGAGCTCCAGGCAGAGCCACCAGCCACGGAAAGCCAGGGGACAGGAGGCTACTCACCCCTCTCAGGACCCACTCCTCCCCAAGGCCCCCTGCAGTGTCCCCACTACCGATGTCCCAGGAAGAAATCGCGTGTGGATGCCCACCACGGCCCAGGACCCCGTGTAGCCCCAGGGGGGCTGCAGCGGGAGTGACCCCCAGGCCAGCCACTCACCAGGCTGCCTGCCGTCCACACATGGGACCCCTATGCGCTTCGTAGCTGAACCTCGCCCACGGACACGAAGGAGGCCGGTGGCCACGCCCTTTACAGCAGCCTCTACTGTCCTCAGGTGACAGCCCCCACCCAGCACCCGGCTTCTGCTCACAGTCACGGGCCTGTTGGAATCAGCAAGGCTGAGCCGGCTGGGGTGAAAAGCGCCTCACCTGCAGGGCGGGCAGGTACTTGGGCAGCTCCTGTTTGAGCTCGATGGGCGACAGGGCCGGGGACTCGGGCACGAACTCCCCTTCGGTCAGGGCGCTGCTCTGCGGGGTGGCCTCGCCCACCTCTTCCTCTCCTTCTTCACTTTCTCCGGAATCTCGGTCAAAACGTGATTCTGGAACTTCCAAATTTACAGCCGATTATGGGACCAGGGATGGACCACTGTCACAAGCCCCATCCTGCCCCAGGGGTGGGGATGCCAAGCGCTCCAAGAAGACACACCACAGTGACAACAGTGACACTCGAGCTTGACGACAGTGACATGCAAGCTGCTGCCCTGGACAGAGGGCACTGGGGCCTTGGGCTCGCTGGTTGGGCCACGACCACCAGGAGCCACTGCCCAGATGTTGGGCTTGAAGGACGCGGCCAGGGAAACCGGCCTGAGGGCGCAGCCTGGCTGCCCGCAGGCCCCACCCGGCCAAGTGCGGCCCGGGGCTCAGACCCAAACCGCTGTTCACCATCCCCTGGCGCTGAGGCCGGGTCAGGGCAGGTGGTGCCCCGCCTCCTGTCCAGGCCCCAGTGGCACTCAGTCAGCACTGTCCCCTCTGGGGGATGCCGGGCCCCCACTGGCCCGGCGTGGTGCCCAGGTCTCAGCCGGCCAGCTCAGTCCCGGGACGCGGCCAGGACAGGGGCGCCCTGTGGTCTCTGGGGCCCAACACGGCTTAGACAGCAGTATGTCCACAGGGACAGTAAGTAACTGCTACGGTCATGCTGGAGGCTTTTAAGCAGTGTCACTGCCCCTAGGGACAGACGCGGAGAACATGAACTACCACGGGGAGGCCTCTTACCCACGAGGATGTGGTTCTCGGTCTCTCGTTCTTCGTCTTCGCTCATCTCTTCCTCGCTCACCTCCTCTGCAAGACAGGGTGGGCATCGGCCAGCTGTCGCCCGGCCAGGCACTGGGGTCTGCTCCTTCCACCAGTCTCAGGTGAGACTCAGGTAGCGAGGCACTTTCAAGTAAGTTTTCTAAAATTAGACTTATCTGTCTGTAGTTCCCAAAACTCTAACCAAATACACCGTTGCGTGCCCTGGCCGGGTACCTCAGGGGCTAGAGCATCGTCCCACTACGCCAAGGCCAGGGCACGTACAGGAACGAGCCAGTGAACGCACAAATGAGCAGAACAGCAAATCGATCGCTCTTTCTACGTAATCAATAAAATAATGAAATAAAACGGGTAAGAAAAACACACTGCCACACCCCGTGCTCTCCTCACCAGCTGACTGTCCAGACGCATCCTCGGAGTTGCTCCCGGTCTCCTCTTCCTCCTCCTCCTCCTCCTCCTCTTCCTCCTCCTCCTCCGATTCTTCACTGCTGCTCCCCTCCTCTTCCTCTTCCTCTTCCTCCTCCTCCTCCTCCGACCCGGACCCTGATTCCGCTTTTGGAAGCAAAGAGCAGGATGTGAACTCTCGGGCCCTCCCTGTGCAGGGGCGAAGTCGGGCTCAGCCAGGTGAGTGGCTACCTGAGGAGGACTCGGCCGAGCTGGTCTTCCTCTCGTTGTCACTGATGTCTTGTAAGTCAGACAGCAGGTCTCTCTCTTCCATTTTCTCTTCTTTCACTAACAAAGTGAACCACCTAGGTGAATCTGGGGGCATATTTTAAGAATTTTCCAGCAAGAACCCCAGCACAGCAGCCCAAGCAGGTGCAGCCCAGCCCTACCTGGCTTCCGGCCGTCGCCCAGCTCGAACCTCTCCCGAGGCGGCCGGGGCGGGCTGCGGCCCCAGTGGCTGGCCTTCGCTTTGTCGCCATAGTCCTCTCGCACAGGCCGGTGATGGGCAGAGACTGGCACCGGGGCAGAGAGGGACACAGCGCTGGCAGCACTCCCCTCCCCGCAGGGCAGGGCCCTCTGGCCCCGTTCGCCCGCATCTCTGCTGAGGGTGATGGCCCTCGAGTGCACAGGGCAGGCACGACCACGCCCACCCGCCAGCAGGGCCCAGGGCCGAGGCTGAGGGGCCGAGGCTGAGAGCCCGAGGCAAGAAACCTGCGAACTGGAGGCCACGCACCCGCCCCGAGGACCAGGCGGACCCTCCGGACCATCACTGCTGGTCAAAAAGGGCCAGGGACCACCTCCTTGGGCCTGGGCCCCACCCCTGTGGGCAGCAGGCTCACAGGACACTGAGGGGGCCGTCGCACGCCCGGCCTGGGACGGCCCCTGGCCATATGCCCCTTGGGTGCAGCTGCCCTGCCTCTGGGCCTTCCTGGAGCCCTACACCCGCCTCCCCTGCCACCAGGGGAGCAGCTCGGGCCGAGGCCTCCCCGGCCGGCCGGCATACCTTCCCGCCGCGCCTCCCGCTCCTTGCGCCGCTCCTCCGCGCGCCGCTCGCGCTCCTTCTGCTCCCGCTGCTCCTTCTGCTGCTCCCGCAGCTTGCGCTCCCGCTCGCGCTTCCGCTCCAGCTGCTCCAGGCGGTCCCTGCAGTAAGGACATGTCACTTCTTCCCCACACAAAAGGTCACTTTTTTTACCCCCCGTGCTTTTCCCTCAAACTTGCAAAGTGCCTTTTTTGGTTGTTCAACCCACAGAGAGCTCTTCAGAGGCACAACCCACGAGTAGGCAGGCCCGGAGGGGCCGCTCCCCGGGAGCACAGCAGAACGGGCAGCCGGCGCGAGCAGCGGCCCCATCGGAAACTGCCGCCCACAGGTGCCGGGGCCTTCCTGTCCACCGGCTCCGAGTGCCCAAGGACCGCCCAGGCACACGCCTGCCAGGCACGTCTCCACGGCCACGGTGGGCTGCACGCGGATAACAGCTTCGAGGACGCATCAGTGCAGGAAACACTAGTGACCGAGGTACGTGTGGGTCACGGCCCCACAAGGTGGCCAAGGCGTGAGACCCGACGGTGGGTAACTCCCACAGCCCCCTCGTTATGCAGCCCAACACACGAACGCGTGGAAAGAGACGCGTCCTCGCACCCCAGAAACGCGCACGAGCACAGCAGTGGGGACGTCAGGCCCCGCACAGACGTCACCCAAGGGGCTGCATGGAGGGCGCCAAGAGCCTACGTGCTGTTTTGTAGGTGCGAGTCTGAGCCAGTTAAAACAACAGCTGCGGTTCACTTTACCTGTAACGTTTAACCGCTGACTGTAACTTTCACCAACGTGTGACGTTGTGCAACCACCACCGCAGCCAGTTGTAAAATTTCCCGCTGCCATCGGGCCAGGCAGCTCAGGGGGCTGCAGCGTCGCCCCCATGCACCAAGGCTGAAGGTCAACCCTCAGTCAGAGCACATACACAAGTCAACCAACGGATACGTAAGTAAGTGGGCCACCGCACCGACACGTGTCTGCCCCTCCTTCCTCTCCCTCTGAAATCAGTGAGAAACAACCAAAAAGCAAAGACGCCCGTCGCCAGCATGCTCCCGCAAGCCTGCCCACCGTGGCCGGCCCCCACCCTCAGCAGACGCGTCTGCCGCCTGCCTTTTTTCTCGACACTCCTGCTGCTCTGGGCGGTGACCTGGCACCTCCGCTCTGGGACGCCAGTGCTCAGAGCCCACACTGCACTCTCCGCGCAGCTGCGGCCGCACCCCCAAGGTGACGTCACTTTGGTTCCAACTGACTTCAGAACCCTCTTCGTTTTTTCACGGCATCTTCCTCAGGCCACAGGTTTATTCAGAACTGGTTGTGGGACTTTTCCAACTTTGGGGGACTTCCTGGGGCTTCTTTCTGCTGCTGATTTTCAGCTTAATTCCGTGGTGTAAGAGGGGGTAGGCTGCACGATTTCGACTCTCAAATCCTGGGTCGGTCGTGCAGCCTTGCACGTGATCTGACAGAGGCGGTCTTAGAGGGGGGCTCTGGCCGTGGGCGGCGCGGCCGGCAGGTTAGGCCGAGTTGGCTGGCAGTCCTCTCCGAGTTTCCTGCGACCTCGGCGATTCTCTCTCCTCCCGACAACCAGACCCTTCCAGTGACGACCAGCTGCCGTCTCTGCTTCGTGCATGCCGGACTCTCGTACAGCAGGTCAACGTGCATCGTCACCGTCCTGTCTTTCTGACGCGCTCGGCGTCTTGTGACGAAGCCCTCTGTGTGTGGTGACGGTCTCAGTGCCCATTTCGGTGTGAAAGCGGCCACTCGAGCTCTGTGGCTGCTGTTCGCCCACCACGCCCGCCCCGTCTCTCACGTCCAGCCCATTCTGTCCGACTCGCAGGCGGCACACAGCGGGACCTCACTCTGCCCACCTCGCCCTCGTTCGGGGCACAGAGGCCATTTCACCGTTAGTGTAACCGTGGGTATGGCTGGACCTGTGGTTTCTGCCGCTGTCCTGTTTGTTCCTTGGCTTCTGCCCATTTGGGGTTTAAACCAGTGCCGTCAGTGGGCACCTCACTGCTATGCTCACTCGTGCCTGCTCTCGGGGCCACGGCCCGCAGCCCAGCAGGCTCACATGAAGTCACCCCCATGGAACGCAGAGGCAGCCCCGCCCACGCCTCTCTGCAGCCTGCACGGCGACCGTGTCTGCGTGGCCCCTGGTTTCCACAGCCCCGTCTTTTGAAGAGGTCAAGGTGTGGGGAGAAACGTGCTTCCTCCATGGGAACCCACTTCACCACTTCCAGTGCTTTTCTTCCCGTCGATGTGACGGTCCGGCGTCGCCTCCATTCAGCTGAAGGTCCCCGACGGCGGGGCCTGCAGTCTGCGCTCAGGTGGGAACGCCTCGCCCTCCGGCTCAGTTTGGAGACCAGTTCCGCCTGACACACAATCGCTGGCCGGCAAGTTTTCTCAGCGTGACTCGGCCGTCCCCGCTCCGGGCCTCCCCCGCGAGCCGTCGGCCTCGGAGGACCGAAGCTCCTTCGTGTGGAGGCTGCTCCTCTCTTGCTGCCCCTCGAGAGTTTCTCCTTGGCTTTTACAGATTGACTAGGATGTGACTTTGTCTCTCCGTACTTGGGGTTCATTTATCTTTTTGCAAATGCAGATGTTTTTCATCAAATTTGGGAAGTTTTCAGTCATTATTTTATTTTTAGTTTTTATTTCCGTGAGAGGGCAAGGGCGGGAGAGGGAGAGAAACAGGGATGTGAGAGAGAAGCAGTGACGGGCTGCCTGCCGTACGGTCCCCCGACTGAACCCGCAGCCCAGGCTCGTGCCCTGCCCGGGAATCGGTGCTGTGACCTTTCAGTCTGGAGGACGGTGCCCAGCCAAGTGAGCCGTGCTGGCCGAGGCTCGGCCATTACCCCGTGAACATCTCTGTCCCCGCCCTCTTCTCTCCCGCGACTGCTAGCCCGTGGGTGTTGTCCTGCAGACCTCCGAGGCTCTGTTCGTCTTCCTTCGACCTTCTCCCCGTGCTCTCTGGAAGGCACATTTCTACCGTCCCACCGTCAGCTCCCTGGCTTCCAGGTCTTTTCTGAAGCCAAACCTTCCCTAAAACTGGACACTCACTTTCTTCTGGTGCTGCCCCCACCCCCTCAACAGGAGTCTGATTTCCTCAGTTTCCTGTACATCTCAATCCTTTCTGTTGAACACTGGACGTTTTAGGTCACGTAGCAGCTCTGGGTTCCAATTTTCCCTCCTAGCCGTCGCGTTTGTTTAACGACCTGCTGGGCTACATGTGCCTCCCGCGCAGAGCGCGGCCAGCGCTGCCTATTTCCCACGTCCCTTTTTGTGTCCAAGCCTGGTGTCCTCGGGCTCTCGCAGCCGTCCGGCCAGCCCACACCGGACACGCAGGGCAGAGGGCAGACACGCACGCTCCGTACGCCAGCGGCACACCCGGACGCTGCGGGGGCGCTGTGCGCCTCCCAGCGGCCTCAGCTCCTCCCGCACCCTCTGCGACAGGAGAGCCAAGGCTCACGCGGCTTCCTCAGACGCCCGTCTCCTGCAGTCCTGGCTGTGGGGAACGTAAGCACCTTCCTCACAGCAGGCCACCTCCCAGGCTTTCTCTACAAATGACCTCCACACACTGCGGGGGCCTGGCGTTCCCACACGTCTGTGTCCCCTCGCCCTGGACCACAGAGGACAGGGCTGGGCTCCCAGACACCCTCTCCTGGGAATCGGAGCCCGCCAAGAGGCACCGGCAAACGAAGACCCAAGAGCCTGGTGCCCCAGCTCCAGGCCTGTTCTCAAGGCCTGTTTCTCGTTTGTTGGAAAGAACTGGTCTGTTTCTGCTGTGACCCAGAGAACGCTAACACCGTATGTCCTTAGTCTTCCTGGCCTAGAACAGAACTCAAACACGTGCGCTGAGTGAAGAGACGCTGACCCCCCACACCACACTTCTCCTAGGCACCGTGCCAGCGTTTGCACGAGGGGACGCGCCCCTCTTTACCGGCCTGAACACAGCACCGCACGCCCGCCACGGGCACTTCCCTCAGCACCCTTCGGAGCCCAGCTCAGAGGCACCCGCTCCTCCTCTTCCCTGTCGTCAGCCGACAGGTCTGGGAAGTAAATTCCTCCCTACGCTGCCTCGCTCTCTCTCCCCGCTGCTCCGCGTCTGGTCCGAACCAGTGCAGGCACCTCGTGTCTGCACTCCCGGATCCGGCCCCCAGCACCCCCAGCTGTGAGCCTCCCTTCAGGCCTGTGGCACCCTCACAGGGGGTCTCTGATGTGAGACAGGCTCCGCTCAGTCTGGCTGCCGAGGGGCTTCCCCTCCCGCCTCCACGGGGAAGAGGCGGAAACACAGATTCTGTTCCCTTCACTATTCCCTCTCACTCGGTTCACAGCCAATTCCGGCTCCCAAATGCAGTGAAAGCGCGCTGCCTCCGGGACCACCCTGCAGGAGAGCCCCTCCCGCACGACGTCTGCTCCGAGCCCCGACCACCGGCCCTCACCTCTCTCTCCTGGAGTGCTCTCTGGCCATCTCCCTCCGCTTCTGCCTCTCCCACTCGCGGCGTGCCTTGTCCTGCTCCTCCCGGTGCCGCTTCCGGCGCTCGTGCTCCCTCTCCTTCTCCTTGGCTCTGGCGTGCTTGCCTGCAGAGGGGAGACGCGTCATGCAGGGGACAGACGCGCAAACACTTAACGGAGACGTCCAGCAAAGGACCAGTGTTTAATTAATGATTTGGAGAAACAGTCGTGGTTTTACGGTAAAAAAAAACAAAGACATAAAACTAAGGCAGTGAGCCTCCGATTACGCAAATGACAAAAAATGTGGCTATCACTAAACAGTAGTAGTGTGGTTCTCCGCCTTATAAAAGCTTCCTGTGGCGAGCCGTGGTCAGGTATTCCTCTAGTCAGTTTTAGGAAACCGCCCTTCACAAAGAACAGGAGACAGAGTCCAGCTCCTTTGCGTGGGTTTCCCCGTGGGCCCTAAAGCCAGGCCAGGCCAGGGAGCCTGCCCAGGCCCCGCCAGCCCTGGAGAGCGGGCCCCGCGCAGACTCTGCCGAGCACCCGGTTCGCGGGTAGAGTGCGCCAGCGCTGAGGAATGCGTCCCCTGCTGCGGGAAGGAAGACGGCGCCACGTGCACCGAGACAATGCCACGGCAGGGAAAGCCAGAGTGAGAGAGAGAGAGCTCCTCGGAAGGTTTTACGATAAAGCTACGCTTTTAGCTAAGATTTTACTTCCTCCCTTTTCCCACCAGTCCCGGAGAAGGCGGAAGACCAAGACCCCGGGAGCAGGCGGCCGGGGAACAGGGCAGAAAGCAAACGCGGGCTCCGGTACCCCCTTCCGCCGAGTGGCTGCGGTGCCGGCGCTTCTCTTTCCTCTTCTCGTCCTTCCTGTGGTGGGCCTTCTCTTTCCGCGACATCTGCTGGGGCGGCTTGATGGCTAAGGAATCGTCCTCCTCTCCTCTGGAACGAGACACGACAGCACCGCGTTGGGCGGGAGAGCGCCCCGCAGGGGCGTCAGGGTGCGCAGGACCCCCAGGGTGCGCAGGGCCCCTCCGGTGGGAGGATGCAGGGCTCCGGTCATGGAGACAGCGGAGTCGAGCCGGCATTTACGAGACTCGGTTTGCCATGGAACCGAAGGCAAGATGGTGAGTTCGGCACGCGCCCGTGGGAGCAGTGTGGGGGGAGCTGCTGTGGCGCAGGGAACCTAAACACCTGAGGAAACCGGGGTGATGCACACGTGTTATCTTGCCTGCAGTAACGGTGTCATGTGTGTGTAAAACCGTGTCAAGTGCACATTGTAAATACGTGCAGGGTTTGTCACCTGTGCCTCAATGAAGCTGTTTACCAAAAAGTCCCACAGTTTTAATCACACCAAGTGACTCGAAAAGGTGATTCAACAACATTTCACGTAACTGTGTGACCGGAACCCCGGGGAACGCACACCACGGCCTTTCCGCCCACCGCCGGGCCCTCCGTGGGGCTGTCTGCCTAGCCCGTACCGGTGCGCCTCCCGGGCAGAGACTTGGACAGTGACTGCGCGACCCCACAAACACCCGGCGGGGACGCGCGCACGTGCACGGGGGCGGCCCAACGGAGGCGCAACCACAAAGGCAGACAACACACAGGCGCTCGTCTCTCCGTCTCGCAGGAGGAGGGTCGGGGACGCCTGGCACCACACCGGAGTCCGCTTCCGAGGCGAACCCGCCCGAGTCCTGCCCGCCAGCTTCCCACCGCACCCCGAGCAGGCCCCGGACCCGGCTGGCACCCCTCACCTGTCCTCCATGGAGTCCTCGCGGCGGTAGGGCGAGTTTCGGATGGTGATCTCCATGCGGTGGTCCCTCAGCTCCCCCTCCTCCAGGGAGTCCCGCTTGGAGTCCCTGTCATCAGACTGAGAGGCGAGCAGGAAGTCACTCCCCTGCGGGGACCTGCGTCTTTGGGGACAGGGAAACCCTGCCAACGTCCCCAACCAAACTTTCGTATACGCTTCGTGGAATTTATAGAAAGGTTTATTAAACGTTCCCATCCTTAAAAATGCAAAAGCCCCCCTTCAACCCGCGAACATTAAAACGAGACGCTGTCACTCGGCGCCTGTGGCGAGGCGCGGAGAACGGCGGTCGTCCCCGGGCACCGCGGGGCCTGGAAGCGCACGTACGGAAAGCGCTTCGTGACTCTGCGCGGCGCTCGCACTGCCGGGGGCCGCGCCTCGGGGGAGCCCGCGAGGCCCCTCTGCCGACGCCCTCACCCAGGGACCGGGAGGCGGTGCCGGCACGACCGGACGCGACCCGAGAAAGGCTAAACCAGCGCCTTCCAGCCAAACTCCTGCTGCGCTGCCGCCCCCCCCCCCGCCCCGAAACGGCGCCCGGGGGAGCCCGGGGAGGAAACGGGGGAACCAGCCCGAGCGCACCGAGGACGGCAGATTCCGCGGCCCGACTCCGCACACGGGGCGCCGGCACACGGCGTCGCCGTGCTGCCGACCGCGGCGACGCGGGCCGAGTCCTGGGCCTTCTGCGGATTCCAGAGCAGGTCTGGGCTCACCTGCGACGTTTGGCAAAGGACCGTCGCCGACGGCGCGCGGTTCTAACGGGGAAACAGGGGCGAAGACACTAATCTCCTCTAAGAAAACCCTTACTTAAGAACCACGGCTTACATTTTTTAAGCGCTTTATCTCTGCTTTCTCCTCCTGCTCCTTGCGGCGTTTCTTCTCTTGAAGAATTTCATCTAAAGTTTTCACTTTCCAAGAGTCCTTTTCATCACCCATTTGAGTTCGAGCACTGCAAACCGAGAGAACCGAGGCTGCGTCGGGGCGCGGGCCCGACGCCCCGGGCCGGCGATCCGCGGGCGCACGGCCGGCGGGAGCCCCGCGCAGCTCCCGGCCGCCGGCGGGCGCGTCTCCGTCCCCGGCCGCGGGCCCCGGTTCCCGCGGCTCAGCCGCACTCAGCCGGGGAGAGTCCCGAGCGGTTGGCTCGGGCAGCGTCGGGGCCGGCCGCCTCCTCAACCCTGCGTCCCACGCGGGCAAAACGGGACGGAGGAGACGCGCCTCAGCACAGGCGGCCGCCCGCCACTCACCCCTGCGCCGCCGCCGCCGCGGGTCCCGGAGCCTGAGGAGAAACAGCGCCCGGCGCGCGCCTGGAGCGTCGTTACTTCCTGCGTCGGCGCGGGGTGATGACGTACACACGGCTCGAAGCTGGGTCCGGCCCCGAGAAGAAATGATACTGGCGCGTGCGTGGTGCGTCACTTCCGGCTTCGGCGCCCGCGACCAATTCCTCCGCGAGCCCAAAGCGAGTGGGAGTGTCTCCGGCGCGCTTCAGCCCGCGGCGTTGGGGCCATCCCGGACTAGTCGCGGCGTAGGGACCTCGGGGCCCGCCGCTCGGCCCGCGGGGCCAGCGCCCCGCCTCCTCTGTGGAGGCGAGGCTGCTCTGCCCGGCGGGGTTCAATGGGATGGGCGTAATCCCCCGGCGAAAGGCCGCCGGAGGTTCGATTCCCGAGGAGGGCGCAGCCCTGGGTTGCGGTTCGGTCCTGGGTGGGGGCGTGAGAGAGGCAGCGGATCGATGTTTCTCTTCCTCCTTCTACCTCCTTTCCCCTCTGCCTAGAGTAAATAAATAAATGTTTTTAAAAAGGGAACAGCCAGGTAGGCAGCGTCGTTGCGCAGGCCCCGCCCCCTCCGCCCGCCGTCCGCGGGTCTCGGACAGTTGGGGTTTCTTCCCGCTGGGGTTTCTTCCCGCTGGCAGGTCATGTTCACTTCATGCAGCTCGCTGTCACAGGCCACGTTTCCACTCCGGAACTGGCGCCCGTGAAAGGCGCCCTCCTGACCACGTTTTGGAAGCGTTAACACCTTACCTACCAATGAAGAAAACGAGTGCACACCATTTGTTTTACTTTTGCAAAACAGGAGTCACAAAGTGGCTGCCAGTGGCTTTATTTAGACAAAAGGACAGGAGGCACCCACAGGATACACGTATTACCACAGCAAAGGAACAGTGTTATTTTACAGAACCATTTTCCATCAAGTACTGATTTGGTCACACAAATACTGGCATGGGCGACGAACAAAGCACCGTGGACACCACGGGCCTGGACCCCACAGCTCTGCTGGAAAGAAAGCGAAGATTACTTGGCTCTGATGTAGTAACAGATGGTTGTTGGTAGAATCCTCACATTTCTCAGGGTAGGAAGAGCCCTGACTGGCTCCCTCAACTGGCAGGTTCACGGGCAGCTCAGACAGCAGTGAACAGTCTAGAAACAGCAGATCAGCCAAACGCCAGCTTTCCCCAAATGAAAACTGGCTGGCTGGCGGGGGCGGGGGGCCGCAAAAAACCCCACCCGGGGAAACAAAAGACTGCCAGTTAGAACAGTTTCTAAGTCAGTCTGGACAGCTGGGCATGGGTCCCGCGGCCATCGCTCAGAATCCCAGCCAGCGAGGCTGACAGTTTTACGCCTTGGCTGCTGGGCAAGCCACTGACCCCCAGTCTGCTCTTGGCTCCTCACCAGCACAGAGAGAAACAGGCAGACACGCTGGGAGACTGGTACTTTCTTACTTAGAAACTGAGAAAATGAAGAGGCCCCACCAGGGCCCGTGGACATTTGGGGGACCAATACAGCCCTTTGTATGAAATCTCTTGAAGGGAGAAGCAGGAAAGAGGAATTCTGCCTGTGACGACATCCTCGTTCAATGTTTCCGACCCAGGAAAACAGTGAAAAGACTTCCAGGCCTGAGGACGCACCTCGCTGGGACAGGCAGGAAGAGCCCCGTGCGTATCCGTCCTGCCCACTAGCCCCTGTGAGCGACCGTCCACGGGAGCGTGCCACAGCAGGAAGCAAGCCCATGGGGTCGGGGAAAGTATTCGGGGGCGCAGGCCACCAGCACAGCGCCACGTGGCTGACACTCTTCCTGCAGCACGGTTTTTTCTGCTCGCCATGTTTATTTTTCCTCAAATTAAAGCCACATTGTGGGTTGTGCAAGGGTGTTCTCGGCTCTCCAAGGCAGACAGCTTTCATGCTGAGACGCAGAAATGGAGACTGCTGGGCTCAAAGACGAGCAGCTGTTCACGCCGCTGAGTAGCGGACGGCCGAGAGCCAGAGACCTGCACGCGCCTACGTGTCAGTGGGCGTGCGCGGGCAGCCTGCCTCAGCCCAGGTGTGAGTGTGTGTGTGTGTGTGTGTGTGCGCGTCCGTGCGAAGGCACGGCAGCCACAGACACAGGAGTGACCGGGAGGCGAGAACGCGCAGCTTCCGTGCTGGTGCACACGCACCTGAGACCGTTGGGTGGGCAGAGCACGCTGCAGAAACCGGACAGAGCTAACAAAGTGTCATCTGGACGGTCGTTAAGCACAAGGCCGGGCCGTGACTCTGCGCACAGAACTGCCTGGGAATGCCGAGAAGTGGGGGACTTAGGGGTGCAGACAAGGCTGATGGAAGGAACGCGAGCCCCGAGCAAGGGCTCTGCCAGCCGCAGCTCAGGCGATGAAGTCTCAAAAGCAGCTTCGCGGGATATTGCCTCACTTACTAATAATTTAGGAAAATCTTCGTTCTGCTTCTGGTCCAAAAGCTTGGAAAATCAAAACCAGCTGAAAGCCAACTGTAAGAGTGGGGGGCGGGGCACACCGCGGGTGGGGCCTGGAGCTTTGAGGACACTCAAAACCAGGCAGGCAGGCCTGTCCCTCGGCACTTGGAGGAGAAGTCCAAGGAGGCCCGAGTGGAAATCCGGCCAAGAGGCCGCAGACACTCCGCTCCATTCAGCTGCACTCCTGAGGGCGCAGGCGGGGCCCAGGGAGCAGCTTTCTCTCTGGTCCTCGCAGATCAACATGATACCCCGCCTCCCCAGCCACCTTCTACGAACCCCCCCTTAGTTTGTAGTTTTGTTTTGGAGGAACCAGAAACCGGGGGCAGTCACACAAGAAACATCCTCACTGTGCAAGGGGGCTTGTCGAGCAGGTGACCACGCACTCGCCTGTCCTCTGGCCACAGGGCAGCTTTGTGAAAAGGTTATTATCTGTTGTTTAAAAGGCCCCATTTCAGTTCATCATCATGGCAGACTTGTCAAGTAGGCTGAGCTCAACGAGACGTAATTATTGCTCTTTGTTTCCAAGAGGTCTAAAGTCCCGAGGAGGCACTTTCCGAGTTTTCCTGTTGACATGCCAACGGGGAAACCAGTGACGCGGCTGTGGGGGCCCAGCCTGAGTAGCAGGGCGGAGCTGGGACAGCGGCCAGGGCCTCAGGTCCCTGCTGTCAGTTACTTCTCTCAGTCCCACAGGCGGGCTCCAGGTGGCCAGGGGCCAGACCTGCTGCCCTAGTAGGGCTGCCTCTGACCAGTCCCAGGGCTCGGGACAACCCTGGCCAAAGGTGCAAAGGAGAGGCCCTCCAGGACTGGCCAGTGACAGGCCCCATCAGAAGTCCCTCCAGGATGGGAGTCTCAGCCCAATTCCGAGCACAAACACCACATGGTCATCTGTCTGCTTTGGGGGGGACGGCCAGGCCGGGCCAGGCAGTAGTTCAAGGTGGGTTACCCGCACTCCCAAAGTCATCTGTGCCTGCATCTCCCTGTTCAGAAGCTACACTGCCACTGTAAATGCAGTGTCATGAGAACTGTAAACACCCCACACACTCTTCCCATGCCTCCCCCTGCACATCCTTCAGGAGGGACCAGCTGGGAGAGGACAGGGACACCCACAGGGACCCTGCAGAGCAGCCTGGGCCAGAACAGCAGGGACCACCCGCATCTCCCTTGCCTGAGCTCAGCACTGCAGGCGGAAGTCACAGGTGCACGAGGGCCCGGGCAGGCAGGGGGCGGGGCCTCCCTCCCTCGAGTCACTTCTCCCTAAGTGGTGCCGGGTGCCGGCAGCGCCAGGGCAGGGAAAGGACACCTCAGGGCAGGGAGGCAGGGCCCCACACTCGGCCCTCAGCAGCAGGGCATCCTTGTCTCTGTGTCCTGTGTGTCCCCTCCCCACCCTGGCAGGCTCCATGGCCTCTGCGCCAAGGCCTGGGGCACCCCAGCCCTCTGTCTGGGCAAAGAGGTCTCCCCACATGGCCAAGGAGCGGGCCACGCCTTGGGTGGGCCCTGATAGCTGGCCTGGAGCAGATGAGCTCACCCCCCAGCACCAAGCAGGGAGGGGCTCACACTGGCCCCTGGACCAGCTGTGGCTTCACAGTCGTCCCCGAGGCTGTCACCCGCGGAGGAGTCGGAGCCCAGCCCGACTGCAGGGGAGCTGGTGTGCAGCGAGGCTGGCGGGGGGCCGAGGGAGGCGCTTTCACAGTATGCAGCAGTGGCTCAGGGGCAGCTGGCGCTGGTCTCCCCACAGGGAGCCAGCGTCTGGGGACCCCGCAAGGTCCCGCTGGCTTTGACCGGAGACCCCAGAAAGGGGCATCTGGGGCTGCACGTGCCATCTTCCCACCCCGCTGCCCCGTGGAACGGGGCAGGGCGCAGGCAGCAGGGGGAGGGGACCGCGCAGCTAGGAGGGCAGAAGCGCGCGGTGCCCGGGGCCCTGCCGCCTGCCGAGGCCCCAGAGCTCAGTGGTGCGGCCGGGGCTCCTTGGGAATCAGCGGCTCCGTGCTGTCGTCGGGCGTCCGGCCGGCGGCCGGAGCGAGGCTCTGCATGGCGTCCCGCTGGTGCTGCTTGGCCTTGTTGTAGAGCAGGACGCCGGCTGTCACCAGGACGGTGCCCACAGCCGACAGGCTGGTGACTTTGTTGCCGAAAACGATAACACTGAGCCAGATGGACAGGGCGTGCTTCACGGTGCTGGCGACGCTGCAAGACAGAGGAGGGGTGACCGCCGCCTGGACGCCGGCCCTCCTGCAGCCCCGCGGCCAGCCTGTCCCGGGTCCCGGGGGAGTGGCAGTGAGCCCCGGCCGGGCGGGGCAGCGGGAGCTCCCACTGCTGCTCACCGACTCCCTTCTCCTTCTCTCTCTCTGTCCCCGGCGGGGGCGCTTTTTATCAGGAACGACGCCAAACCAAGAAGGAGGGGCCGAGTGGCCACGTTCCCGTTTTCCAGACTTAGTAACTGCCACTTTGCCCTGCCTGGTGTGGCTCAGTGGCCTAGCTCCAGACTACAAATCAAAGGGTCACCAGTTCAATTCCCAGTCAGGGCACAGGCCTGGGTTGCAGGCCAGGTCCCTGGTAGGGGTGTGTGAGGGGCAACCACACATCGATGTTTCCTCTCCCTGTCTTTCTCCCTGCCTTCCCCTCGCTCTAAAAATACATCCATAAAATCTTTAAAAATTAGTGCTTTGCCTTAGTTTCTTCCTTTCTCGGTACTTCTGAGGAAGTGATGGACATCATCGCACGTTGGCTCTCTGGGGAGGGAGGCGAGGCCCACCAACCTGCGCCGGCTCTCCGGCCCGGAGAGGGGCAGCCCCGGGGCCGCTGCTCGGTGCCAGCAGCATCGACGCCCGGTGGACGCGCAGTGACCGCTGGCTACACGGAACGTTAACAGGTCTGTCTCTCGGGGTAACGGGAAACTTAACTTTACGTTTTCTACTTTTCTGCCTTTCAAAGCTTTTTCTGAGAGAACATATTGTTTTTGTAAAATGAATAAAACAAAAAAATTTTAGGAGAATTGGTTTTCTGCTCTTTGCCTTTCTCGGAACCATCACTAATGATCGTTGAAAGACAAAGATTCGGGAATATTTGGAAATGACTCTTGGCCCCAAATGGAAACAAGAAGGCATGACAGAGACACAGAGACGGTGCCCACCGCGAGCTTCGGAAGAGCTCAGAAACCACAGCCGTTGCCCAGGGTCCTGCGGACACTTCCCGTGCGGGACCAGGGGCGCCCGTCACACAGCACGGCACAGGGGGCCCGTGCAGGGGGCTGCACGCCGGGCGGTCAAACACGCGGGGAGGCCGCCACCTGCGCAGTCTGCAGACACCGGGGCCGCGGCAGGTGTGGCTCCGTGAACCCTGAGCGCCACGGGAACCCAGCGAAGCTGCTGCTCTCTGCACGTGCGCACAGTCCCAGTCCCACCAGAGCTCAGAAGCCGGAAGGAAAGGGCCCCTGACTCACACAGCACGGGGCCGTGGCCACAGCTGCTCCCGTCGCTCGGCCGCCTGGGCAGCCGTGACACCAGCGCGCGCCTTTCCGGCTGCCACCGAGGCCGTGCTGGCGCTCCGTGCGACTCAGTGCTGGCACTTCGTGCTTGCACTCTGGTCACACAAGGGAAGAGCGCTAACCAGATAGACCCCCAGGCACCGCCGGTCTGCTGAGCTGATGTGCCCGTGCGGCCCCCGAACCTGAGGGGATCCAAGTCGGACGAGACCGGGCTGTCAGTGTGTGGCCGCACCCGGCACCTCACGCGCTCAGCAGCTGCCCGCCCGTGGGCCTGAGGGGACCGCGCCCGGGAGGGCAGGAGCGCCCGCTGGCGGGGCTGTTCCAGCAGCACGTGACTCAGCTGCTCCAACCCCGCCTGCTCCGGCAGGACACGGCCCGGCAGGGAGGACGCCCGTCACACGCCTCCCGCGCGTCTCTGCCGGGGCACCGACCCCGGCGGCCTGGTCCTCGGGACAGGTGGCAACGACGAGCCTCTTTCACGAAGACGCGAGACCCCGAGGCCCCCACAGACCGCCCCGCGCACCCGTGGGGCCGCCGGCTCACCTGAAGGTCACCGGGGAGACCCTGCCCATGAGGGCGTAGGCGGCGACGCTCTGCAGGTGGAACAGCACGCCGTCCAGCAGCAGCAGCAGCACCGCGTCCTGCGTGTAGCTGAGGCTCTTCCCGCTCCTGCCGACCACCGGCAAGTCCTGCCCGGGGACAGACACGCGCTCTGGGGCCGCCCTCCGTGTCCCGGTCGCCCTGGGAGGGCAGCGTCTCACGCGTCCGGCCCTCTGGGCCAACGGGCGGACGCTGCGAACAGCCTTCTGCGGCGGCAGCCGGACGGCCCGGCTCGAGACCTCGGCCAGGCACGCACGGCCCGAACCCCACGGCGCCAGTCCGCGGGGAGTGCGGCGCGGACCGCCGTGCGACACCACGTCCCACCACACGGATGGCCGCCCTGGAAGAAACAAACCAAAACCTGCCAAAAGCGGGTGCTGGCGAGGACACGGGGAGGTCGGGACCCCAGGCGCTGCTGGTGGGAGCGCAAAACGCGTGACCGCTGTGGAGGGCAGTCTCGCCGCCCCTCAGAGAGTTAAACGTCGAGCTCCCACGGAGTCTGGCAACTCCGCTTCCGGGCGTGTCCCCAGAAGAAGTGGAACCAGGGACTCAACAGGTGTGTGCACCCCACGCTCACAGCAGCCAAACGTGGAAGCAACCCAAGTGTCTGCTTACAGATGAACGGACACACGAAATGTCACCAAGATGTCACACACACACGCAATGAAATAGTATCCGTCCTCAGAAGGAAGCGAGCTGTGACACACACTACGACGTGGACAGACCCGGAGGGCGTCACGCTGCGTGACACGCGCCAGACACAGGAGGACACAGACGACACGACTCCACTCTCTGGAGGGGTCCCTGGAGGACTCAGACCCACAGACACAGAGCAGACGGTGGTGCAGGGGCTGGGCGGGGTGGGGAGCGCTTCACGGGACAGAGGTGCAGTTCGGGAGGACGGAAAGTTCTGGAGACGGGGATGGTGACGGCTGCATGACAAGGCAGGCGTGCCTGTGGCCACCTAACGGGGGCGGCAACAGTAAAACCTCAGGTCTGCACTCCTTCCCATCAACCGTTCCGACTCCGGCCTCGCGCCCCCAAGAGCCCCTGCTGAGGACGTGACAGAAGGGGCCCTGCCACGTGCAGGGGCAGGAGTGCGGCTGTCCCGGGCGCTGCCGGGTCAGGGCAGGGCCACGTCACCCAGCCCGCTGCGGGGAGAAGGCGGTCTGCACGGGACCACACGCCCACAGGCAGCGAGCACTGCTGCCCGCGCAGGCGTCCGGGGAGGCCAGGAGCCGGTGGCCCGCTCTCTTGCCTGGTGCCCTCCCGCCCGCTGACTGCTCTGCACTGGGCACGTGCTACTGTGAATAAGGCCTGGCCCTGACCGCTGTGACTCAGTGGGTTGGGCTTCGTCCTGCAGACCGAAAGGTCGTGGGTTCGATTCCCGTCTGGGCACATGCCCAGGTTTTGGGTTTGGTCTCCTGACGGGTTGCATATGAAGCAACGGATCGATGTTTCCCTCCCTCTCTTTCTCCCTACCTTGCCCTCTCCCTAAAACAAACAAATAAATACAAATCCTTGATAAAGAACAAACAACCTGCCCTGGCTGGTGTAGCTCAGTGGATTAAGCGCGGGCCTGTGAACCAAGAGATCACGGTTCGATTCCCAGTCAGGGCACATGCCTGGGTTGCAGGCCAGTTCCCAGCAGGGAATGCACAGGAAGCAACCATACATTGATATTTCTCTCCCTCTCTCCTTCCCTTCCCCTCTGAAGATAAATAAATAAAATCTTAAACAAAAAAAAAAAAAGAACAACCTTAAAAACACCTTCACAGGAAAATTTCAGCAGACCCCACAGGCATGGACTGGCCGCTGTGGACGTGACTCCGCCTCAGTGACCGCCCAGGCCTGGCTCTCACTTCCTGCCCCTTCTTGGGGGCGCGCCGCGGCCACCCGGACACCCCCGCAGCCCGGACCCGAGCGTGCTCTGCCCCCAGACCGTAAAGGCAGAGGCAGCCCGGGGCCCGGACTCACCAGGAAGAAGAGCCAGGCGGGGACCAGCATGGCCATGGCCGCGGCGCTCGTGTAGAACTGCAGCTCGGTGGCCCTGCGGGGACAGCGGGGTGCCTGAGCCTCTGCCAGGCGTGCAGTGAGACCGCCCCCCACCGGGGCAGACCCGACTGCGGCTGCCCCGCAGGACGAGGAGGGCCCGTGCGCGCCCGAGCCGACCCGCACGGCCACGCGTGCCGGCCAGGGGCCTCCACGGGAAACCGGGGTTTTCTGCCGTTTCTACCCCTCCAGGCCGCTCCTGCAGGCCGCCAGAGCCGAGCGGGGAGGCGTCGGCTGTCCGGGCACAGGAGCCCCTCGGGCCGGGGCGCCTGGTACTTACGAGAACCTGTGCTTGTCCCCACTGAGCAGCTTTTTTGAGAAAACGTTTTGCAAACTGGGATAGAGAAAAGAAGAGGTTTCCCGTCAGTACCGGAAGTCGGCACGAAGCCCCACACGGTCCAGTGTCTGCGTCCCCCGAGCCGCGCAGTGACGGCCACGCCCCAGGACGGCACGGACGCCACGGGGGGCTTCCTGGGCGTCGCTTCACCGGGGTGAGCACCGACCCTCCCGCCCCGTACAGTGGGCAAACTGAGGCACTCAGAGGTGGGGCGATGTGCCTGGGATCACCCAGCGCAGAGGTGTCAGAGGACCCCGAGTTCTGGCCTGAAGCAGCACGAACCCCACTGTGAACCCGGGACCCCTGCACTCAGCGACCACCACGGACCAGGCACCCCTCACGTGGGGGCCAGCGGCCAGAGCAGGCCTGCGAGCACATGAAGGCCCCGGGAGCAGAACAAGGACGAACCCCGAACGGGCCAGGCCGTGGGGGGGACACACTCCGCCAGCGTCCTCGGCCCTGGGACCCGAGGGGCTGCTCTGTGAGCGGCAGTGGGCTGCTGTGTTTCGCTGCAACGCAGAAACCCAGGCCAGGGCGGCGCCTGACAGAAACTGCCGCTGGCGGACCTGGAAGCCAGTTGTTCTGGAGCCTCGGCCAGCACAGGCCAGTGGCCTGCATGCCCGGGCCGTCCCCGGGCCCTTCCAGGAGCCGCCACACGCCAGAAACCCAGGGAGGCCCCAGTGACTCAGGCCGCAGGCTCCCAGGGCGTCCGTGGGGGCAGCAGGTGGACGCGGAGCTCACGGCGGGGCCAAGACGCGCCCAGGAAGCCCTGAGCTTACACACACAGTGCTCCCTGGGTGCGCGACGTGGCCGGTCCCGTTTCCAGGAGCCCCAAAGGCAGAGGGGGACACCCCCACGTGTGACACGTGGAGCGGAGGTTTTACTTTTTTGCAGCTGAGTTGCTCAAAACCTCAGGCTGAGCCATCTGACCTCAGTGGTGACGGTGGTGACGAACTCTGACACCCACGGTGCCGTTTCCTCTTCCCCCGGAACCAGGGCCGCCCTGGGGGGGACCAGTGATTCTGAAGCAGGAGGTACGGCGCCGGCCGCGCCCTCCGCGGAGCCTGGGCTGAAGCTCCTGGCTCTCGCTGCACCTGGCTCCACGGCACCTGTCAGCCGAGTGTGTCTGAGCGCTGGGCCGCGCGTCTCTTCGAATCGTAGCTTCTTTTCTCTGAGGAAAAGCTGCCTCGCTGGGGAACCTACTGCTCTGCTCTCTCCGAAAAGGCAGCGCCAGGCGCGCTGAGCGGGGGACGGCGGGGAGGGGCTCTGAGCTGCTCTGGCCCGGGATGCCTGACTCACCAGTCCATGATGTTGGTGGACATCGCTGCCGAGAACCCCAGGACGTTGAAGCTCATCTCGGTGGCCGTGCACAGCGCCAGGCCGCCCATGACGGGGACGAGGGACAGGTTGACCAGCAGCCCTGAGAGGACGAGGCGGAGGCCTGGCTGTGGCTGGCCTGCTGGTGCAGACGCCGCCTAGGGGCCACGGCCGCGCTCTCCCTCCCGCAGGGCAGCACAGACAGGCACCCAAACCCAGGCCTGGCACGGGTCGGCCCCTCTGTGCTGGAGGGGGTTGAGGAGTGATAGCACCCCAGCCCCGCCACGCTGGGCTCTGCGGGCCGCGGGGACCCCCGGCCCGGCTGCTCCTGCGCCAGTGAGGACAGGAAGGGACAAGCTCAGGCGGGGGCCCCCACTCGGCTGAAACCTGGAGGCGGAGCGTGAACACGCAGCTCCGTAGGGGACAGGTGTTCCCAGGAAAGGGCACCCAGGGCGCGGCGCCCCTGCTCTGACCCCAGAGGCAGCAGCCAGCTCTCGCCCAAGCTCAGCGTGGACAAGGCGCCACGCCGCTCGTGTCTGGCAACAGGGAACATCCCCCCAGACGCCCGCGTCAGCCGCGCGGGGCTGCCGTCTCGGCCTCCTCCCAGGGCGGCGCCGCCCGGAGCACAAGGCAAGGTGTCCGGGAGGAGGCCCGTCAGCCGGCAGACCCTCGGGCCGGCGGGGCGGGCAGGCCGAGCACCTGAGGAGGGAGCCCAGAGCCGGGGGGCCTGCGCCTGCCTCGGCCCCCACCCCGGCCTTGGCCCTGCCCAGCTCGAGGGCACGGACCTGCGCGCCTCGCCTGCTGGGGCAACGCCTTCACCCCAGGGCTGCTCCCCGGACCCCGCCGGACCGCTCTGCCCGCACCCGGCTGCTGCTGGCGGAGGGCAGGCGCTGCTCCGGGCGGCACTCGGCTCAGTCACCGTGGCTCCTCAGGTCCCGGTGCAGCGGCTGCCCCTCCACCCCGCCCCGTGCCCCCACAGGGTTCTTGCTGCAGACTGTCCTCAGTGAGGCAGCTGCTTTGCGGAAAGCGTGCCCCCCGAGCGGGAAACCAGACTGCAGCGTTCAAGCCCCTGGAAACGGGTCTGAGGGGCTGAGTGGCCGGGCCCACACTTCCCTGTGACCGGGTTGCCATCAGCGAAAGGCCAGCTGCAGGGAGCCCGGCTGTGTCCACGGTGGCTCCTCCGCCCCCAGGCAGGCACTCGCCTTGTTTTAAGGGCCTGTGCCTGGGGCCGCAGTGGATGCTGCTCTCCACGAGGCCACTGGGGGAAGGGCGTGCATGCACCGTGCAGCTGCACGCAGACTGCCTGCCTTAAAGGCTGGAGAGACGGACACACGTCCGCGCTGCTAGGCCATGGGGAGGACCGGGCAGTGAGACCAGGGCAGAGGGACCGGGGGTGGGAAGGACTCGGGGGGTGGGGCTCCAGGTGCAGGTGTGTCGGGGCTGCCCCCCTCGCAGTGCGGGGGGGCGGCTCCCTCCCTGGGGTGGGGCCGCACTGAGGCTGCCTGCTTGTCACTGTCCCTGGGCCAGCCCCCCGACCTCAGCCTGTGTCAGCCAGCCGGGCACGGGGTGGGGGCGGCAGCAGGCACCCGGAGGACCGCTCACCCGTGTACTCCCCCAGGATCATGCGCGACATGATCACAGTGAAGATGGGGGCGGAGCTCTTCACCGTCTCCGCAAACGACACCGCCACGTTCTTCAGGCTGACCAGGCCCAGGACCACCGTGGCGAACCTGAAAGCGAGCCGAAAGGCGTGCCAGGACGGGCCCGCCCACCAGGCGCCCTCCGCCGGACTGCCAGGGGCCAGCCGCGGCGGGCGGCACACCCGGCTCCCCGCGCCCGTGCCGTGCTGGGTCCCGCCTGCGGGGAGCCGGGGTGCGGCACGGCCAGAACATCGGCCCCAGGGGGCGCGGGGCTCTCGGACCAGCAACTGCTCGGTTAGGTGCGCGGGGTCCCAGAAAACACGCGTGCGTGAGGCTCGGATCCGCGGCGCCAGGCGCGCCACTCGCCCTGACATGCAGGCTCTCGCGAGTCTGCCCTGGGGACCCACCTCGCATCCCCGCCGGGCCCCTCACCTCATGAGGCCCACGAACAGCATGGTCGTGGCGAAGTGGGGCGGGTAGGAGAGCCGGGCCTTGTGCTGGTGCAGGCAGCAGGGCACGAGCACCTTCACGCACCCGATGCAGGTGGTGGCCAGCATCTGCACCGCGCCTGCGGGGGCGGCGACAGGCGGATGCTCGCTGCGGCCGCACCTGGGACGGCGCGCCGCGCCCCCCTCGGCCGCCCCCGCCCCGCCCGGCGGCCTGCTCACCCAGCATGCTGGGCTCGCCCTCCAGCAGAGACAGGATGTACTTGTTGAGGAAGAGGGTGCAGAAGCTGAGGAAGAACCAGAGCGTGAGGTACAGCAGAGCCCTCGAGCTCCACAGGCCCAGGTCCGCCTCGATGACCGTGGTCTCGGTGATGGTGACGGCGAGCACGCCCTCCTCCGGGGTGCCGTCGCTCTTGGCGAAAACGACCTTCTCACTCTGGTGGCCAAACAGGGAGCCCCAGCCGAGGGGCAGCTTTCCGCGGGGCTTCTCCTCAGGGCCTGGGGCCAGCTCTGCCGGGGCGGGGGGTTTCGCTGCCGCCGCCATGGCGTCCCAGCCGGCGCGTCCTTATCTCCGGCCCGACGACCTCAGGTGGAAGGACAGAGGCTGGGCCGGGCTGCCGACTGTTGGCATGCCGCCGCCAAAGAGCAGGAGGCCGCCTGGGGGCGAGGAGAGCGAGCGCGTCACTCACGTGGCCTTCAGCACCCGAGAGTCGTCACCCCCCACTTCCCGTGACCGTGGGCCCGCCTCACGCTGAGGGTGGCGGGCCGGCCCGCAGAAGGCGGCACTGACTCCGATCTCTCCTCCCCCCGGCTGTTGGAATCGCAACCCCCACCCCCACCAGGCCAGGGTGTCTCCTCCTCCCAGCCGCTCAGGCAGGACCCAGAGGCCCCGTCCCCCAGGCCCTGGCCCTGGAGACCCCGTCGGGGCTGCTCTGCCTGCGGCTGCCCAGTTCAGCCCAGGCCCAGCCTCTCAGGAAAGCCGCCCACCAGGCTGAGTCCTCATTTTGACGTCCCTGAAGCACCAGGTCACTTTCCCCGGGGACCCTGTCACGGCATTTGTCACTGTGCCCTAGGGCTGCTGCTGGGCTCCCAAACCAGACCTGGTGGCAGGTGCGGACACCCAGGCGCCAGCAGACAAGACGGTGAGGGCGGGGGCTGGCGGTGCGGCCGGAGCACCGGGGTGTTGAGCTCCACGCTGCCTCGCAAGTGCAGCCAAGCAGGGGGTCGCGGCGCCAGCCCCCCAAGCGAGGCCCCCACAGTGCTGCCAACGCCCCCGCCTGGCCCCGGGTGAGAACCCCCCCTCCAGACAGAAATGGTCACAGTGTGACTATCAAGTGTCACTGTGGGTGGCAGGCAACAGGGAAAGACGAGGAAATCAAGTGCGTAGCCCAGGCCGACCTCAGTGACGCCCACTGGCCAGGGCCGGGGGCCCTCCAGACGCTGCCACAGAGTCTACTTCCGGATGCGGCTGGGCGTGGCCTTTTCTGTTGGTGGCAAAGCAAAGTGAAGCGCAGCCCGAGCGTCTGTCTGTGGGGAGACGGAGCGCAGCTTGTGGACGGCGCCGTGTCGACGCCAGAGAGACCGACGTGGCCAGAGGACTCGCAGAGGGAAGCAGACAATGCCGCTGCACAGACGCAGGTGGACAGGCCCAGGCCCTGCACGCTGTTCGGAAACAGAAGAATCGGCCTCGGCTGGGGCGGCTCAGTGGATGGAGCGCCGGCCTGCGAACCAAAGGGTCGCCAGTTCGATTCCCAGTCAGGGCACCTGCCTGGGCTGCGGGTCAGGTCCCCAGTAGGGGGCGCAAGAAGCAGCCACACATTGATGTTTCCCTCTCTCCCTCCCTTCTCTTGTCTCTAAAAATAAATAAGTAAATAAATTGAAAAAGAAACACAAGTACTGAATGCCCCGAAAAAGAGGGGACGGAGCCCGCGGCCCTCGCACGTCCGGCAGGAACACATCTCGGAGCGCTCGCCCGCGGGGGCGGGCCGCGGGTTCTGCTCCACGCCGCTCTGCACGGCCAGCTGCCTCACTCGGAGACGCCCCGCAGAGACGGGGCCTCAGCGGCTCGAGCCCCAGGGCTCCTGTCGGCCGCAGCCCCTCAGCCCCCGACTTCACTGTGGGTTCCCGCTTCAAACTGGGCGCCTCACATCTCGGCCGATCAGACTGGTCCGCCCGACGCCCTGAACTGTGGGCGTCCAGAGACCACCTCCCCGCATTGCGCCCCGGGGCCCCGGCGGACTCCCTGACCAGGGCTGGGCGGCGGTGGGGCGACGCGGCCCCTCCGCCACGTGCAGGGCGGCCATCGGGCCTCCGGAGCGGAGCCCAGCAGGGGTCGGCGACCCGGTGCAGTCCCCCAGGGATGGACACCCCACCCCACCCCACCCCACGTCCAGAGCAGGGCCCGGCGAGCCCAGGACAGGCATCTGCCCTCCAGCCACCACCCTTTGGTGACGCACAACCCCCCACCACGGCCCACCCGCTCGGGGACAGGCCAGCGCAGGGAGGGCGGCCCCCACCTGGGCTCCCCGTCCAGCCAAGGCGACGGCTCCTGCCGGGCAGCGGAGGGCACAGGAGCCACAAAATCCACAGTTTCCGTCTTGTGTCCACGTACTTCTGAGGTCACGCGAGGGCTCAGCACGTCCTAAAAAGTAAGTGGACATCGGTCACCTCGCTCCTTCCTGACAAGACACTGCGCCACAGCCAGGCCTCTGGGTGCCTGCTGGTTTGCTTCCTTCGGCAGAAACCAGGCAGAAACCGGCCAGGTCGGGGCCGGAGGGGAGGAGGAGCCGGACCACCGGGGCAGCCCTCCCGTCCCTCAGGGTCTGAACCCAAGAGGAATCCTCTCCGGGAGGGCAGAGCACAGAGAACAAAGCCCAGCAGCCTCGGGATGCCCAGTCAACCCATGGCCACAGGTGAGGCGCGGAGGCAGGAACCCAGCCAGGGGAGCACAGTGGGGAGGAGTCTGCAGCGCAGCCTCTGGGAGATGGGACTGTGGAAAATAACCAGAAAGGGCCCTCCCACAGGACAGCAGGACAGCAGCAGCCAGACGCTGGGCAGGGGCCTCCAGCTTTGCCCCGAGGGCAGACGGGCAGGAACAGACTGGGGACCGCTTTGGGTCTCACCCCAGAGGCCCCGCCCACCACCCACCTGCCCCACAGGCTCCGGCCTGAGGGCGTCTGCAGGTAAAGATCAAAACCAGGGTCAAAGACCGCAGATGGGGGGGGGGGAGGCAAAGTTCTGAGACTGGCAGCGACAGTCCCCAAGAAAGTGGCAGATCAAAGCAGAAACCAGCAGGAACAGGACAGGCGGCACCTTCTCCGTATCTGACGCCGACAGGAAGCGCCGATCAACAGCCTGCTGGCTGCTCGGAACTGGAGGGGACCGAGGAGGCACGCGCTCTTAACCCACGTGGGGTCCCAGACGGGACAGGGACCCGAGGGGGCGCCAGCAGACGGGCGAACAGTGTTCTCTCCCTGCTCATCTCCCCGTCTAGGTCACGGCTGGTGACATGCGGGGACGTGGGCAGAAGGCTGTACAGGAAAACCTCTGGCAACTTTTCCCAAAGAAAAAGTTTGAAAAGGCTTGAAATTACAAAGACAACTCAGCTGTGGGTTAAATAGAAAAGACACAGCTGAGTAGAGTTTTGCGATTTGAAAAACACCTGAGGGGATTACGTGGGACGCAGCGCAGAGAATGGAACTAAAACGTTAAAGCTCGAAACCAGAGTGTGGGGGAAATAATAAGAACTGAGTCCCAGAGGGGATGGGGAAGGCGGGCTACGGATAGAGGTAGAGAAGGCGAAACGTGGAGGGCAGACGGACAGACGGACGGCACGGGCCCTGGAGTCACAACGCGCCCCTGGTGTGCTCAGGACAAGACAGCGGCGCAGACGCACTGTGACGCAGCCCAGGTCGGCAGGGTCCTGACGCCTCCCAGCAGGATGCGCACGGCACGCCCACCGGTCAGCAGCTCGGAGGCGCGCTGGGCAGGGGACAGGGCCTGTCCGTACAGGGGCAGGACAGGGGAGGGACAGCGCTTTGCACGGTGGTGACTCCCGGCTGCTGGGGCTCAGTGGACCCAGTGCCGGCCTGCGCACCGAAAGGTCACCAGTGCGATTCCCAGTCAGGGCACAGCCTGGGTTTCGGGCCGGGTCCTCAGGTGGGGGCGTGCAACAGGCAACCACACATTGATATTTCTCTCCATCTCTTTCTCCTTCCCATCCCCCTCTCTAAAAATAAATGAATCTTTAAAATAAGTAAATAAAACAGGAGTGTATTAAAAAAAAGAATCCCCATTCTAGAACAAACAACTCAGGGTGTTCTCAAACGCCAGGTGAGAAATCTGAGATGGCTTCCGACCGTTGGCAGGCATTTTGGTGCAGCGCACAGAAAGTGCGCAGACTCCGGACCCTGCAGGTCAGAAAGCCCGCCTCTGGGAACCTGTCCTAAAGAGAGAGCGACCGAGGTCCCTGCCGGGACGCAGAAGGACGTTCAAACGGCTCTGTCCTGAGGCTCGGAGACCGGGCACTGGGCGAGTGTCCCGTAAGGGATCTGTGAGACCTCTGGCAGTCGCCCGTGACACTGCAGCCCTGCGGGTGTTGACAGGGTGTGTCTGTCACAGACTGGGAGCAGAGTTCCGAGAACTTTGTACGACACACTCTGGCTTAAAGAGTACAGACGGTTCAGCGCGTGCACAAGTCACCGAACGTCAGGTCAGCCCAGCTTGGGGAGGTGGGGCGATCTGCTAAAATTTTGTTGTTTCGCTTTTATCCATTTTCTGATGTCTACGCTGAAAACGGATTTCATTAAAGTAAAAACTTTCTATTCCTTAACCTCCCTTTTCATGCTTCCTTCTGCTTTAAGATGTTACTTTCAAGTTGCAAGTTTAAATATCTTCAGTAACTTTACTGACATTTACATGACCTCCACTAAAAAATAACCCACACACATTAAAAAGGCCACTGAACAAAGCTTCTGCCTCTGAACAGGACCTTCATTCTCCAGAGCAGCCTGGAGGTGAACGAATTCTCCCGGGAGCCGGCACGGGAGCAGGGGTGTCACGCGGACATCCACTAACCCAACCCAGTTAAAGAAAAGCCACTGGTGACTGCACGGCAGTGGCAGCTCTGGGCCTGCCGGGAGTTACCCGAGGCGACTGAGCAAGCCACAGTGGCTGGAATCAGACCTGGCAGGGGTTCAACCCTTAAAATTACGGCTTCCTAAAGCACCGGGCAGGAAAATCACCTAACGCAATGAATTTGTGGGCAATCGTGCCCTTTGGCTCCCGAATGGAGGAAGCAGCTGCACCGGCCCCAGGGCCATATCCACCTCTGAGGCACCTTGGTGCCTGGGTTTAAAATGCCATTAACTCCTATGACTGTGATGCGCCTGATCCTTGGTGCCCCTACCCGCCCCCCCACCCCGGTGCCGTGACCGCGTCCCGCCCGGCCTGTGTCCCTGGATGGCCTCAGCAGCGGGAGCTGAGTGGGAGGCTGGTGCCACCCAACTCCACCGCGTACCCTCCGCATCCAGAGCCGAGGCCTCTAGTCCCACGCGAGAGCGCCCCAGGGCCAAGCTGTGGGCTCAGGTGCGGCCTGCCAGGTGAGGGGCTGGAGATGGGACGGCTTCTCCCCATGGTGAAGGCGCTCGAAAAAGGGCGGAATGGGGCAGGATGGAGAACCAAGGACAGCCCTACTTCGCCCGCAAGGTTAGGGATTCTCAGTGGAGGGGGCAGCCCCCGGGCGAGGGGGGTGGCAAGGACATGAGCCCTGGGGTGGGCCGACTCGGGCAAGGACGGGGTCCGAGGTGCCGCGGCTGGGAACGGACCAGCGCGCCGGATTTGGTCCCGAGGACGACGGGCGCACCGGAGGCAACCGTTGTCATTTGCTTTATTCAGCGTTTTCCTCGTCCATCGGACACCCACACTGAGAGAAACGACCCAGGCAGGGCGCGCATCAGGAAAGCTGCTCCCGACCAGGGCCCCTACTCTATTGGGCTGGGGCGCCTTCCAGGGGCCCCAGGGGCAACCCGGCGGCATCCATGGCGCCATTACCCCGGAAAGCCGGCCAGGGGTCCGCCCTCCAGCGGGAAGACCGCCCCTAGCGCGCCTGACGAGGAGGCCCCACCACCCACCGGCGGAGAGGCTGCGTAATGACAGCCAGTGCGGGGTCTCCTTGCGCATCGCGGGTGCCGGGCACTGGTCTGCGGGCGCCGACGGCGGCCCGACCGCTGTCGCGCACGAGGAGCCCACCCGGGCCCTCGGACTCTCCTCGCCCCGCCACCCGGGCGGGGAGGCGGCCCGTCGGCCTCCGGGGAGGGCCGTGGGGGGCGTGGCCCGCGAGGGACCCGTCACGCGGCTGGCGCGGCGCCCGTGTGACAGCGGTCGCCCGGGTCCCACGTCGGGGCCTCCAGGGCGCGCGGCATTTAAGGTGCGGACGCCGGGAGGTCAGGGAGCAGCGCGCCGGCCGAGGCTTGCCTGGGCGGGGTTCCGCGGGACTTACGGGGCGGGAGCGCCTATCGCGGACGCCGAGAAGGCCCCGAGCAGAACCCCCGACCCGAGCGGAGCCTCGGGCGGCCCGTTCCGCGGGAGGGAGGGCGGCGAGGCCCGGCGCGCAGCGCCTCACCGAGGGGCGGGCAACGTCCCTCCGCCCCACTGTGCGCCGGCCCGAGGGCGGGGCCCGCCGCGGGCGGAAGTGCCTGGCCGGCCAGGAAGTGACGTACAGGAAGCTGCTGCCGGCCCGTTTCCGCTCCTTGGGACCTGCTCCTTAGTTTCTTGGGCTTCCTGCTAACGCCAGGGAGTCGGGGTCCGGGGGAGCTGAGCGGGTGACCGCGACTTTACGGCCGCCCGTTGTCACGGCCCGGACGGTACCACCGGTCAGCCGGGGCGCAGCCAGTAGACAGTGGCACGTGCTTCTGAGCCCGAGGGGCTGTTCTTGAGTTTTGGTTTCAGGGGTCAGCCAGTCCAGCCAAAGGAGGCCTACGGTCGTGTCCCCGTTATCCGTGGTTTCACTTGCCACGGTCTCATTTACTCGAGGTCGCCCATGGCCGGAAATACTAAAAGGGAATATAAGAGATAAACAATTCGTGTTTTAAGTTGCAGGGCGTCCTGAGTAGCTAGTGGTCCGTCATCAGATCAACAGGCCCGGTGCTGTATGGCTTGTGTTCGCCTTCATCTCCGGTCATGGCGCCCCAGGGCGCAGGAGCGGTGCGGTGGCACGTGGGACACGCCGCAGAGAGGCCGTCTGGCGCTCAGTGATGAGTGTGCGCAGAAGGGCTGGCGCCCGCTTCTGGTGGCCAGAGGACCGCGCTGGGCCTGAAAATGAACAATGTACAAAGAAAGCAGTGCAGTGAAATCGGCGTTTACAAACGTACTGCCTCACAGCTTTCGTCGGGACTTGTCCTGAGTGTGTGGGAGCCCCTGTGCGCCCCCCGCCCCGCGCTTTGATAGGCTTCCCTTGCCTGGAAGGTCAAGGCCCAGAGGTCAACAGCCTTTGTGAGGAAGAGTGACCCTGTGGGCCAGGTCCCCACTCTCCAAGTGGACGCTCTGCCACGGAAGGGGACTGGGCTCAGCCTGAGGTCCACACGCCGAAACCCTGGGTGCCAGCAAGCACTTCTGCCCCCGCTCAGACTGCCGTGGTCAGCAGGTCAACAGCGGTATCCTGCCACCAGACCAGGTGTCTGCCTCCGCGGGGGGCGGGGCCAACTCCTCAGCCAGCAGACACCTCGCATCCTCATCGGAGGGTGACTTGACCCAGAGTGAGACTCACTCGTGATTTGACAGGCAGAGCAGTGGACACTGGGGTGGGGGAGGCTGGCTGGCCTCCAGAGCTGGCCAGAGGGGCAGAACAGGGAAGGGGGACCTGATGCCAGCCAGGGCCCAGAGCCTTCGCTTACACTTGCGGAGGGTGACGGTGGCACATCTGGGGTGGTCGTTTGGCTTCTCCTGGGCTCCAGCCCACAGGGCTGTGTCGACACTTGTGTCTGCCATGCCAGGTGGGTCCCAGCAAAGCCATGCCCAGGGAAACCGGGAAAGGAGCAGCGGAGTTGCTCCAGGGTCCATCCCATAGTCCCAGTCAACTCCAAAAGGCCTGTATGGAGCTGGGCTAGGGCCCACAGGCCTGGGGGACGGAGGACGCTGAGCCCCTCCCTCCGGAGGCCTTGGATTCACACCCTAGTAGGTCCTTTCTGCCCAGGGTGGCTACACACGAGGCCCCACACAAAATCATCTTTTTTTTCACTCACCAGTTTTCATTAGTGTTTGTGTATTCAGTGTGTGGCACAAGACAATTCTTCCAGTGTGGCCCAGAGATGCCACAACGCTGGCCACCCCTGCAAGGCCCTACACCCTTCCTGCTCCTTCCTGCAGGACAGGTGGACGCACCCACAGGGACACCCAGCCTCAAGCCCCTTGAGGGGAGACTCCTGCCCAACCCTGGGCCTGCCGGCGTCCACAGAAAGACAGCACCCGCGGCAGGACTCGCCCTGGGGACTGCCACAGCAGGACCCGCCTTCCCCGCCTGTGCCCAGGGTGCAGGCTCTGGAGGACCCAGCCCTCTGCCCTGTCTGGGGTGGTTACAAAGAACCAAATAAAGGTATCGCTCAACCCAACTCTTAAAACAAGTGTATTTATTGAAAGGATCTGAAAATAGTAATAAGGCTTTCAACAACATTTAATAAATTTTAAGAATATTAACAATATGAAACATTAAGAATTTACTTCGAAAAAATCCAGAGCTTTCTTGATCACCCCACCACCATGCTGCTTCAGGCCTGAGCTAACACTTGCTCTTCTGTCAGAACAAATGACCGGTCCCAAATGCCACACTTTTGCCCCTGAAGCCGGGGGTTGGGTCTGGCGCCCTTGGCCGGCAGACCGCCAGGTGGGTGCGTGGGGGGCGGTGAGCACACCTCCACGTCCAGCACCAGGCACCGCTGCGGTCCGGATGCTGAGGTGCCTCGACAGGGACATCGGGCGGGGGTGGGGCGGGGGGACGGGGACGGACACCACTTCACCACACGCAGACGACGCAGACAGTGCTCAGGCCTCAGGGCCAGCGCCTCGGACACCGGCCAAGGGCGACCACATGCGTGGCCCTGGGTGCCGTCATACGTGCGCCAGATCGGGGTGTGTGTCCAAGTGGGCAAGGCACAGCCCCACCCACCCCTGCAGACGTGAGGCCCAGGGAGGGCACCCAGTCCTGCCCTTGACCCCGATCTAGCAGGTGAACGCACCGCTCAGGGACACACCAGGGAATGGAAACAGGCCCGGGTTTCAGGTGGCGCTGGGCGAGGGGCCAAGGCCATGTGCAAGCCCAGCCTGGGCTCCGACCCTGGGCTCCACGCCAGCTCCGGCCCCCACACGGCAAACGCGCAAGCACGTGCTCGCACTTGTCCAGGCGGCTGGCCAAGCGGGGCAGCGGCTGGAATGACTGGCTGTCCCTGTAGCCCAAGACCCGTGTGAACGCCACCACCCCCGTCTCCACACCAGCTGGCTTGTGACAACTGCGGAGCCACATGGCTTCCCAACCGAGAGACCCCCGCGGTGGCCATGCCGGACTGGACACATGGTCCCACGCCCCTTACACAGAAGAAACACAGAACACGGCTCGGCTGCGTGCCCATATTGGGCCTTCTCTGAAATCACGTTCCCAATGTGCAGGACAGAACGCAGGGACAGCACGTCAGAGTCTGAGAGAACCTAGAAAGTACACGCAGGGCCGGAAACGCCTTCCAGCCTGTGGGGGTGCGGCTCTGATGCATGAGGAATGTGTGTGGGCCGACCTCTCACTCGGCCACCAGGCTCACGGGCCACGGTGTGATGCTCTGCTGCACCCGTCAGCCGAAGCAGGGGTAGGAGACGGCCTGGGGACCACATGGGAGGGAGGGAGTGGACCCGTCTGCCTGCCAGCCTGCAGTCGCTTCCCGGTGGCTCTTCGGCCGCCTTCCCCCAGAGAGGGCAGAGGGGAGGGTGCAGGGCTGGGGAAAGCGTGGGGCCGAAGGAAGACTTCCGGCTGTGAGACACGTGCTTCCACGCCAAAGGGCAGGCCCGCCCACTGAGCCCTCTCCACGTAACAGAGGGCGCGCGCAGCTGCCCAACCGGCAGCGCGGGGTCCCCAGCGACGGGTTCCGACGGACACACGGGTGAGCTGTGCGGCTTTCCGAGCTGCGCCTGTCGCTTACTTGGCTTATTTAGAAGTGCAAAAAGAGGTCAGATTTAAAATATTAAAAACAGCTGATCTGGTCGACAAAAGGCAGATTCTGCGCTCCTCTGGCTACAGACAGAAGTGACGTGACAGCTGACGCCCGCGTGTGCGCGGGACGGAGGACGACGCGTGTGCAGTCGGCTAGTCCTCCGCCTCCTCGGCCTCCTCGTCGGCGAAGTGCGCCTGCCTCTTGCGCACGTTCCAGTGCAGACACTGGGCCAGGCTCTCGAACCAGTCGCTCACAGGGTCTCGGACGCAGATGGAGGGCAGCGGGTAGCACGAGGTAGTGATGCTGATGCTGGGGGCACAACGCCGCACACTGAGCCCGCGCCCGCCCAGCCCACCGGGACCCTCCCCAAGGCAGCACCCGCCCTCACTGGTAAGGAGCCCACTATTTTGGACCTGGCTCCCCAGCCTGGCCGCGGCCCCAGTGGTACTGCTGCACATCCTGGGATGGACCCACACAGCCCACCCCAGTCCCTGGAGGAGACCCCCAAGGGGCGTGGGGAGGACGAGGGGACAGAGCAGCCAGGCACAGCCAGCGAGGAGCTGGACCCGGCACCACCACCACCGGGAACACCAGAGCACAGGACTGTGCACAGCAGTCAGATGTGACGGTGTGAGACCAGGACCCCTCTGGACTCTTGGTGACAAGTTGTGCCTACGGGGCCCACGTCACCCACGGCACGGGGATGAGGGCAGCAGGCCGGGACACACCCAGCTCCTCACATCCTGCTCCGGCCCACTGCCCACCCACCTGTCTCCGTGGCGGATCTCCTGCCTCTTTCGTCCGTCCAGGGACACCCAGGCGGTGTTCCTTGCTTCCGGTGACAGCATGATCTGAAGGGGCCAAGCAGGACAGGTGTGGGCTTGTGTGTGTGCAGCCAAGTCCCTCAGGCCCCTGCCCTGGAGGGTGGACCCAGCGGGGGGAACCATGGAACCCACTCCAGGCCAAAGCCAGTCCCGGGCTGTGAAAGCATTAACGGTTTCCCGCTGACGTCAGCCCTGGGGGACAGAGGACAGATGTCCGTCCAGGCCCAGAGTCTCCAAACCCCCCACACAGCTGGAATGCACAGCCGGACAGGGCCAGGCGGCTGGCTGCAGCTCACTGAGAGCCCTGCACACCTAGCCCCACCCCCCAGACCTGAAGTCCACTTGGGACTGGTGGGCATCACCCTGCCCCCGCCCAGCGTGGATGGGCTGCTTTGTGGGGTCGGAGAGCGCAGCCGGAGGGGCTGGCCCAGCTCCCAGCATGGCCCCCTGTGCAATGCAACCTGCGGCAGGGGGAGCCCCGAGGACGGGAGGGAGGCCCTTCTGGCACTCAGCAAGGTGGAGCCCGCAGCCTGGGGGCACCAGGGTCAACACCAGGGGGCGCCAGGAGATGTGGCTGCTTTGGGCTGCAACCAGCAGTCAGTACCACGGGCCCCAGGCAATGAGTCAAACGGGAGAAGGTGAAGAAGCGGGCTCTGACCTTCAGCTCGACCCCTGCGGGGACCACAATGGGCCGGAAGGACAGAGAGTGAGGGCAGATGGGCGTGATCATGATGGCCGGCACGTTGGGGTGGATCATGGAGGCCCCAGCCGCCGCCGCGTACGCCGTGCTGCCCGTCGGGGTGGACACGATGACACCTGAGGGACAGGCTGTGGGGTCACTCTCCACGCACTGCCCCGGCCGCGGGTGCCCAGGGCGCCCCGGACAGCCCCGACACCCACGTACCGTCACCCTGCACCGTGGTGATGAGGTGCCCATCCAGGTAGACGTCCACGTTGGACAGGTAGGAGGAGGGGCCTCTGTCAATCACCACCTCGTTCAGGACCTGGGGCGGGGAGGCCACATGCTGAGGGCTGGGCAGCGCCCCCGGGTGGGCCTCCCCGAAGGCCCCTGAGCTGCTCCTGGAAGGTCCTGAGGACGGGGTCGGGGGCTTCCCTTGGGGTCCACCCAGAGCCCCCCCATCTTGCACCCCTCCCCAGGGCCATTGCCAGGGAGGGCAGGACTGGGGGCCCAGTGGAGGGGCATGGCCACAGACCTGGTACTGCATGACCCGCTTCCCGGCCTCTGTGTCTTGGTCCGAAGCCAGCACCCCGTTCTCACTGACCCCGTTGGCGGTGGCGGTCTTCTTCCCTCTGAGCTCCTTCACGACCTTGACCTTCAGCCGGCTCCGGAGAACAACAGCTGCGTTCCCTGGGGGCACAGGCAGGTCACAACCCCCCCACCAGGAACCCTCGCCTCTCTTCTCCCAAAGTGAGAGCAGCACTCTCGTCTTCTGAGACGGCTCCCTGCCGCTGGGCACGGGCAGTGGCTTCGGCCTGCCCGACGCTCGGACGGACGTCCGGACCAGGCAAAACTCGCAAGCCTCCGAGTCCTGAGAGACTCGAACGTTGCTCTGCACACCATTAAAAACCCAGCACTCGGGCGGGGTGAGGGCTGGGCGGCCGAGGGGAGGGACTGAGCAAAAAACCACGACGACCACACAAAACCAGGGAGACGGTAAGGCCAGGTTCGGAGCTGCGTGTGGCTCCAGAGCGCGGCGACTCACCCTGGATCACCTGTGTGACTTGGGTCTGAAAGTTCGCAAAGTTGAAGGGGGTCAGGAAGCCCAGGGAGCCCAGGTGGAACGCCATGACCGGAGGCACGCTGCCCTGTGAGTCGACGGGGCAAGCCACTTAGCAGCCGGTCCTCCCACAAGTCACCCGCCACAGGTGCCCCGGGGTCAGCGCCTGGCCGACGTGACGTGACCACTGAGGTCAGCAAGGCCAGGAGAGGCGGAGAGAACAGCCCTGCCCGCTTCCAGGCCTTCTCCTGCGGCCGCCACGCCTGACCGCCTAACACCCCCAGCGGGGGCCCTGCAGCACTCGGGACCACCCCGGCCCCTGCACGGACTGACCCCCTCTGGTTCCGCCCAGGGCTCCCCGCCCACGCCCCAAGAGCTGGCCCGTGCTGCTGCTGGCCCAGCTCAAAGCCCCGGGTGGAGTGGGCTCAGCACCCGGCCGATCCGCCCGCCCACGACAGCGCCCGGTCAGCGCACCAGACGGCTGGCGGCTCGGCCCTGCGGCGCGGCGCTGTGGGGCGGCCGCCTGGTGGGAGCCCGCACCTGGAAGAGCGAGGAGGCGTACAGCAGGGTCCCGTCCCCGCCCAGGCAGATGATGAAGTCGATCTGGTTGGAGATGTCGTCATAGTCTAGAGAGCAGAAGGAGAACCGCGTCAGGCCGCCAACGCAGGGCTGGAGTGCCCAGTGCTCCCACGGGCGCAGGCCCCGGGCGCTCACCTTCTCTGAAGGTGCAGAACTTCTTTTTCACTGGCCCGAAGCCTTCATCGCCCATGATGGCGGGGTCTTCTAGAACCTTCTTCTCCACGTACACAATCATGTTCTTCTCCTGGGGACGGACGGGGGCGTCAGCTGCACCACAAGGCCCGGCCCGGCCGTCTCCAGCGGCCCGCCTCCTGACCCCGCCAGCCTTGCACCCCTCTGCGGCCCCCCGACACCCAGGGTGGGCTCCTGCTCACCTCCATCAGGTACGCGCACAGCTCCTTGAAGGGCTGCAGCAGGCTGGCGTCCCGGATCTTCCTGATGACGAGGACACTCTTTGGGGACTTGCTCCACGTCAGCCGCTGGCTGGCTGGGTCCTGGATGTGCCTTCAAGGAAAGAGGCGTTCCCACCAGGACAGAACCACCCTCGACCGCGCCTGTCCGGCCCTGGCCACGCCCCAGGGCTGCACCAGCCACGTCCGAGCGGCCGGCCGGCTCCCCTCCTCCCAGGAGCTGGTCCTGCCTGGAAGGGCCCGCTCGCTCAGGAGCCGCGTCTTGTGGGCACCTGATGCCTGCTGCACCCGCAGCTCACCTCCAAGGTCCTGACCTCACACAGACACGTCCTGTTCATCCCTCAGGCAGCTCCTGGGGCTGACCTCACCGGCGCACCCACTCCTGGAGCCGCCTGGCAGGTGCCCCTTGTCCAGGCCCCTCCCCTCGCCCTCACCTCTTCCCCACATGCAGCAGAGGGCGCCGCTTCCCCCCGACACCCAGACCAGCGACAGGGGGCTGTGCCCCGGAGACACTGCGCACCCTCAGACAGGGTCTCCTACGGGTGTGCGCATGGGTGCAGCCCACGTCCAGACCCCCGTGCGGGCAATTCCGCGGGCACTTCCCTTCCGCAGCAGCAGCCGCCCTGTTCAAAGTCAGTGGAGGGGCCTGGGGGCAGCGAGGCTCCTCCACGACCTTCCCTCGGTCTCGGCACCGCTGTGCAAACCGCAGCATGCACAGCACAGAGGGACCCTAATGTAAGCTGGGCCGCTGGGGGACGGTGGTGTGTCCGTTGTGACACACACACCATCCGCGGGGACGCTGAGAGTGGCAGCCGCTGTGCGTGGGTGGGAGCCGATGGGAAGTCTCTGTACCTGCCCCTCGATACTGCTGTGAACCTAAAGCCGCTCTAACAATGTTTTTGAGAAGCAAGCAGGGTCCTGCCTCGGAAGGACAGCTGCCAGTCCCAGAGATGCGGTCTCGGGTGCTGCGTGGGCCGGTGTGGGGTGTGGCCACACGCACTGTGGCTGAGAGGGCGTGCCAGGCAGAGCCCCCTGCCGCGACTCCGATCACTAAGTCACGGGAACATCCCGGGCTGGCCTGGGACAAGCCGGGACTCCAGGCCGGCTGCCAGCCACACTGCGCGCGGCAAGACCAGGGCTCCCCTGGGCCCTTCTGCAGGGGGAGGGTGCTCACAGCCTCCGCCGGGGCCTCGCCGCCACCAGGGCGCACATGCGGGTGCCAGACGGGCAGCGGGGCGCCTCCCCGTCTGGGCCTGCCTTGTGTGCTGGAGGCTCACGTGTGGGTGAGGCCGCACGTCTCCACGTAAGGGAAAGGACACCTGCGTCCATGGTGAGGTTTTGCTTCACAGGAAGCAAAGGCCCCCACATGGGCCTCTCTGCTGCACCTCACTTTTGAACATCAGGGAAAAGTCAGGTCCCTGCCCACGCAGATATGGCACTGCGGCGGCGGGGGGAGACAAGGTGGAGCAAGGGAGTCCTGTCCCCCTTCACCAAAGACGACGCCCCCCAGACAGTGGGGGGGGGGGCGCAGGGCCCAGCAGGCCAGAGCCGCTTCCTCCCCAAGCCCCACCTGCAGCCCTGAGGACACTTCTGGGGCCCCTGCTCCTCTACCTGGGGCACCTCCAACAACCCCGCCTGGCCTCAGGGGGCAGGTCGGGTGCCGGCCTGGACCCCGACTTGAGGTTCATGAGGCCAAAACACCCGGATGCTGCCCACGGGCTTGGCTGGGAGGAAGTGGCGGCTCACTGGGGTGAGTCACTGAGAGGCCCTCAGGGTGGCGCTGAGGCCGGGAAGGGAGTGAGGGGCTCAGAGCTCAGCCCAGCCCGGGGGCTGCAGGGAGGGGCCTGGAGGCAGCGGGTGAGTGGCCATGGCCGTACCAGTCTCGGCGCCGGCAGAGCAAGGCTCTCCCCCAGGCAGGGCAGGGGGGCACCAGGGTGGCCAGGTTACCCGGGGGTCTGCTGTGTGGGCACCAGAGGGGCAGGATGGGGCAAAGGCAGGATCAGGACCCAACGACCAGACAGCACCTGGACAGGCAGGGACACAGCCACCAGAGCTGCTGTCACGGTGTCCGACCCTCAGCCCCAGTGGGAGGGGGTGGCCAGGCCCTCCTGGGGGGTGGGGGGTGGCGGGCACAGTGCCCAAACTCCCAGTTTGCCCTGCAGTTCTGCAGAAGGGCCTAGAGGTGGTGGCACAGGCAGCTGCCAGGCCCCGCGCTGGTTGGGATTGAGCAGCAAAGACCCTCAGATGGGTTAGCAGCCGACGCATAAGGGCTGGCGGCCCCCCCACCCCCTCGGCCATGGCTGCCCCAGAAGTCGGGGACCCTGCGGGGATGAGCTCACCACAGGCGCCAGGCATGGCCACCAGAGCTGAGACGGAGTTCTGACTTCTTTAAAACATAAAGCACCGAGATCAGAAACAGCACGTTAGCCTTTTCTCAGAAGACACCACACAGCCAGGCCCCCGGGCGCCGAGGGGAACCCAGACTGGGGGGTCGTCTCTCGCGCCCAGTGAAATCGCCCAACTGCTCAGTGTTTAAATAGCGCCTCCTCAGGCACCACGCAGCCCCCGCGGGTGCAGAGGCGCCCTGGCCACACCCCCGGGCTGAGGCCACGCCCCGGTGCGGAAGCAGCGGCTGTGAGGCGGGGTCTGTCTCCAAGTGAACCGGGGTGTTGGAGCAGGCCAGTGTCTGGCATTAATAATAATTAAAGAAGAAGCGTTCAGACCCACCAAGTGCGTGAGTACGAAGTACGTCATTTTTCTTCCTAGAGTTTTTACTAATAAAACAAACACACGTGAAAGTACCTGGGCACAGCCTGCCCGCCCCACCCACAGCCAAATGGCTTCTCACTGCGAGCGCTAGAACCTTCCGCACACAGCGGCCCCACCGACACTCCTAGGGCCGCCCAGCGCACTCACATGACCGTCTGGGGGTTCTGCAGCACGCAGGCCTTTGGTCCGAAGGTGGTCACTGGGCACGGCCCGTGCAGAGAGCGGGTCCTCCTGCGGAGAGAGGAGGGGACGGCGGTGAGGCACCGGCAGGCGCCCTGCGGGCTGCGTGCGTCCGACTCACAAGCTGTCTCCGTCCACACCACTCCGTCCTGCGGCGGTGCGGTCCCGGAAACCCCGCCCGGTCTGCCGAGCGGGCCTGAGCGTGCGCACTGCGCAGGCAGCGACAGTGACTAGAGACACTCGGCGCACCTGGAACAGCCCTCAGACCAGGGACACGGGGCCTGGGGACAGGCCTGGAATCCTACCTCATGCCCCGCCTCCCTCCTCCCCGGCCGGCACCTCTGACCGGCAACCAGCACGCCAGGTCCCCGTCCTCTGCAGCAGAACGGGCGCGTTACGCAAACCCTGGCACTGCTTGCGGGACGCTTGCTTCAGAGGCAAGGCCGGGCTGGAGGCTGGCGCCGGGGCACCGGGCACTCCCCGCAGCGGCGGGCCCGGAGCAGTGCCCCCGAAGTCTGTGCAAGAGCAGCAGAGCCGGCCTGGGGGCTGGGGGAGGGGAGGCGCCTGCCCCCGCCAGGTGCAGAGCCGCGGCCGCGCGCCTCCACGTCCACCATGTGCAGCGGCCACTGAGGATGGGCCGGGAAGGCGTGCCTGTGTGCCCGCGGCCCCCCCACCCACGTGGGACGGCCCGAGACAGCCCCGTCGCAGAGTCCCGGCGGGCGGGAAGGCGGGGGCGTCCAGGACGGCCTGCGTACCTGAACTCCTTGGTGCTCGCGAGGGCGGGCGCCGCAGACAGGCTGCGGGACTTGGCCCGGCCGCGGACTGGGCGGCCCAGCGCCGGGTCCTCGTCCCCGTGGCAGGCGGCACAGCGGTAGGACGCGTCTGCGCTCAGCCCCTTCCGCGCACCGACCTCCTCCGGCTCCATCTCCGTGCCGGGTGAGCGAAGGCTTCGGTCCGAGAAGCGCCGGTCCCTTCAGCGGGTGAAACACGGTGGTGAGCATGCACACGGCAACCGCCCGCACCACTGCACCCGCTCCATGGGGGGGGAATGGAGTCTGCTCCCCCAAACACTCTCCACTCTCCACCCAGAGGCACGGCGGAACTCAGGGACCCAACCTCGGCGTCTCATGAATCTACAGGAGCTGCGGGTCAAAGAAGAGAGCCCGCCACAATGGGGTGGCGGCACTTCTCCCAACCCGAGCAGGGACGCGGCGTTACCGAGAGCGTCGGGGTGCGGTTTTCAACGCCTCTCAGCCCAGAAACGCCGCATAAATGCAACACGTAAACGCAAAAGCGGCCACAGGGGCGCCCAGACGCCACGCCCGCACGCGGACCCGCGAGCGCAGCCAGCTCCAGACCGCACACCCAGACCGACTGTGTGGCCCTCAGAGACCAGCCCGACTGCCCGGAGGAGGGGACACAGGATGCGGCCACCCAGGCACAAACTCTGAGGCACGCACAGAAGGCGACTGCATCCAACAGGCGAGGCTCCCAGCGCGGGCGCAGGAGACACGTGCCACACACGAAAACCCACGGCGGTTCTGGGCACCAGCAACGGGGAAGCAGCTGAGCCTGAGAGGCAGCGCGGCCACGGCGCCGAGACGTGAGGCAGGGGAGCAACCGGCAGGGGACGCGGGACCTGCTTCCAGCACCAGCCCAGGGCAGGCGGCTGTGGGCTAGTTTCACGACAGATACAAATCCTCTAAAAGCGGGGACTCCAAACGGATACAGTGTTAGGTGTTGACTGCACCTCAGTAAAGAAGGGGCAACATCGCAGCACGGAAACCAAGAGCAGACTCTTCCGCGCCCGTGGACCGGAGAGGACCACAGCGGCTGAGCGCTGAGACAGGACGGAGCGGAGGGCCAGCGCGGCCTGAGGCCCTCCGCTGCCGAGCAGCCCTGAGCGCAGACGGCCCACGCAGTGAGGACCTGCCCACCGGCGGACACGCCCACAGGGCGGGATGGCCCCTCGAGGAGGGGCGAGGGCGAGGCCGCGGCCCGGAGGTGACCGTCCCCTCCCCGCTGTCAGGTGGGCTTGGCAGCCACGTGTGAGGGCATGAGTCAAACCCCTCGAGCCACAGTCAGACGGGCGCTCGAGTCAAAGCACAAGAATCGCAGGAGAAAGTCTTCGTGGCCTTGGCAAAGTGTTTTTTACTTTTCTGTTTATTTATTTTAAAAGATTTTATGTATTTACTGAGAGACAGGAAGGGAGGGAGAAAGAGAGGGAGAGAATCATTGATTGGTCGCCTCTCGGGCCAAACCCACACCCAGGCACGCGCCCCGAACGGGAATCCAACCAGCGACCCTTTGATTCGTGGGCGGGCGCCCAGCCAAGCCGGTCAGGGCAGCCAAGGTCGGTCACACAGGACACAGCACACACAAACCAGAAGAGAAACCGAACTCCGTTACAGTTCCAACCTTTCACCCTCCCTGAGACACTGTTGATAAAGTGCTGATTTGCATTAATACTTCACAGTGTTAACACACCAACACGAGCCTCGGACCGACAGAAAACACTTGCGAAGCACACACGTGACAGGGGCTCTCTCCTGGAACAGGTAAAGAACTGTGGAAACCCAGAAACAAACACGCCAGCTAACAAACGGGCAACAGACCCCAGCTGCGGGCAGCTTCTCCAAAGCAGCACGTGAGAAGCCCAGTGCCGGCAGCCACGAGGAAAACGCGGTCGAAACCGCGACCAGACACCACCTGACACCCGACCAGAACCGCGGCAAAATGGCAGCCGTGTGCACCGGCCGGGCCCGGGGCCCTCCCGCACCGCCGGGGGGGGGGGGGGGCACCACTCGCCCTGGGGAACCAGCGGGGCAGTCTCCTGCAGCGTGAAACCCACGCCTGCTTGGTGCCGCGGCCGTCCCGGCCGGCGGAGCTCAACCAAGAGGACGACGTCTGCGTCCACAGAGACACCGGGTAAGAGCCGGTGACGCCTCCATCCAGAACAGCCCCCACGCGGGTCTCTGCTCAGAGGGCACCTCCCTCCCGGCCTCCCGCCCCCCCCACCCCCCGCACGGGTGCTGCCTGCCCCGAGGCCGACCTCCCCGCCCTAGAGCTGAGGCTACAGAAACTCTGTTCTGCTCAGGCTCTTGGTTCCTGGAAGGTCCTCCCTGAATCTCCTGAGTATTAGAGGCCAAGGGCAGGCGGTAGCCTCACGTTCAAGGCTGGTGCTCAGGGCGCAGGCTGGTCTGGACACACAAACCTGCCTGGTCAGCGGGTGGGGACACGCACAACGGCACGCTGCACTGGCTCCCCGGGGCGGGGGGCGGCGACCCCAGGACCAGACCCGGGGCTGGCCTCCCTCCACTCAGGAGCCAAACGGAAGGGGCGCGGGTCCCTCTGCGCGTCCCCCTCTGTCTCAGTGAGCCCTGAGGAGCAGGGACGGGAAGCAGGCGACCCTGCCAGGCCCGGTCCTGCTCGCTCCCCTCGAGTGACGCACCCTCCCCAGGGCCCCACAGCTGGGACGGGCACGCCCAGGCCCCTGCCCACAACCACGGTGGACACACATCGGCCCAACAAAGGGGCCAAGGGAAATAGGGCCTGGCCCGTCCCCCTCTGGGACTGGGCCAAGGGAAGGCGGAAGGGCACAGCCAGGGCGCCTCCAGGCCACCCGGGGCTGACACCCGCAGGGGAGGGAGGTGTGCCTGGGAAAGCCCCATCGAAGTGAGCGGGGCGCAGGAAACGCCACAGAGGAGGTGACGGAGGAGGGGGCTCTGTGTGGGGCTCCGAGCCGCAGTCACCCGGGGACACCTGTGGCCCTGAGCTCAGTGGTCCCACACCGAACCTGCAGCCTGAGCCGGAGGGGGATGCTGGAACCCTAGACCTGGAAAACCGTCACCCGGGAAGGCTTGGGAGTCACGAGCTGGTCAGGCTGCTGCAGCCCGGAGAGGCAAAGTGACGAACGAAACCCGTGAAACTGGAACGTTCGAAGTGGCTGTGATGGCTGCAGAGTCACCCGTTTTCGATGCGCTCTGTGCGCTGCGACGAGTCGCAGGCTCAAAGGAGCAAACAGTCGGCGCAGCTCCCATCTGGGCGGCTGAGCGAAGCGCAGGCGGCACAGGCTCCCTGTCTTACGCCCACGTTCATCAGGTAGGAAGTAGCGCCGGCCCAGTGGGGTGGGCGTCGCCCCCTCCACCACGCACACGGGCTCCCGCCCCTGGCAGGCCCTCGCCTGGGGTGCAGGCCAGGTCCGCAGCTGGGGGCGCGCGAGAGGCAACCACACAAGGATGTTTCCCTCCCTCTCTTTCTCCCTCCATTTCCCTCTCTGCAGTAAGTAGATAGATAAACAAATACATAAATAAATGGAACCCCCGTCAGCACAGACTCAGCGCCACAGAGCGGTGCCCAGGCCCTCTGTCTGCACGGGACGCCCGCCCCACCCCCACAGCCCCCTCCACGCCGGTGTGCACTGCCTCAGTCCCCCCACAGCAACGAAGGCTGGTTCCGACTCCCACTGCGCTGCCTCGGGCGAGAGGCAGGACCCAACCTCCGCAGCTCCCACTTGCAGCTTCGAGTTCCACGGGCCGCAGCACCGAGCCCCGGGGCGGCGGTCTGTGCTCCCCAAAGTGGACTCGGCTCCAACACAACACGTGCTGGAGAAGGGCTAGCCCCTCGCCAACGGGGTCTGCTCCGGGAACGCGAGGCCGGCACCGTCAGCGGAAGGCCCGGTGTCAGCAGGGTAAGAGGGTAAGAACAGGCACCTGGCTGCAGCGGGCGGGGAGCAACTGCGCCCCTCGTGATAAAACCACACTAGGAACAGGGAGGGACGCCGGAACTTGACCAAGAACGTCTGCCGAAACCCACACCGACGTCCTGCTGTACGCCGAAAAGACGAACACCCTCCCGAGCCTGGGAGCAAGGCCGGGCGCAGTCACCCGCCCCGCGGGGCGGAGGGCGGAGCAGAGGGAGACCGGAGCTAGGCCTCGCTGGCCATCACTTCAAGCGCTGCGGTGCCAGTGTGCCGCCACACGGGGGCGCAGGGGTGCCCGCTTTCCGGCGTCTCGGGGCCGCGCTGGGGGAAGAGTTGTCTCGGGCGGCACGTTTAATGCACCCGTGACACACGTAATCACACAGAAGTCTCACGATGCCTTAGGTAAACCTACAACTCCGTGTCGGGCAGCATCATGGCCAGAGGGCTGCGGGCTGGACACCCCTGACAGAGGGCTTATGTGCTGGAAAGAACCAAAGGCTGATGAAAGAAACCAGAGACTCTCCTCCCCGAGCGGTCCAGGGCATCTGCAGAGTGCAGATGAGACCGCCCGGCAGAGACGAACAAGCTTCCTCCAGAGCTGCACGGAGGGGGAGGCCGCAGAGCTGCAGCACCAGGAAAGACAAGCAGGGAGAGGACGGCTCTCACATCGAGCCCTGCCCTCCCTGCAGCGGTCGGCCAGCACCAGCCGGCCGGCAGGGCCCAGGGCAGCGCCACACAGCTGCTGAGACGGCCTCTGCCGAGGGCCGGCGGGAACTCGCTGAGGAAGGGCGATCTTCCCCCAAGTGGCCCTGGAGCACTGTGGCATCCACAGGCAGAGAAAGCAAGCCCCCGCAAACTCCACAGCCTAAACAAAACCCAACTCAAAGTGGGTCAAAATCTGTTGTGTCTAGTATAATTCATAAAGCACAACACTTGTGTAAGAAAGCACAGGAGACGTTTCTGGGACTCAGGGCTACGGAAAACTGTTTACACGTGACGTGAAAAGCACAGTCCATAAAAGGGAAAGAATGGTACACGCCAGGCCTCGCTCAGACCGGAGCCCAGCCCCCAGGAGACCCTGCCACGGGAGATCAGAAGAGGAGCTGCAGGCCGACATCGCAGACTCGCTGCCAAAGGGCACCGGTGTCCGGAGCACACAGACAGGGCCCACAGCACAGCGGTGAGAAACCGCACAGCCACCGGGAAGCAGGCAGGGAGGTGGGCAGCCGGGAGGACGGCGCACAGGCCTGTGCCAGGGCGCCGGCCACCGGGAAGTGCAAGCAGACACCGAGAGGGGATGTCGCCAGACACCTCCCAGAACCACCGAGAAAACAGCCAGGGGTCGCAGAGACCTGACCCACACGAGGGTGGGAACAGGAGAGGACAGTCCCCGGGAAGGCAGGCTGGCAGCTCCGTTCAAACACTGAACACCACCCCACCCAGCACCCACACCCGGCACCCGTCCCAGAGGAAAGCTGTGTCCGCGTGGGAACCCACACAAGGGAGCTCACAGGAGCTTCACCGGAGGTGGGCCGGCGGGGGGGGGGGGGGGGCGGGGGGGCTGGGCACCACAGAGGGACGGTCCGCTGGGACCTGCAACGGCTTGGTGGCCCTCAGAGGAACCATGCTGAGGGCAAGCACTCGGGACGACCGCTGACCCAGGAGGGGCCAGGGCCTGGGCGGGCTGCCCACCCTGGGGACCGTCACACCCAGGCAGACTCAGGGAACAGCACAGTCCCCTGCAGGCGACACGGCCGAGGCCCGAAGAGCCCCGCCCTTCGCCCACGCCGACTTCCCGCTGTCCCCACACGTGAGCAAGGCCCGGCAGCAGGGAGGGCCAGGGTCGGTCTGAACCGTGTCCCAACCGCTCAGGACCAGCCCGGCCCGGGCGCGCAATCGCAGGTCCCATGCCAGTCCGGGCAGGGCCAGGCCCCGGGCAGGGCAGACGGGAGGCAGCCAATCCGAGTCTCTCCCCCTCTCCTTCTCCAACCCCCCCACCCCCCCCCCCAAGAAAAGAAGAGTCCATTTAAAGAAGGAGGTAAACCAACGAGAACAAACCGCAAACGCGTTTAAAAACCCTCCAGGCACACAGCCTAGAGCTGTTCACATTTACTCGCAGAGACTAACTGGATGACCAGACAGTACACTAGTTCATAAGTCATATTAAATATGAAAACTAACGTTAAAGTTTATCTCCAAAGCATATTTTTGACAATAGTGAGTCACTACTCACATTTCATTCAGGTCCATTTGGTGTGTTAACTGTTCTAAAAAGATGAAATTCGAACTATGCCCAAGTTCATTCCCGGTCCTGAATTTTCACCAACAGCCTCTGCGGAGGAGTCGGGACAGGAGCCACTGGGGCCCGGTGACAGGAGCCACTGGGGCCCGGTAACAGGGTCCTCCAGGCCAGCGGCAGGAGGTAACTGCACAAAAAATCTGCGAGCGCCACACACCCCCCTAGATCATGGCAATCCAGTGCGGGCTTTTAACACGTGACCGATAGTGAAAAAGGAGCGTCCACTCTGCAACACAAGCGGGAAGCTGTTTAACCTCACTAGTCAGCGCCCAGCGGGGGAAGGTCCCTGTTAACTTGCCTCCTCTCCTCCCCCGAACAAACGGCGAGAAGCTGGTGCTGGCAAGGATGTGGGGAGGCTGGGCGCTCGTGGGATCCGGGCTTCGCGGGGGCTGTGGGGAGGGGCCCACGCAGGCCACTCGGAGGAGGGCCAGGCGGGTCAGGGCCGGAGCAAAGGGAAAGGCGGCGGCAGCTCCAGCTGCCCGCAGGCACGACCGCAGGCCCGGAGGCCCGGAGGGCGCGCCCCGAGGGTCCCTCTAACTGCTCGGACACTCGGGCTACACAGAAGCTGCGATTTCAGGTAATAAAGACAAAGGCCATCGACTCCCACAAAACACTCCTCCCCCGCCACGCCCCTACCTCTTCAATCTGCTGGGGGCACCTACCTTCTCTCAAACGTCTCGCTCCTTGAAGTCGACTCTTTCCTGCTTTGCTTACTATCAGGGGCACAGCTTCCCTCCCACATGGCAGCCACCTCCGCTCCCCAAGAATGCTGCTTGGCCGGCTAGGGGACCCTTGTCACCGTGTGTAAATTGCACGCGGTTTCGGGCTGGCAACACAAGCCGACCTCAAGTTCAAAGAAAGAAACCCAGAACCACCTCGAGAGCCCGCCTCCGGAGACAGCCCGGTGCGCACTCGCTCCGCCCCTCGGTGGCTGGAGCAAAGGTGACGATGGGGCAAGGTGTGGGCGCCGCGCCGGGGACAGAGGGCAGCGCGGCCCGGGTGGGGGCAGGATGCGTGGAAGGAGCGACTTCCGGTGCGCCGGGGCAGCACCTGGCTTATCCCGCCCGAGGGAGCGGCCAGGGCTACTCCCAGCCACCCGCGAGGCTGCGGGTCACGCGGCGCGGGCCCAGGGCCGCGGCGACGGGAGCAGGTTACTCCGGACCTAGGCCGCCAGCGGGGCCTCCGGGATGAACGCCGAGCTCCAAGAAGAAAGCGGCGCGCCACGCGCGCTCGTCGAGGCCGCCCGGCAGCGTCCCAGGGGCCGGTGCCGGGTGGGCGTCGTCCCCTCAAGCCCGGCCCACGTTCGGCAGACACCCCTTTCCCCCGACTGGGGCAGCAGCCAGAGCCTCCCGGCGTCCACATCCCCGGGCCCCGACCCCGCGACCGCAGGCGGCCGGCTGGGCCGAGGGGCGGCGCGCTCTCACCGTTCGCTGCTTCGGGCGCCTGCGGAGCCGTCCGCTTGCCGGGCCCAGCCCCCGGGCTCCGCCGCCCCGCCGCCGCTCGTCCCCGCTAGCCGCCCCCCGGCGCCGCGGCCGCCCCCCGCCCCATGGCCGCCGGGACCGCGGCGCCGGCCCGCCTCGCAGCCCTGCCGCCGCGCCGCCAGTGCGCACGCGCGCCCCGCCCCACGCACGCGCCCCGCCCACAGGCGCCGGCGCGGGGCGGGGTAGGCCGTCCCCGTGCGGGTGGCGAGGCTCCGGCTGCCTCCGAGGACGACTCGTGGTCCCCACTCACCCCGCCGCGTCGGAAGCTCGTGTGGCCGCCCGCTCCCCCCGACCCTAACCCCTGACCCGTCCCGCTCCCCTCCCCCGACGCCTAGGCCGGCGGACTGCCGCCCCGTCAGTGGTGACCACCCACCGAATATTCCGTGACGACTCTGCTTCGAAGGAACCTGTTTCGGGAACCAAGACTCGGTGTGAACTCCTGCGACAGACCCGCGCCCCTGCGCTGGCGGCGCAGCTGGAGGGAGCGGACCTCGCCCACCTCCGGCGGCCTGGCAGGTCCGTTCACACGGCCCGACCTCAGTGGCCCTGGGCCTGCGGTCTGGATGGAGCCTCTGGAGGGTGACCCGCCGGCGCTGTTCCCCCACCCCAGGAGTGGAACACCCGGAGAAGGGGACGGGGTCAAGGCCTCAGTGCGCACCTTGCAGCTTCTGTTGGAGCTGCCGCCTCCCAGGGGCCCGGGCGCTTCTCCCGAGGCTCCCCCCGGTTGAGGGTTTCCCACCAGTGCAGCCTGGCGTCCGGTCCCAGCAGCTGGGACACACTGAAAAAGCTGCTGCAGGGGCACCGCGGGGCACGGACCCGGGCAGTGCACTGCGGGGTGCTCCGTAACCTGCCTGGCTCCCCCAGTGCCAGCCACCGTTCCTTCCCGCACCCGGGTCTCCCCAAGAGGGAGTCCCCCCACCCCTCTGCAGCAACTTGGCCCCCAGCTTGCCCAGCGTTCCCCGCCCCCTCACTGTTGCTAGTCCTCTCTGGGATTCCTGGCCCGCCGTCCACTGACCTGGAACACTGCTGGTCACAGAAAAGGACACGTTTCGCTGCTGTCCTGGGACCACTTAGCAGAGAGTACCAAGAGTGAGTGAAAAGGGGTCAAGCGAGAGGGGACTTTGTGGGGATTTCTCAAGCTCCTTTACTTCCCCATGTGTTGTTTTGTAAAGCCAACTTCTCTTCCCCAAAGTGACAGCCAGCCACACCCACAGAGGGAGACTTCTCTGGAGTTGCACTTTTGGATAAGTCCCATTAACAAAATGATGCTAGTTCTCGACCTAGCACTTACTGTGACCTGACACTGGGCCTGGCCTCCCAAGAAGCTTCTAGAACTGGACGGTCTGCAGAGAAGGTGCAAAGGCATGAGCCTGGGCAGTGTCACTAGCCAAGGATAGAGCAGGCACCCTTGCTGGATAACCTGCCCTCTCTGAAGGCAACTGGTGCATGGCAACCCTCTGTCCACAGTGGACCTGAGAGGCTGGCAGGAGCACCTCCTTTCAAAGATGGGAAAACTGCGTGACCAGACCCCCTTCCAGCCCCAGGGCAGCCCTGGGGACTCAGAGGCTGGAGCTCACATGCAGCCCCAGAAGGGCTGACTGACCAGCAGTAGCTCGGTAGCAAGGCCCATGGGGCGGGGGAGGGGTGCGCCTGGGGGCATCTGGAAGCTAGGAGTGTTCCTTGGTCTGTCTCCAAAGGCTGAGTCAGGCTATGGTGTGGAGAGGGAAGGCTGGCAGTACACAGGCCGGGCGGGGACGGGGGCGAGAGGGACACTCATCAGGCCAGTTTGGGCGGTGTGGGGCGGGGGCCCTGCCTCCGGCAGCTCGGGGATTTGGAAAGGCCGAGTCGTCCTCCCCTCTGGCCAAGCGGCAGCCTTCTGCTGTAGCCAGCGCTCTACCTTACCATAATTTGGTATTTTTCTTAAACACGGATCCACATCCATTAAGCTGCACACAGACAAAACTGGGACCCATCCTCTTCTGAAGACTGAGTGATGGACAGCAGAGTGGGTGGGGTGGCCGGTGGGGGAAGCGGGGAGACTGCACCTGGAGGTGTGGAACAGGCTGGGGGGCACCCTGGGTTCGGGTGCAGTCTGGGGAACTCCCTGCACCCTCTAGGGTGCAAGCAGGAGTGCTCCAGGCCCTCAGATGCAAAGAGCGGAAGGGGTGCCCCTCTTTGGGGTCCTGCTCCCAACACTGGGGAGGTTGGCTGCAGCTGTGCCTGGCTGGGGAGCCAGGAGTAAACAGAGGCTGCCCTGCACCCAAAAGGGGAACCAGCCGCAGCCTGAGGGGCAGGGAGGGACGGAGGTTCGGGGGGAGGTGTGTGTCTCGGGCTACCCAGAAGTTGGCTTGTTTATCCCCCAGGTTCTGGTGTCCAGCCAGCGGGCCTAGAAGCCCAGCCCCGCCTGCCTGGCTTGAGCTGCCCTCCCTGGAGGAGATTGTCTAGGGCAGTGAGCGTGCCAGTCACCTGTGGGGCTGTGAGGGGGCACCTTTCCCTGCACACCAGCTGAGTGCCAGGCACAGAATGTGGTCAGGGGCAAAACCTTCGGTTGGGCTGTGCACCCCTTCCTACAGGGGTGCTAGAAGGGATGCATGCTGCCTGGAGTCCCAGAGGCCCCCCGGGGGGGGGGGCGGCGACGCGACTATAGCACAGCCCCGGGCAGGGCACCACCCGTGTGGTGCTCCCCGGGTTTTCACAAGGTGCTTCTACCGACTGCAGTTTTAATTCCCTGATCTGAGAACAGAGCCAAGAGGAGAAGCATCGCTTTGCTGCTCCACTCACTGATGCAGCCTCAGCTGGTGGGAGTGCGCCCTGACGGGGACCCACTGCCACCCTGGTGTTTGGGGATGCTGCTCTGGCCCACTGTACTACCTGTCCAGGGCTGTGCAGTTTGCAATGGGGACTCTGAGGCAGCTCGAAGAGGGGCCGATGAGCCCAAGGCCAAGTGCCAGGCACAGCTCAGCACTGGGGACAAAGGGAAGCTGCGCCTGGTGGCAGTGGTGTGGGCACTGGGGCTGGCTCAGGTCCAGCCATGGCTGCGGTGGCCGCCTGCCTGCCAGTGCCATGGCTGTGGTCCAGAGTGGAGGGCTGCACCCCCCACCCCTGTACCTCCTCAGAGAGGCTGCCCCTGCCAAGCACGTCTCAAGCTCAGGAGGTGGTGCCAGCATCTGACCCTGAGAATCACGGGTGCTTGCCACGCCTCTGTGACAGGGGTGGAGGGGGACAGGGGGGGTGCCCTCCATGCCTGAAACTGGCCCCTGAAGACTGGCTTTGCTGGCAGTTTCCCCTTTTTCTAGAGGACGTAGTTCCTGTTCAGACAGATGGCGAGTGCAGTCAGAGGGCGGCCTGCCCCGGGAGACCGTGGGGGATGGACAGTGTGGGTGGCAACGGGTGGGCAGGGCTGTCGGAACGCCCTATCACCTTCTATTGCCCCTCTGTGAAGGGGACAGAAGATCTGGCAGGAGGGTGGGCAGCCAGGGGTGGCGGCCGCCCCATCCACCCGCCCACAAAGGAGCAGCCACACCCGAGTCCCTCGTGTCAAACTGCTTTATTACATCTTAAATAACAGTACAGCTTAATACGGGTCTACCTTGCTCCAGCTCCCTTGCAGTACAGTGACTGGAAATTAAATACAAAAGGAAGGGCAGGTGCAGACAGCTCTACAGGGTGTGGACAGGGAGGCTCCCGCCGCGTCCCGCCAGGCCAGGCCCGGCGGCCTGCCCGGCACCCCGTCCACACGCTGCTGCAGACACGGCTCGGAGGAAACCAGGGAGGGCTGTGGACTAGAAAAGTGGTGCCTCGGGGGCAAAAGGCTGGTTTCTCGGGAGACGGGCCGTGAGGAGTGGACAGAGGAAGGCCAGCGTCTCCGGCCCCTGCCCCCCCGAATCCAACAGCGATCATTTGGGACAGGACTTGTTTTTTATAAAGGAATAAAGAAAACAGTGATTTATCCTGCTACTCAAGCGTGTCGAGCTGCGTACTGTACTGCTTCCGGTGCGTGCAGAGTAGCAACGATAGTGGATAGAGCCGTAATGGTTACAACTTTAAAGAGATTATTTCTGAAAAGAAAAAGAACATCTAAGGACTGAGTCCTCTATGCACATTTGAGCATTTCTACAGCATGCGAGTCTAAGAGTTAACCCACCCCATATGGCAAACGATCAAATTTTTTAAAATTTAACTTAGAAAGTTTGAGATCATTATTTTCAAAACATTGATTTGTACATTGTTTCATACACAAGTAACGGACTCACTACCCAAGCACAGGACGGGCCCTCTCCGGACAAGAGGCCCTGGCGGCGGGGTGGGCGTGGGCTAGTGCTAGGCTGTTGTCACAGACTCCCCCCCTTCACAGGGAGACCCGAGTGAGAGCAGGAACCCCACTGAGCAGGCGGAGAGGGCGGGGCAGGGGAAAGGGGCAGGGGACGCTGCTGGTCGCGGCGCCCGGGACCCCCCGCGGCCTGTGCCCGGCCCGCGCGGCTCTCTGTGCCGAGTCTGCGCGCCACACTCACACGACGCCAGACAGAAATAAACAACCGGGGGCTGCACGGACACCACTAACAATGTCGGAGAGACCGCACGAGACCCCCTCTCTCTGGCTAACTAGGGAACACAAAGGTATTTTGGAAAGGAAGTGTGGTTTCCAAATCCGTCACGAACGCAGCCTGAAATTCAGAGCCGGTTACCAGGCAGCGTCCTCGACTGGTTTTGCAGGAACGTCACGGAGCGGGACCCCGATCGGGACCCCGATCGGAACCCCACGCGGGCGCCCAGGGCGCCGGTCCCGCAAGCACACACGGCCCCGCCTTCTGGCGAACATCTTTACTGGCGTTCCCTTGGGCTCCGTTCGGACAAAGGCAGACGCAGACAGTGGTCCCGGGAGGAATGCAGGCTCGTCGAGCAGACACAGACTCTTCTCTTCGTGGGATTGTGCTCTTGGTTTCAGCAGTGAGTGGAGGAAAGATCTTGCCCTTTTGAAGTTCGGAGGGGAGGGCGCCCACGTTAGTAGGGGTTGGAAATGCTATCACGGAAACGCCTCGGGGCAGGACGGCCTCCAGCCGCGGCGCGGGCACCTGCTGTTCCAAACAGAGGGGAGCCAGGTGGACGCGGGGCCTGGGGCGCACCAGGCCCCGCCAGCGGGCCGGTCAGAGGGGCCGAGGCGAGGTCTCACTCCCCCGAGGAGCCTAACGGAGAAATAAGCTGACGAAGCCGACGAGCCCCACAGGCCCGGAGAGCAGGCTGACAGCTGTCAGGGGTGGGCGGGGGGTCGGGCTGGGGGAAGGCGAAGGGAGGGAGCCAAGAAGAAAAGCCTCGCAGACACAGACAGCAGCGCGGGGTTCGCCAGAGGGGACGGGTGGGAGGGGACAGGACAGGCCGGGGGGTGAGTGGTGGCGGAAGGGGGTCTGACTCGGGCTGGCAAACACAAGCAGTGCACGGGTGACAGGTCACGGAATTCAACACCTGACAGCTCCGTCGATTTACCGACCACCGTCACCGCAATAACTAACGTTTTTATGAAAGTGTAAAAAGAACCAGCGCCTCTCAATTCGGGTGCGCGGCCGAGCCGGGAGTGAGGGAGGCCGACCGCCCCTGCCTGCGAGCTCGGACCCAGCACACCCAGAATCCAGGAGGGGGCCCCACGGCCAGGGCCCGGGCTGCTCCCTCACCTGTGGGTTAGTTCCAGATCTTGAGGAAGCTGTCCCAGGACCCCGTCGCCACAGCCATCCCGTCGTCAGTCACCCCCAGGCAGCTGACGCGGTTGTCATGCCCGGCCAAGACACCTGGGGGCACGTGAGAGCACAGTCACTCCAGGGCCTGTGGGTGCCCCTCGGCGGCTCAGAGAAAAGACTGGGGGGTGGGGGGGTCACATGGCGAGTGAGGGCCTGCCCTCCTCTCCAAACAGGAGCTGAGACACGTCTGACCCAGACACAGCCACGCGGCAGGCCGGCCACCAGCCTGTCGCAGGCACAGGTGTGACCCAGGGCCCCCACCCCGACTGCTGGGCACTCACAAAGGGAGCGGCTAACGTGAGAGACGGAACCAAAACCACCAGGAGGGCCCAACCACCGGCACCCCGGGGCAGTCACACCAGAACAGGGCAGGGCCGTGACCCCGGGGCCCAGCGCAGGGCAGGGACCACAGGACACAGAGGGCAGACGTCCGACAGCCTGACGAAGACGGTCAGTGCTCCCATGACCACCGGGCAGGGGGCCCCGGGGTCGACCTCTGAGAGCTGCCGTCCCCACAGGGCGCAGCCTGCGGGGTAGGAGTGCTCCCCCGGGATGTGGCAGCCGAGGTGAGGCCCACGGCCCCGGGCCCCACGCCCCTCTCCCACAGGCCCAAGGACTGGAACGGACGTGGCCGGGCGCCTCCCACATCAGAGCAGCCTGGGCCCCAGACCCGGGGCCACATCTCGAGCAGGAGGCTCTCATCTTCCGCACAAGCTGCGCCGCGACGCAGGTGCCAGCCACACACCAGCCTGACGTGCGGGCTCCGGGCTCCTTCCCGGGCACCGCGCCCACCCGGAGACGCCACCACCCGGGCCGCGCAGCCGCAGGGCAGGGGACGCGGTGTGGGAGGGGCTCCCGGCCCGTGGGGGCCGCCGTGGGGCCCGGTAGGTGCAGCCGGACGCCCAGCCCAACGACAGGCGCCTCAGCTGCTCGGCACACGCGGGGGTCGAGGGCGCGGGCGGCCCCCGAGGCGCCCACCCACCTGCCCGGTCGGCCTTGAGCGCGTCCCAGACGTTGCAGTTGAAGTCGTCGTAGCCGGCCAGCAGCAGGCGCCCGCTCTTGGAGAAGGAGACGGAGGTGATGCCGCAGATGATGTTGTCGTGGGAGTAGGTCATGAGCTCCTGGTCCGCGCGCAGGTCGAACAGCCTGCAGGTGGCGTCGTCGGAGCCGGTGGCGAACGCGTTGCCGTTGGGGAAGAACTGGGGAGGGAGGGTGGAGAGGGCGCGAAGGCGCAGGGAGTGAGCCTTGGAACCGCCGCCGGCACGAGGCCAGAGCGCGCGAGGGCTGGACTCGGGTGGCAGACGCTGGGGACCCGGGGGCTGGCTCCGTTTTGTGCTTTTCCCCGGAGGGGACAGTGAGGGTGCCGGCCGCTGGGCCGGCCCGTGGAGACGGCTGGGAAGGGGCCCCCGACCCACAAGACACATCTGTCGGCTCCCCTCGAGTCCCGGCCCCGCGGGGAAGCTGCAGTCGCCCCACTATCTGCCCCCCCCCAGAGGAGAGCGCCCAGTGCCCTCGGGGGAGCGGGCCCCTGAGGACAGATGCGCCACAGCCACGCTTCCTCCCGGGGAAGGTGCGAGTCTTCAGGGACAAGAGGGAACAGACACTTCAGGGTCTGACAGCGTCCCCCACGGCTCTCAACGCCCCAGGGCCCGACTCACGCAGATGGCGTTGATGTCGGACTCGTGGCCGGTGAAGGTCTGCCGGCACATGCCTTCCCGCACGTCCCACAGCTTGGCCGAGGCGTCGCAGGCACCGGACACGAACAGTCTGGTGTCGGGGGCGAGGGACAGGCTCATCACGTCCCCGGTGTGCCCGGTGAACGTGGTGGTCTGCTGGCCCGTCTCGATGTCCCACAGAGCGCTGGGGAGGGAGACAGGACAGGCAGAGTCACCTCGGTTTCTCAGAGGACAGTGACGGAGTGCCCTTCAGACCGCCTGGGACCAGCGCGAACCCGTGTGTGTGAAGACAGACCTGCACTTGGCATGCAGCTCTGGACAAAGAGAAACCCGGCCGCAGTGTGCGTACTGGGCTCCCCGCCAACTCAGAATCAACAGAGAGGACACCTGTGTCCCTTTAGGGCAAGGACACCGGAGGCTTTGCCATACACTGGGGCTGGGGGCGGGTCAAGGGGCCACAAGACAGGGCAGAGGACCGGCAGGTCCGATCTGCCAGCTCTGTGCCCTCGGGGCCCTGCAGGCGGGGAGCGGGGGTGCGGGGAGGGGGCGCTGACAGGGAAACCGACGCTCAGAACAACGCCGCCCAGCGGGGGACAGCCACTGCAGGGGGTGTCGGGGGCCAGTGCCCTCGGCCCGCAGCCCCTGCCCGCAGGCGGCGAGAGCGCGGGAAGCAGACAGAATGGCGCGCTGCATCCCCCAAATGAAACTGTTACGCATCTTTTGTGGGTCTGTGGCACTTACAGGAAAAAAGCAAAACAAAAACAAAACCCCGTGAGAGGACGGGCGGGGAGAGGGGCGGGGCGGCACAGGGCGGGGCGGCCCTGCTCCCCGAGGGAGGGGACCGGTGTCCGGGCCTCCAAGGGCAGGGACACCCACAGGGATGGGCGGAGCCTAGAACGACACGAGACACTACGCAGCCCTTTAAACTACACAGCTCGGTGCCCGCAACGCAGACATTCTCGAGTTGGCTGCCGTGGCCTTGGATCCGCAAGGACGGCAGAGCCATCAGTGTCCAGAGACTCGGGGTCACCTGCGGGGCCCCGCGAAGCCCGCCACCCCGGCCCGGCCCAGCACCACGGGAGCCGGCACCCTCGCACGGGGCGACGCGCCCCTGCCCAGAGCACGTGCTGACCCACCGCGGGGTCAGCACCCGCGGCTCCCCGCGGGCCCCGTCTGCAGAGCACGGGCCCCACTCAGCCCCCAGCACCCCCGGCCGGCAGGCCTGCGGCCATCTCCCCGTGCAGATGCCGCGGGCCTTGGGGACTCACCAGGTGGTGTCTCCAGAGCTGGTGACTATCTGATTGTCGTCCAGGAAGCGGCAGCAGGACAAGTAACCTGGAAAACAGGCCCAGAAGGATGAAACCCCCAGCCCTGTGGTTCTGTGGCCTCGTGAGCAGAAACCCAGGGCGGGATGGGCGGTTGGAGCCGGTGGTCTCGGGGGAAGCCCCCCGCCCTCTGTGCGGGGAGGAAGAGCAGGAAGCGTGCCTGAGACCGCCGGGCGGAGCCCGACGAAGCCCCTCCACCGAGAAGCCCGGACAAAGGCGGCTGCCCTGGGCCCTCGACCCCCGCGACCCCCACCGTCGGAGGACACGGGGAGCCTGCGGAGACGCCCCGCCTCCACTGGCTCCTGGAACCGGGAGCCAGAGGGGGCCGCTCCGCGTTGAGATTTCCGCTCGCTGGGCTCTGCGGGCCGGGTCTGGGCGCGTGTCCTCAGCACCCCGAGCACCGGGCCGAGGGGGAGCAGGCCTGGCCCCGGGGGCGAGGCCCAGCGTCGACGGGGGCGCAGGCACTGGGGCACCTGGGGGGGCCACTGCCTCAGCAGGGCCGTGGGCAGCGCGCGCCGAGTCCGTGAGACCGAGAGCAGAGCACACGCGAAGAGGAGGGCCCCTGGGGGCTGCGGTGTGAGACGCGTGAGAACGTCGGGGAAACGGAGCGTTTACTTAGCAAAGGGCACTGAACCGGCTCCCGCAGGAGAGGCATTTAGAGATGACAACATCAGAACCCCAGCTCTGCGTCCAGAAAACACTCGCGGTCACGCGTTTCCTGGAGGTCAGACTGCGTCCACAGCGACTGGGACCAGCTGGCTGGACCAAGCCCGGCCTGGGCGGGAGCAGCCTCCCCGGAAACGTGGGCGCCAGGACAAGCCCCCACTCCGCACCAGCCCAGCCCCTGCCCTGCGCAACGCCCAGCGTCCGAGGGGCTCGTCTCCAAGGAGGGCGTCACTTCCTGCTCACACTGGCCTGACTGTGCCCCCTTGGAGCCGGCCCTGGGAGCCCAGCCCTACCTGCCAGGTGCCCCCCCAGGCCCCTGACCCGCCCCCACTCAGCCCCTCTGCCCTGTGAGCACAGGAGAGGCTGCGGGGCCTGCTAGACTCCCCACACGGGCAGCAACCCCGCAGAGGGCGGCCCTGTGCTGGACAGCCGGGCACAGCCCGTGAGCCGGGGGCTGCAGGCTCCCTGTGCAGCCATTCCTGGGAGGTGACCTGGACTCTCCGGGCCAGGAGGTCAGCAGGTGTCCGTGGCCAACTCCCAAGGACGGGGAAGGCTGTGGGGAGCGGGGGAACCTCCAGACCGACAGCTGGGACCGGAACCCACCAGTCAGCGCCCCCCCCCCAGGGCCCCAGCAGGGGGCGCCACAAAGACGCGAGTCCCCCCGTCTCCTGCAGGCAAAGGCTGATGGGGCCCGTGCCTGGTCTCCTTTCCAGAACCCCTCCACCACGGCGGCCGAGAAGAGGGCGCACCTGTGTGCCCGGCCAGCTCGCGGCTCACGCGCACGTTGCCCTCGCGGGTCTTCAGGTTGTAGATGGAGCAGATGTTGTCCAGGCCGCCGCAGGCCACGTAGTTCCCCGACGGGGCGTACGCACAGGTCATGACCCAGGAGGAGCGCAGAGGGATGGCGTGGACCTGACGCGGGGAGGCAAGTGCCCGGGCTCAGACCGCGGGCGCGGCGCCCGCGACCCGCAGCGCGGCCAGGCAGACGCGAGGCCCGTGGTCAGACGGGCGCCGCGGGGACAGCGCAGCTCCCCAGGCGCAGTGCGCGCCGAACCAGAGACCGAGCTCCTTCACCGTGGCTGTGAAGGCTCGCCTGCCGGCGAGAAACGCTCTCAGTCAAAAAAAACGGAAAGGGAAAGCGTGTGGCCAGCCTGTCCAAACGGCTGTGACCTCGCCCACGAGCCGGAAGGTTTTTCCTGGAGTGGCCCACCGGACGGTCCTCCCAGCCGCGCCCGGCGACGAGAGTGCAGCGCGCTCCGCGAGGCACAGCCCTGGACCACGTGTCTCGAGAGGCTGTTCACACTTCACGGTGGAACGCCGTGGGGGTCGGGCCTGGTAGAAACCGAGAGCCACGTGGAGAGCCGCCTCCCTGCATTTTTACACAAAACGGGAGCTCTCCCAGGCAGGACTAAAACTGGAGTGCAGGTTTCCTGGAAGCACGAAGGAGTCCCTGCCTGCCACCTGCGTGGTGACACAGTGACACACCAGAGCAGCATCCCCGGCCCGCCCTGTGCTCTGAGTGCCGGGGAGGCCCGGGCGGGTTTCCGGGGGAGGGCCCCTGCGGCCCCTACCTTGTTGGTGGTGTAGCTGTCCCAGATGATGAGCTTCCCGTCCTGGGAGGCGCTCACGAGGAGCCTGCGGGAAGACAAGGGGCCTGTCAGAGCCACAGCAGCTCGGCAGCCCCAGCGGCCGCCCGACTCCGCGCAGGGGCCCGGGGCCTCCTCGCCGCATCTGCCGGACACCCAGCACAGGCGTCCGTGAGCGGAGAAGTCCTCGTCACCAGGCCGACCTTGAGAGCACGAGGACAACGTTCCCACAGAGGACGGGTCGGGCTCAGGAGGGCTCCGCGTCTCAGGCAGACCGTCGGCCACGGCACGGTGCGGTGCGTGTGGCTCAGACAGAGCTGGTCGGGAGACACGGCACACGCAGCGCGCATCTCCCGCTCTGCTCCGACACGCGGGGCCTGGACGTGAGGGCTTGACGAGCCCGACACTCCAAACACGGGAGGCCCTTCTCCACGCACACGGAACGTGCGGCCTCCCAGGGACGCGAGGCAGGCCGTCCCACCCGCCTGCTGGCGGCCACGACCGACCACGGAGGCCGCACCGGGCCCGCAGGAGACACGAGCGACCGGCAGCAAGCGCTTCCTGCTGGCCTGCTCCGGTGCGAAGGGCTTCCGGGCCAGAGTCCGCGAGGGGCCCGTGGCCGCCAGAGAGCCGTGTGCGGGACGGCGACAGGCCCCACGCGCCGTCCCCGCAGAGATGCGTCAGTGCGGGGAACAGTGACAGAGTTTTAACTTCAAGGATTTTACCAAAACATGCAGGTTTTCACCATTTTAGCCACAATCATGCTTGGCTTGTTGAACTGACCAAAACCTGGAGGTGAAACTCAAGCCAGTGTGACAGCCTGGACAGTCCCCATGAAAGCACACGCCTGACGCCCACAGCACAGGCCCCCCACCCGGGAGCCAGCTACAGGCGAGGCCGGCAGCAGAGACTTCCAGAGCCGTCCAGCCAGGCTCAGCGCAGGGCCGGCTCGAGCTGCCGTTCTCACACTGCCCCCAGCAAACCCTGCACCGGCTCGGCCCAGCCCCACCCGTCGGCACAGACGACCGCTGGGAACCGGCCGCTGGGAACCGGAGCGGGGCCTCCGCCGCCCTGCCTCTCCGGCCCAGACGTGCCCTCCGTCAAGGTCACCTTCAGGAAGGGCCCCCCACGGAGAGCTCAGAACCTGCTGACGCGCAGGGGTCAGAAGGGCACTAGGACACGGATGCCGGCTGATCCTCCAGAGATGAGCAGAGATTCACGCCTCGTAATCCCGGGGGGATGGCCTGCAGACGGGGCTCCGGCGGCCCAGCACCCGACAGGCACCGGAGGCGCCGCCGCCCCAGAGCAGAGGCCCAGGGGCCAGGAAGGAAGGGCCCGGACCCTGAACAGACGCTGGAGCGCGGGGGCCACCTCCCAGGACTCAGGCGCTTCCCCGCTCACAGGACGGCAGCAAACTTCAGAAAGTGGGGGCAGAGTTCACCAGCACCAGGTCACTGAGAGACTCTGAACTGCTGTGAAAAGCAGAACGTAGGCACGAACGACTCCGTTACGTTGGTGAACACGGCGAGACTGCGGAGAAACGCCCACCGACACAGGAACGTGCACGAGCCCTTCCCGGGGCGCTCTCTGTGGCTGCGAAAGCCACGTGGCCACTGGCTCGCAAGTCTGTGAGCGTCCACGTGCCGCAGACACGACCAGCTGCGCTCACACAGCACCGCCCGGGTTGGGGGTTCTCCCACACGGCCCGTGTGCGGGAGGTGAAGACACAAGGAACACAGACACCCACGGACCATGGGCGCTGCTCCCGAGGAACCTGCCCCGGGCTGCTGCTCACCCACGCCGCTCTCCCTCCCGCCCCCGGCTGTCACGGCACAACGTGCCTGAGCCAGCAGGCGGTGAGGCCTCGCGTGAAGGGATCAAGGGATGGGGCCTGCAGGGTCGGCCCCACCCGCCCCGCCCCACCCGAGCCCCTGCTCGCGCCGGGTGCTCGGTCCACACACCCGCCTTCCCGCCAGGAACATGGGCGCCTGCGCTGGGCTCGGGGACACGTGGCCTCATGGAGAAGCCTGCCCAGCTCCCCAGGGGGCCGAGGCCTGAGGGCCGGTCCAAGGGCGGGCATGGGCACGGCTGCAGGGGGAGAGCGACCGTGGAGGGGACGGAGAGGGGGACGGAGACGAGCCACCGGACGAGGCCGGAGGACCCGGCGGCTGGACGAGGGGTTCAGGAGAGAGAATGAGCGCACGCTGGGGTCTCCCCGAGCAGACGGGGGTGAAGGGAGGTGGGCCAGCGGGCCGGGCAGCTGCTGGGACGCACATTCCGCGCTGGACGGGCCCCGGGGAGAAGCCAGCGCACACCCTGCACACGCGCCACTGTCCCGACGCCCTGCCGGCTGAGGAGCCCGGGGAGCGCCGGCCCCGCGGGCTTGGGACCCCGCCCGGGGCCACACAGGCGCGGGCTGTGCGCGGGGAGAAGAGCGGGGCGGGCCGGGCCGGCCAGACACAGGCGGGCAGCGTGCACCTGCGGCCCACACCTGGCCGCCCGGACGTCCGACCTGCACCCTCGCTTGTCTTTACAGACCACGGCGAGCGCACTCGGGAGAGAGGGTCCCTGGGAGCCAGGACCCTCGACCGCCTCGGGCACGACTCCCCGTGCCAGCACACACCTGGAATCCGTGCCCCAGTGCATGGCGTAGATTTTGGCCAGGTGCCCCCGCAGGGTCCTCCGGGTGCGCATCTGGATCCTCCCCACGGGGTCGATGTTGTTTGTGATCTGAAACCAGACGTCCCCGCAGGTCACCCCTCTGCAGCGGAGCCGCCCCACGAGGTCTCGTGCCCGCCGCTCCCACGCGGTGCCGGCCCCGCCCCTCCCCGCCCCGCCCCAGGGACCTCCCCACGGGCCCTCCCCTGTTCACAGGGCACCTGCCTTCCGGCCGCGGTGCCGCAGGAGCACCGGCCTCTCCACCAGCCCCTGCCACGGGCACCGTGCTGGCCACGCGGACCCTCCCTCTTCGCTCTCCTCCGCCTCGTCCCCTGCCCACCAGCCCGGCTGCTCCCACCTCCCGCAGCCCATGTATCTGCGCTGACCCAGCCGCTGGCCCCCGGCGACTCCGCACCGGCGCTGCTGCGGCACAAACCCGCACGTGCCCACCCCAGACCTGCCCGGAGACCGAGGAGAAGTCTGGGCAGACACACGGGACGGCCCGACCTTCACGCCTGGGCCGCCCTGCGCAGCACAGTCCTCCTGCGACCGTCTACGCCCGGTCAGTGTGCGCCTCGGGGAGCGTCAGGGCGCTGCGGGGAGCTAACACTCGGCAGAAACCGAGCTCCTCCCCCACGTCTGTGTTTAGCTCTCTGGGCGCACGCGGTTTCTAACAGGGGACGCTGCCCCTCCCTGCCGGGCGGCCGGCCGGCCTCGCGCTCACCTGGGATAGAGTCGCATCTGCACAGGCTTTCCGGGCGTCCTGGAAGGAGAGCAACGAAGAGGAGCTCAGTCAAGGCTCAGGTGCGTCCAGTCCCACATCCGCGCCCACAGTTCCCAGGAGCCTCCGCACGCTGTCAGGGCCAGAGCAGAGGGCGGGCACGGAGGGCACCCCGGCGCTGCCCCCACAGCGCAGGCCCAGGCAGGGGCTGTCCGGACCAACCCCGGCCTGCGCCCAGCCCGCACTCACCACGTGGACTAGGGACCCCGCACGCTCCCCGTCCTGGGGAACGCCCTGGAAGCCGGGTGGCGCCAGAGAACCCCAGCACCGGGGGCTGCCTGCCGCCCCGCCGGCAGAGGCCCGGAACCCGCCCAGACCTGCACCCCCCTCCCCGTCGGCCCGGGGCCCAGGAGCTCCTCTGGGCTGGGCCGGCTACGCACCGTCTTCACGCCAAACCACCGCGCGCTCAACCCACGGGAAAGGGCAAAGGGCCTGGCGTCGCCAGATGGCGTCACCTGCCACCTGTGTTCTTGTCTAGGAAACGGCCTGGCGACGCAGGTAAGAACTACAACGTGAGGCACCAACGCTAATTAGAACGCTTCACTGTCCCTAAGTGATCGAGGTCATTAGACAGTTAAATCCTGAAACCTCCCGTTAGCGTGCGCATTTCACAAACAGCCCTACGTCAGGAAGGAAAGTGAGCGCTGGTTTCAAAGGGGATGGACTGTCCAGGAAAGGGACAGCCACATCCCACCGAGAACAGGACACAGGCTCCAGAGGCCGTGACCATAAACACTGCGAAGGCCTGGGCTCCAGCTTCCTGCTTAACTGACGAGGCTCGATCAGTCCCCCATGGACACCCCGCACTCCCGTGCCCCTGCTCTGCGGTGAGGAGCGGGGGCGGGGCCCCTCCGCATGAGTTCTGCCCGCAGACACGGGGCTGGAGACGTGTCCGCACGCCTCTCCGCGGACGCTGCCTGCGGCTTTTAGTTTTAAGAAAAAAACAAGAATTCTTTAAATGGGAAAAGCGAAGCATGGGACTTAAGCAACTTCACCCTGACTAGTGCCCAGAAACTGGAGCGGGGCCCGCCCCCCACCGCCCGCCGCAGGAAGGGCGGGCGCACGTGCCCGAGGGTCCGCCCCGCAGCCGCCGCCGGCCAGACCAGCTCGTCCTTTCCCCTCCCTCCGGCCGACGGCGGAGCGGCAACGCCCCCTGTGCAGTGCCCAGGGCAGACGCCGCGCGGTCTGCGGGTGCCAGCTGCCCTCTCTGGCCCCCCCATCGGGGACTGCGCCCGACCCCTTAACCTGTCAGCCCCAGCCCCACGCTGCCCCACGGCGAGTGCTGCTCGCGGGCGCCGGCGGGCGCGGGCGCTCCCCGACGGGCAGCTGGGCCCGCCTGCCTCCTCAAACACAGCCGGAAGCGGGCGAGACAATCCTCCAGGGTCTCCAACTTAAGAACCCCGCCAAGGAAGAGGGCGGCCCTGTGTCCGGCCACCGTGTCCTGTTCACGGCGCCCTCCTTCATGTTGAGGCCTGGTCCCTCGGGCAACCGGGAGGAAGAGGCGTGTCTGCCCGCTACAAAAGCAAGCCCCTCCCTTCCGTGGTACAGGGGACGCCCCCAGCCTCTGCTGTCCCTGCGCTAAGCAGGCACCAGCCGGCGCCACCTTCAGAGACAGAGCCCAGGCAGACGGCGCAGGCCGGCGGCCCTGCCGTCCCCGCGGGGGGAGCCGGGAGCCACGGCGCATGCAAATGTGGCCGAGCCCGCCGGCGTGGGACACGCCGACTTCTCGAGACTTCCTGCGAAAGGAGGGCGTAAAGCAGGGAAATGCTCGCTTCGTGTGAAATGGTTTGGGCGTGCGTAGATACAGCTCATAAAAAATTGACGCCACCTGTTCCTTTTCACGCCGGCAAACCCCGCAGGCGGCCCACACGGCAGCCCTATCCCTGGGGAGGACGGCCGGCACCCCGCCGACGTTCAGCCCTTGTGTTTTGCAAGGTGGGGACCTTTCACCTAAGCCACACAAACTTTATGTACCTTAAAACAGATCTGCATTCAGTACGTGCGAACAACTTAGAGTCGTCAGAAAACCAAATTCTGATTCCCGTACTTCGGAGGGTAGAGAGACCTATCGTACCGTGCAAATCTGATCAGAGCAGATTAGGAACAGTCGCCTTTGTTTTGTTTTTTAAGGGTTTTATTTACTTATTTTTAGGGGGGGGGAGAGAGGAAGAAAGAAAGAGAAACATCAGTGTGTGGTTGCCTCTCGCACGCCCCCTACTGGGGGCCTGGCCCACAACCCAGGCCTGTGCCCTGCCTGGGAGTTGAACCTGAGACCCTTTGGTTCTTGGGCCGGCGCTCAGCCCACTGAGCCACACCAGCCGGGTGCCCTAGTTTTTACTGAGCTGCAGCAGACCTTCTCGGTGATAAGATCTGAAACTCTTCCAGCGAAAGGACACTTTGTTTCCCCTGCGGCCAATCTCAGTCCCACTCCCTGTTCTCAAGTGCATGAAAAACTGGCTGAAATAATGCTGATGCCTTTTGTGCAGCCGCTGCGAGGCTTTCGAATGTAACGGTCATTTACAAGAAAATAATGGGGGCTTGGCGCAGGGGGAAGGGGGCACAAACAATGAAATGTTAAAGAACAAAACAAAAAGCCCACGTGCAAGGCAGTGACGAGCACCCCCGGTTCCGCGGCCTGAGGAAGGGGCTGGGCCTGTGCTGGGCCGCGGCGCTGTGAGGGGCCCGGCCGCGGAAGGCAGCTCCGTCACGTCCCAGGACAGAGACCGGTCTGCGCGCGGGGAGGAGCCGTCTTCTCCGGGAAGCCCCTCGCTTTCTCCTGCTCCCCCATCAGCAGTTCGAGAACAGGGAGGTGCTTGCAGTAAACAATTCGCGGTAACTGTTCATCCAAAGCCCTGTCTGAAGCCCCGATTGGCGTGGCTCAGTGGATTGAGCGCCGGCTGCGAACCAAAGGGTCGCTGGTTCGATTCCCAGTCAGGGCACAGGCCTGGGTTGCAGGCCAGGTCCCCAGTGGGGGCCACGTGAGAGGCAACCACACACTGATGTTTCTCTTCCTCCCTTTCTACCTCCCTTCCCCTCTCTGTAAAAAATAAATGAATAAAATCTTTTTAAAAAAGCCCTGTCTGGCAGCCCCGACTGGCGTGGCTCAGTGGGCGGGGCCTCGTCCCCAAAAGCGAGGAGGGTGGCCTTCCACTCCCGGTCGGGCCACGTGCCTGGGCTGTGGGTTCCAGCACGCATGAGAGGAAACCGCACATGGGTGTTTCTCCCCCTTTCTCCTTCCCTTCCCATCTCTAAAAATAAGATAAAATCTTTAAAACATTTCTTTCTAAGGCGCTGCCTTATGAAACTGAAGGACAACAGAACCAACGCCTTCTACACCCACCACTCCTCCCTGCTGAGAACTCCCTGGGCCCAGGGCCGGGCGGCTGTGGGGGTCCCAGGGCCGTCCCCGTGTCCGAGGTCGTGGCGCGTCCTCGGGCACAACTCAGTAGAACAGCAACCCGACGTCCGTCTGTCTTTCTCCACCCCCCCGCCCCCAAAACCAACCAATGTGAAAGAAGAGCGAGCCCCGGGCCCTGCCACGCAACCTCCCGCTCGGCCACAGAGCTGCGGGTCGGGCTCGCCGGCCGGCACTCGGCGTGCTGCCTCCTGCAACGCACCTGCTCCAGCAGCCCTCGCAGGGCGGGCACTCAGAGAAGCTTCCGCAAGGAACGCCTCCTTCAGGATGGAAAACGAAGCAGGCACTCCTAAAACACCCTCTGCTGTTCGAAATAACACTCTTACTTCCAAACACGCTCCCCGCCCGCAACAGTCCCAGAGCACGAGGCAGACGCCACACCCTGCGGGGACCTGCAGGGTGTCACAGTGCTGGCTCCGGGGTCGAAGACTCGCTCGCTCCCGCCTGGCAGCTCGGCCCCGTCCTGACCCGCCCACATCTCAGGCTCGCTGCCCGGTCGGGGCGCCTGCGAGAACTGACCGGTGAGTGCACAGGTCAGTGGAACAAGTCCACGTTCCCCTCTCTCTCTCGTCAGTAGATGAAGAAAAAGAACGTAAAGAAAGATGTTTCGTGAATCACACGAGAACCGTCACGTGCGCCAACAGCGAGACACTGACAGGAGCCCCGGGAGTGCCAGGCCGGGCCAGACGGGGCCTGCCGCCAGCGCGTCCCGGGCCCGGGGGACGCGGTCTCAGGCCCCGACACCGCACCGCCGTGCCCTAGCTCGGGCTTCCCGAGTCAGGCCACATCCGACCTCAAATGCAAATGCCGGCAAAGGTGAGCAGGGCGGTACGTACCCTGATTTGGTTTTTCAGCTGCTCGGCCTCCTGCCGTAGCTGGTCGAGCTCACTCATCTTCTGGCCTCAGGTGCTCCAGTCGCCTCCGAGAGTCGGGTCTGAAACAGACAGGAGCACAGCTGACACCCGGCTGAGGGCGCACCGCAGCAGGTGAGGGCGGGACCCTGACGGGGAAGAGAAACCACCAGAACTAGGACCTGCCCCCGGGGGCGGGGCTAGCCCAGCACAGTGCCCCTCACCCGCGAGCTCTGTGCAGTGACAGCGCCTAGCAGGTCACTCCCGGACGGCGGTGGCCTGGAAAAGCAAAACTGTTCCGAGGCGCTTCTCAAGCAGGACCTGGGTCTCCGTGGAGAACCCCAGCGCTGAGGCCGACACTCACACGCAGTTTCCCACGGTGGCCCAGGCCTGGAAGCGGGGACGGCGACTGCCCGACGAGTGGGCGCAGCGGCGGCCACGGCTGCTCCGTGGCTCTGCGGGGCTCGGCGAGGCGTCCCGCCGGCCCCGGCGTCCCGGCAGGCGACACACCAACACGCCACCCCGACGGGCCGGTGCCACACGCAGGACGCGGCACAGGGCAGACCCCCGGGGAGACGCGCCCTCCCCGTCTGTGAAGAGGCTCCTCATGCAGCGCCCCCCCCCCCCCCGCAGTCACCGTGAAGGAAGGTGCCCGCCCACGTCATCGGGAGGCACGAGGACTTAACCTCTCCGTGTCAGCCCAGGAACAGGACTCCTGACCCTCCTTCACACGCCAGAACGTAGTGCTGAGGCCATTTCCAAGTGGAGGCCCCTGGGCATCCGGGTGGAGGGCGCACTCCCCGAGGCGCTGGATCGTCAGGGAGAGACCCGACCTCCAACACCAGGCGGGTGACCCGAGACCTGGAACCGGAAGGTCTCCTCCTGCAGGGTGGTCTTCCTTCAGTGTCACAGAAGGCGCGCGCAGGACAGCCCCCTGCGTGCGTCCACGCCAAGGCCCCCGTGCACGGCAGCCTTCCGGGACTTCGGCGGCGGCAGCAGCGAGCCCGCACGCACGCCCCTGGGGCGGCGCGCAGCCCGGACGGCCAGCCCGGCCTCCTGACCACGGCCCCTCGCGGCCAGCGCCCACTCGCGAGTCTCGGCTACGGGCTTCGGAACCCGCTTTTGCCCTGGAAGACCCCGCTGAATCTACGCAGCCTGGGGAGGCACCTGCGCCGGACACTCGGAAGACGTGCGGTCGCACTCGCTACTCTCCACGTCAAAGGTGCCGGGAGGGGGCGAGGCCAGGGCCCCCTGTGTGCACACGAACCCACCCACAGGACGGCGCCTGGCCCCCGAGGGCGAGCGCAGAGGCACGGAGCAGCCCCCCCAGTGCCGGACCCGGGGTGTCCCTGCCCCGCAGAGGTGCCGCGCCCCGTCCCTCGGACCCCGGCTGTGTGCCAGCGCTCTTCGAGGCCCGCGGAAGGGCCGTCTGTGCCCAGGGGAGTGGCCCTCTGTCCACAGACACGAGGAAACGTCGCCAGTGGCTGTTTCTGGAGGAAGACACGGGGACAGTGGGCAGCCACGGCTGCCCCGCCACCTCCCGGAACGAATGAACAGCTAATCTGGGCCCTGGAGCCAGGGGGCGCTCATGCCTCCCCCACGCTTTTTAGTGGAGGAAGGCTGGCTACCGCTACCCTTTCACCAGGTGAACTATCACAGGTCACAGGTCCCTGAGAACAGCGTGCGGAGGGGGGGGGGATCTGGGGAGCTGCTGTTCTTACGTGAAATGCCAACAAGCCTGTAGTGACTGTAGCTACAAGGAAGCACACACCAGGACACATCATCATTACATCACCCAAGATCACCCAGAAGGAGAGAACCCCAGAAGCAGCAGGAGATAAGGAGACAGTCACCTACTAAGGAGTTCCCATCAGACTGTCAGCTGATTTCTCAAAAGAGACCTTGCAGGCAAGAAGGGGCTGGAAAGAAGTATTACAAGTCATGAAAGGCAAGGACCTACATCCCAGATTGCTCTATCCAGCGAAGCTTTCATTTAGAATGGAAGGGCAGATCAAGTGCTTCTCAGTTAAGGTCAAGTTGAAGGAGTTCATCATCACCAAGCCCTTATTTTATGAAAAGTTAAAGGACTTATCTAAGAAATTTAAAGATCAAAAACTATGAGCAGTAAAATGACAAACCCACAACTATTAAAAACCGAACCTAAAAAACAAAAGCACACTAAGCAAACAACTAGAACAGGAACAGAACCACAGAAATGGAGATCACCTGGAGGGTTAGCAGCGGGGAATCGGGAGAGGAAAGGGGAAAAGGTACAGGGAATGAGAAGCATAGATGGTAGGTGGGGAACAGGGGGAGGGTGAGAGCAGTACAGGAAATGGAGAAGCCGAAGAACTTGTATGTACGACCATGGACATGAACTAGAGGGAGGGGATGTGGGGGGGGGTGCAGGGCGGAGGGGGGTGAAGGGGGAAAGTGGGACAACTGTAATAGCAAAATCAGTAAAATATACTTTAGAAACTAGAAGAAGAAAGTGTACTTCCTCCTAAGCAATTCAGGAAGTCGAAGCCCTTCTCCCGAGAACTGCGCCCCCCCCGACCCGGGTTTCCAGCACGGGGGGGCGCTCGCACAGAGCCGAGGCGGCGCGTTCCCCGCTCGGACTCACGCTCTCTCGCCGCAGCCCTTCCCCTCGCTGTCCTCCGCCCGGAGCCTCCGGCAACCCCACCACCAGCACCACCAGCGCAGCGGCCTGGGCTCCTTCTCCCCTCCTGGGTCAAAGCCGCCACTAAGCTGCGGCCGGGCTGACTCAGCACGCTGCCGTCTAATCCACTAAGCCCGGGCCTGCTGAGAGGGCCCGTCTGTCCCCTGTGACCCTCAGCCGTCCCGGCTCTGGTCAGGCTTCCGCGTGGGAAGCGCTTCGCGCAGAAACCGAAGAAACGGGAGAGGGCAGGCGAGGCGCCTGCGTCCACGTGCGACACAGACACCCCCGGTGACATGCCGCAGGTGTGCCGACGCATCAGAAAGTGGCCACCAGGTCCTGCCTGCCAGCCACGGGGAACGTGACCGCCACCAACCCGTCCTCACTGCGGCGTCGCCGCCCCGTCCCGCACGGGCTGTGGGTTCCACCCCGGCCCCGGCACCTGTGGGAGGCAGCTGACCTACGCCTCTCTCACACGGACGATTCTCTCCCTTCCTCTCTCTCTAAAATTAATTTAAAAAACCCTCCGGTGAGGATCAAAAAATTAATAATAAAATAAAGTTACGGGTCTGAAATTTGCTCGAAAAACCCAGAAGAAGGAGCCAGGCGAGGGCACATACCAGGCCACGTGGCGACACAGCCCCCACGGCTGGCCGGCGTGCGCGTCCCCACTTCCCACTGCGCAGCTGCAGAGGCCCTGAGAGGCGTGGGCCGACTCAGAAAGGGAGGAGGAGGGAGATTTAGCCGCAGTGACGGAACTCTGAGCTCGCTGGAGCTGGGTGACTGCACGCTGTTTTTCCACCTGCATTTGAACGTTCTCAGCGCGGTTTTCTTAAAAGCCAGTGTTTCTCGGTGTGGCTCAGCTAACTACAGGCACGCACTCACTCTGCCGTAGGCCCTTGGGTTTACCAGGGTGGGTCCCAGGCCCCACCCCGGGGAGTGGTGGCATCCCTCGGTGACCGCAAGGTGCGCAGCCCTCCACCAGTGACTCCCAGGTCTGTCTGAGCAAAGCAACGGCTGACCGTGGACACTCATGTATCCCGACTTCTAAACCAGTAACACTGCCACCAGCCCTGGCTGGTGTGGCTCAGTGGACTGAGCGCCGGCCCATGAACGAGAGGTCGCCAGTTCACTCCCGCTCAGGGCGCAGGCCTGAGCTGTGGGTTGGATCTCCAGTTGGGGGCGCACAAGAGGCAACCGCACATCGATGTTTCTCTCCCTCTCTTTCTCCCTCCCCTTCCCTCTGGGAAAACAAACAAATACAAATAAATCTTTTAGAAAATCCTCACCAGAAGACATGCTTGTTGATTGGGGTGGGAATGGGAGAGGGAAACATGGACCGGGTGACGACGCTCCGACCCGGCAGACCGCAGCACCCGGGGAGGCGTCAAGGTGTGCCGGCGCGGCACCGCCAGGTGGCCCCCCCACAGGTGGGAGGCAGCGAGGGCCGGCCCCGGCAGAACGCACCAGCCGCCTTTCCCTCGCGGTCTGCACACTCATGTGCGTGCACCGCGCTCGCTGGCACGCACCGTGTGCCAGCAGCCTGCCTTCAACATCCAAGGTTCTCCCGGGGTTTTCCTGGCTCTCCACTTTCCGGTGCGAATTCTGGAGAGAAGCTGCAGCCACTCACGCGGCGTCGGCTTCGGAGAATGCGCACCGGAGACCTCACTCACCTGCGGGCGCTGCCGTGCGACCGTAACCTGCAGCTCGGCCTCACTGGCGGTGCACCCCGCAGCACTGAGGCCGCGCCGAGACCCGGGCACCCTCAGAAGCAGAGCAGCTCCGCGCCCTCGCACGCAAAGAGCAGGGAGGCGGCCTTCCCGTCAATCCTCTTGTACTTTTCAAATCAGCACCAACCCCACAGACAGTTCATGGAGTCACCGACAGCCGAACCGAAACTGGGGGGCGCTGGCGCGGCGTCCAGGAAGTCCACCTGGAATGCAGACGTCCCTGCCGGCCTCGCCACCAGGCCCTTGAGTGACAGGAGGCCCCGCAGGGCCCGTGCACGGGCCGGAAACCGGCCTGGCACCCAGCAAGAGCACAACAGTGGTCCCGCTCCACAGAGGGGCAGGCGGCCCAGCCCCCCAGCCCTTCCCATGGCCCCTCGGCAGCACCCGCCCAGCACCCCGCCACTCCCGGGCGGCCCCCCGCAACGTGCCTCTTGGGGGGCGGCACCTGTGCGCGGTCTCCCTTCCCACCAGGGGGCGCTCCCGCGGACGTGTTGTGAGGAGCAAGGTGTGTCAGAGAGCCACGGCAGCCCCCAGCCGTCCCGCCCACCACAGACTGCGCATTCCGACAGCCTGCTGCGAGCACCCGCCCCAGCACGGGGGCTCCCGCCCGTCCGAGTGTGTGGGTCTCCTCTGACCACGCCCCTCTCTCCGAACCGCTCCGCGGTCCTCCAGCGACCACTCGTCTCTGCCCAGCAGCTTTGCTGCGGGAGCCCCGGCAGCCCGCTAGCTTCCTCGTCGGGCAAACGGCGGCTGGAGCCCAGATAACCGACTCTTCCTTCAAACGCGGCAGCACCCTAGGTTCTCCACCCCCAGAACCTGGCTCGGCTCGGCCCCCTCCATCCATGTGCTGGGCACCCCTCTGCACGAGGCCGCTGGCGACAGACACACCCTGTTCTCAGAACCAGAGTCGGCAAGGTGACAGTCACTGCCTGTCTGGGGAGCTGGCTCTGGAAGTGCCGGTGAGCTCACCCCAGCTTTCCGGCCGCACGAGCACAAGGACACCGATGTCCTGTGGACTCAGGCTCCTCTGCTGTGTGACACCCCCGTGTCACCACCACCCTCAGAGAGGTCCTGCAGTTGTCCACATGGTCACAAGAGGAAGTGGGTCGCCATCTGCCCAAGGCCGTCATTCTGACTGGGCCACCTCCAGAATAAGCAGGCCAGGCCCCCAACGCGGGGCCGATGAGGAGAACGCCCGCCCTACCGACCTCGCTGCTCCCGCAGACAGGCTTCCCAGCCACGCCCCCGCAGCCCGCCCCGAGGGTGGAGCCCTCCTCTGCCGGGGGGGAAGTCCCCACAGCCACCCCCAGCGGAAGCAGCACAGGTGTCCAGCGGGCTGGGGAAAGCATTTCGGGGCGGCCCCAGACCCAGACCCACAGCACCGAGGGCCCCTCCTCTGAGCTCCTGGATCGCCCTGTTCCAGTCAGCGCTGTCCAACGCTAGCCACAGAACAGGATTTCCAGGTAGCCAGATGAAGACGTATAAGTAAATAAGTAAAATGAGTTTATTACTTTTAGGAATTTGCGTACTTAATTCAGCATTATCAAAAATCTTATTTCAACATATGACCAACACAAAACAATTGCAAATCAGGAGTTTCGCACTCGTCACATGAAGCTTTGGAAATCCGGTGTGTACAAGGAAGGATTCCCCCAAAACTGAATTACCTTCTGGAGGGCGGGCCCCTTGTAGTCCAGGATTCCCCCTGAGGTGAGTGCTCTGGGGACCCACCTGTGGCAGTGTGCCAGCTGGTGTTGTTGTGAGAGGCTGCATTTGGCTTCAGTGAATGTTTTTGGTAAACTCGACACATCTGCCCCTTCATGAGGGGCGATTTCCCAGCACGCCAGCCCACACCTTGCTGAGTGTTCCGTGGTTTTTGACCCAAATCAGCATGACCCCCATGCCCCACCCTTGATGTCCCCCAGAGAACTTTTTTGTTTCCCCAGATGAAAAAAGTCCTCAAAGGGAAACGCTTTGCTTGCGTGCAAGAGAAACAAAAACGGCAGAGGCTCTAAAAGGCATGGATATCAACAAGCTCAAACGCTGCTTTGAGCAGCTGGAAACCATCTTGACAGGTGTACTGCATCGGAGGGAAAGTACCTTGAAGGGGACTTCGGTTGAAGTGTGCAAGAATAAACACACAACTTTTTACAAATAAATTATGCTTTGCGGGGCCTCCCCTCCTAGTTACAGCCTGACCTGGACGAGCCTCATCTCAAGCCCTGAGCCTCCCCCCACCGCGTCACTCCACAGGCCTTCCCGAGCCCCCCCACCCCCGCGGCAGCTCCCCTCACGTCGCGGGCAGAGCGGCGCCCTGTCCTGACAGCTGTGGGCAGGTGGCGGCGGCAGCAGGTGGGCAGGTCGTGAGACACGTCCCCCGCCCCCCAGTGCAGGGACCGGCCGGAGGGGAGGGGCGCCCAGGGGAGGAGGGCACAGCCCGGCCCCCTCACCGGGGGCACACCCCCTGCCCCCCGCCGCCCCCCCGCCCGCCGCCGCCGCCGCCGCCGCCGCAGGAAAGGGCCCAGGCCCACCCGGCCCGCTCCCCTGCCCCCTCTCTCTGCCTCACTGCCCAGCACAGAGCCCAGCTCGTTATATCAGAATTTATTATATCAAAATTACCTTAATTCAGAGGTGCTTCCAGTCTGGTCTCCAATTCATGTACAGTGTCTGCAACAGATAGAGAAGAGGCTGCGTTTGCGCTGCGCTCCGGCGGGGGAAGCGGCCCACCCCGCGGTCTGCGGTCCCGCCCACGTCTCCCCGGGGTCTCCCCCGCCTTGCCCCTGCTGCACAGCAGGTGCTCCTCCGACTCTCCAGGGGCCGCTGGCCGAGGGCCCTGGGTGCTGGCAAGTCTCCCTGGGAGCATTCCCGGACCCCGGCGGCCGTGAGCCCCACAGCCTGGCTGGGGCCCAGGGCGGAGCCTGGGGTGGCGGCGGCGGCGGCGGCGGCGGCGGCCGCCACGCCCCCCGGACACTGACGCTAGTTCCCGCAACACGCCTTCGAATTTCTCCAGATCGAACCCCACCTGCAGGAACGTCCCCGGGCTGCGCGTCCCCAAGCCCACGTGCGCACGCCTGGGCTGGGGCGGGAGAGGCCTCCAGACACTGGCGCTGTCACCCAGGGAGCCGTGAGCTCTGAGGCGCTTATTTAACAGACCAGTGTGTTACTCTGGAGCCATGCTCCTTATGCCACACCCTTTTCTCCTGGCAGAGAAGCAGGTGTGGGAGGAGAAAGGTCCCTGGTTCCTCAAACGCTCAACCAGCCCCCCGACGGGAGAAAGCGGGGCCTGCGCACCCCGCACTCACAGCAGCCTCGAGGGGGGAGCCGCCCAATGCCCGTCGGTGCCGGAGCTGACGTCCCCACGCGGCACGCCCGCGGTGAATGGCGAGCCGCCCTTGAGGGGGTCACGTGCGAACACGCCATCACAGAGACAACGCGTCACATGCTCCACGACCGCATCTACCAGGAAACACCCGGAACGGGCCAATCCGCAGGCAGGACGGGCTGGGCACACATGAGACTCAGCTGCGCGGTGGGGAAGACGGCCAGGAGGGGGCAGCAGTGGCAGCTGGGCAGTGCCCAGAACTGCCCACTTTGAAGTGTGAGCGCCATGTCGTAGGAATCTCATGTCAAAACGGGAGGAACAGCCCTGGCTGGGGCGGCTCAGTGGACTGGGCACTGGTCTGCGAACCAAAGGGTCGCCAGTTCGATTCCCAGTCAGGGGCACCTGACAGGCAGCCAAATGATGTTTCTCTCCCTCTCTTTCTAAAAATAAATACATTTAAAAAAGTTTTTAAATAAGAAAGACGACCACAGTCCCTGTTGATGACCCGTCCCTCTACAAGTGCCCAGGACTCTCCGCACCGTCTCATCCACTCGTGGTGTCGTAACCAGGAGAAAGGGAGCCTCTCTTCCTCAAGGACGCCGAGTGATCGTGCTGCAGCTGCCTGCACCTCCCAAAGGATGGAGTTTCGGACGAGAGAAAAAACTCCAGGCACAGCCTAGGATGGGCTGTCCTGGCTGGGGGGGCAGGTTTATTCTCTGGGTGTTCTAGAGGAGATGAGCTATTCTTCCAAAATCGTGTAGCTTTTGTCTTACGTTGTTTTAGTTTGTAAACTACTCCTACAGAAATGGCATCATTAAAACTAACAGAGGAATGATACGGGAACTCAGAAGTTAAAGACTGGAGCCTTACCTGAGAGGCTTGAGTGAGTAATGCATGAGGAGAGCTGTCACTCCGAGATTGTGCAGCTTTTGAACAAAGACCCCTGTCCCTGCCACCAAACTCTGCCTCTGGGGCTGTGCCCGGGGGGTGGTGGCAGCAGGGCCCGCATGCTGCGGGAACACCCGCAACCCCCACGGTCCCTCTGCCTGAGCTCTGCATGGGGAACGGGTGCGGGTGGGGAAGCGGTCCTTGGGCCGGTTCAAAAGCTCTGGTTTGATGCTGAACTTAACTAGTACTAGCAGCGCGGTGATGAGAGCGCAGATCCCTGAGAGATGGCGTAGCAGCCAGGACAGGAGACAGGAAACCGACAGACAGGTAAAATGCGGAGCAGCGTGCAGCCGTCCGGCAAACAGCAAGATCCTGCCTTCCCTCGGGCGAGGAAGGAGCCTCAGGTGTCAATGGTCTCTCCTCCCCGAGCAGAGGGTCCACGGCTCACATCGCCCCACTCACATTGCCCCACTCGGGGACAGACACCAGCATTCCAGTTAGCGCCTCTGCGTTAGCCGCACCCAGGATCGGTGAGGTCAAGGGAAAACCAGGAGAAAGGGCCCGGCCGGAGGCAGAGGCGAGCTCGAGAAGGGGGCGGAGGTGGGCACGTGGCATCTGGGCGAACCACGCGTGTTTCCACTTCACCTGCCACGACTCACAACTGCCCAGGAACCCTACAGGCTGCCCTCTCCCGGCCCGGCTCTGAGTGGAGCTGCTGAGACGGTAGATCCCCTTTTCCACAGAAGCCACGCGGGCGACAGACAGCAGCACGACGACTGGGAGGGAAGACCCCTCCGCCCGCCCGCCCGCCCGCGCCCACGTGCCTCCGCCGGGCGAGCAGCCCCTGCTGGGAACACGCGCCCCCGGGGCCGCAGTGACAGCTCCGGTGGACGGTGGGCCGCGCCGGGTGCGCCCAGCACATGGCCGTGAGCCCAGGGGACGCAGCAAGGCAGCTTACAGTCCACCCGCACGGAGGGAGCGCGAGCTCCGGGCAGCTCCCCGTTCCAACAGCAGATGGCACCACTCGCCGCCCCGACAGCACAGCCTCACCGGGGTGTTTCCCTGGGTGCTCTGAGGGGCAGGGGCAGGGGCAGGGGAGCACGCACCGCTGGAGAATCAGAGGGAACAGAAAACAAAGGTGGCGGTGCCCGTCTGGTTCTGGAGTCTGAGAGGCCCTGCCCCAGAGCCCGCTAGTTAACAGCAGCGCTTCCTGAAACCCAACGTAACAACTCAGCGCAGGAAACAACCCAGCATCTGCGGGGCTGGAGCGCTGTGGGCGCCCTAGGGACGTGCACACGCCCGCGCCTGAGGCCGGGACAGAGGGGAGCACAGGCAGGAGGAGCAGCGAGGCGGCGCCTGGCCCCCACTGCCCGTGCAGAGCCTCCCCTCCATCCCCCACTTTAGGGGTGCACCACCACCAAGAGCTGGCGTCCTCGTCTCCGCGCTCCCGGAGCAAAACCCAAGGGGAACACCTGCTCACGAGAAAAGCAGCTCTGCAGTGTGGTGTGGGGGGGGGGCAGGTGCCTCTCAGACAGCTGGGGTTCCTGGGGGGCGGGCAAGGCAGCGCCCCCACAGGCGCTGGTGCAGGAGGCACAGGGCAGGCCCGGACGGCGGGGGAGTCAGACAGGACTCGGAGGTGCACTCGGGGGTGCTCTGCCAGGGAGGCGAAGCCGCAGGCCGGCAGTGAGTGCCGCCCTCGGGGACTGGCCTGCCCCCCACAACTCCACGTGCAAATGGCTGCTGCCCCCGAAGACCAGGGCCTGGCCTCGCAGCGCAGCACGTGGCCCTGGACCTTGGGGACCTGGGGGGGGCAGGGCGGGGGCACAGCTGCGGAAGGCACTGTGGGGACGCACGAGGAAACGCAGGACAGACCACAGCCTGGCATCTGTGTTGTGCGTGTGGCCTCTGCTCACGGAGCCGTGGTTGCTGAAAGACACGCCCGTGCTCCTAAAAGTGTGCACTCGGCCCTGACCTGCGTGGCTCAGTGGGCTGGGCATTCTCCCGCAAAGCAAAAGATCGCCGGTTCAATTCCCAGTCAGGACGATTCCCAGGGAGCCCAGGAGAGGCTGTGGGCGTTCCCAGCCCATCAAAGCAGGGGGCTGCTCAGGTGGGCAGGCTGAGGAGCAAGGGTGGGGGGAAGCCACGGGGACACAGCAACCAAGAGTGACAGATGCCCAGCCATGTGAGCTGCGCAGTGGTCACTCACGGCCGCCCTGAGCCCGCAGGAGCCCCTGCTGCCCTGGGAAGAGGACGGGGCCCTGGCCCCACGGCAAGCAACCGGGGCATTGTGAGACTTGGCTGAGGCCCCCACGGGGGAGCCTGCTGACGAGGCCCACACGCCTTTCACGGCCCACCCCACGGGGACCGGGTCCCGACACCGCTCACACAGCACTGTCCTGTCCATGACGAGAGGACTTGGAAACGGGCCCAAGGACCAGCCTCCACGCCTCTGCACCCCGACCGCACGCAGCTCTCGGAACACTGGCTCCCCACCTCGCGGTGAGACTCCCCAGGAACTCCCGCCTGGAGCGCCCGCCCGCCCTCCAGTGTCCCAAACGCCCCCCGACCCGGGCGCCTGTCAGCACTTCACCAACGACACAGAGACTTTCCGGGAAAACGAAGGGCGCGTTTTCCGTGGAGGCCGTGCTGCAGGCCCCCACCCACGGGGCCGGCGGGGAGGCCGGGGGTCCGGAGCTCACGGCGGGGGCGAGGCTCCTCTGCGAGGCGGCTCGGAGCGCACAGGGGCAGGTGCCACCACAGACGCCCGCCGACGCCACTGTCACCGGAGGGCACGGCCACAGGGCGCACAGGAGGGCGCGAGGCTGAGCTCTGGCGAGACGTCGACAGATGGAACCTGGGATTTCACAGGATGTCACAAACTATGCTTCTTCTTTTGATGGTTGTCAACCGTTTTAACATGTGAACAACTGCTCTTAGCCCGAGGGTGCGCAAAAGGTGGCCGTGGCCCGCCAGCCCTGGCACTCAGGGCGGCGCCCGGCCTGCGGCAGGCAGCTGGCACCTCGGAGCTTCTCGGGACAGGAACTCCGTCTGCACACCTGAGCAGGCTGCCCCTGGAAGCCACCGGGGCGCCGTCCCTCCTGCCTGCCCACTCTGTCCCTCCCCCGCGGTGCCGCGGGGCAGCCGGGGCCTGCACGGGGGACTTCAGCAGCCCCAGCAGCGCACCTGCGCGCCAGGAGACCACGTCCCGATGCAGGAACGCAGAGGGGAGCCTGCTGTGGGTTCTGAAAACCCCACCGCCCAGGAGATTTCCTCGCGCTGACACCTGTCGGCGCAGCCCCACGGCTCCCGTCCAGCGCGTCCCAGCACAGGCCCAGCTCCACTGGACGGGCTGCGCCGGCTCACGCTCCCAAAGGCTTCGAGAGAGCGACCGATACTTGGAGACGTACTTTGCTGTTGCATCTCTCAACAAAGCGGAAATATCTCTTCCCCAATTACCACGGCCGTAGCCGACCTCCCACAGAAACGTGCAGAGAGGAAAGGACCTCACTGCCAGGCCCTGCCCCGCCAACCGCAGGACTCGTGTCCCGGGAAGCGTCACTGCTGCTTCCGGACTGCGCCTCCCCCTGTCGGCGAAGACCCGGAGCCTGCGTGACCAGCTGCCCGGCGCCCACGCGCCCCACAGACGCCCGCTGAGTCGCGCCGCGTTCCCCGCACCGTTCGGCACGGAGACACAGAACGGAGGCCCCTGCCTCACGCCGCTGAGGTTCCGGTGACCACAGCGTTCTGCTTTCACTCCAAAGTGTCTAATGCAGACCATTTTTAACGCTCTATTTTATTCTTTAAGGTTTTATTTACTTATTTCTAGAGAAAAGGGAAGAGAGACAGACAAACATCAATGTGTGGTTGCCTCTCACACGCCCCCTGCTGGGGACCTGGCCGAAACCCAGGCGTGTGCCCCGACTGGGAATCGAACCGGCGACCTTTGGTTCACAGGCCAGCACTCAGTCCACTGAGCCACACCAGCCAGGGCTGATGGAGACCATTTTTGATACTGTGTTTTTATACCTAATTCTGTAGAAAGCATTCTTACTTTTCTGCCCTTTGGATAAATCCCTAAACATAAAATGCAGAAACAATTCATCTCGGAAATGACTGTCCCCGAGGCCATCAACCCTTTATCGCGCTCTGTGTATCTCTGGCGCCCCCCGACGGCCGGCCCGTGAGCCGCAGTCCGGAGGTCCCGTCGGGAGTCTTGTGCGGCCTGTCTGCCCAGTGCCTCCCCGGCGACCTCCCGATCTTTCCGGCGTGGCGCCCAGTGTCACGCTAAGAGCCCTCCCCCCACACCCTACCACAAAGGTTACGAAACGTTTCCCCAGTGTTTCTCTAGTCCCTCCGTGTCTCAATCTCCCGTGTGATCTTCAAGCCACCCAGAGTCGGCTGTGCTGTGGAATGCAGCCTTGGACCTGACTTTCTCCAGCCAAGCCGGGCGCACGAGAGGACCGATGGCTCTCTCCCTCTGAAAGCGCACAGACGAAACCCTGTCAGGAAGGGCGCGGCGACGGCTGCCCGAGGACTCAGACACCTGCCCGAGTGCTTGCCTCAGGGCGGCGACCTCCCGCCTCTTCATCTCGCGGCACACACGAGCTCACCGCTGAAATCCTCCGCCCCCCAAAAACGCCTTCCTCCACCCGACAAAAACGGCACGTCCGACTCGCCGGCACCAGACGGCGGCTGCCGTCACTTCTGCGCCGGGCGGCCCGCGGGGAAGGCGCTCGTGCCCGACTCCGGAAGCCGCCCTGCGCGGGAGCGCGCTGCCGGGGACCTGTCTGGAGCGAGAGGCGCGTCCGCAGGCGCCGCGCGGAGCCCGGCTGAGACGGACCCCAGTCTTCTCGGGCTCCGCGCGGCGCTCAGCTGACCAGGGACCAGCAGGAGCGGAGACCCTGGGTGCTTATCAGGGAGGCCGAGTCTGACGGCACCTAACGAGCCCCCAGGGTCCAGTCACACGGCCGGGCCCGGGGACCACCCAGGGAAACGGAGCCTCCCCTGCCGCCCGCACGGGGACGACCTGAAACCACACCCACACAGGCCTCCACGCCCACCTGGCTTTCCCTCCCCCCACGCCGCCCGGCCCCTGCAGCACCCACGCCCTCCTCCGTAAGGGCCTGCCGTCCCGTCCCACCCGTGCACGGCCCACCCGTGCCCGGCACAGGGCCCCCAGCACAGGGGTCTGGGTGCTGCCCAGGCCAGGACGGCTCCGGGCCGACGCACTCGGCTGCCTCTGCCCACTTCGACCTTCCAAAGTTCCGGGCCTGGCCTCACCCCTCTGACCGCCGCCCCCAAGTCTGCAAAGCGAGCACTGAGGGACCCCGCGGCCTTCCCGCTTGTCAGCATTGGTGCCCCCCCCCCCCAGCGTGGCGGGAGGAGGGGAGGGGCTTGTCAGTGGCTTTCCAGTGAGGGGTGCCCTCGGCCTCCTCCTAACAATCTCATCCCAGCCCCCCAACCCAGTCTTCCTTCTGCAACCTAACCAACCGTTTAAAGTTCACATCTGGGTTTTTAAAAAGACTTTACCCATTATTTCTAGAGAGAGGAAAAGGAGGGAGAGGAGAGAGAGAAACTACGATCGGCTGACCCACGCACCCGCCCCGCGCTGGGGACCTGGCCTGCAACCCAGACCTGTGCCCTGACTGGAGCCGGAGGGGCGACCTTTCGGGTTTGCAGGATGATGCCCAAGCCCCGGAGCCGCCCAGCCAGGACAGAGTCACTTCTCGCCACTTCCCGCACAGCATCACTCAGTGGCTCCCACGGCCCCACCACAGACCCACACTTTCCCGCAGCGTGGCGACTGAGACGCACCGTCCACGCCGGGGCGCGTCTCGGAGTCGACGGCGGCACTGGCCGGGCAGGGCCCCGGCTCCCGGGCCTGAGGAGGCTCTGTCGTCGGCCACGGTCCCGCCCACTCGGCCTCTGCAGCCGCGCCTTGTGCGCGTGTCCACGAGTACTCGTGGAGCCGAAGGAAACACGCCGACGCCTGAGCGTCTGGAGCCCGCTCCGCGGTGACCTCCGCGCTAACGGCCCGCCCCGAAGCTGGCACTCGGCAGCTGACACTCCGCAGCCAGCACTGCGACAGGCAGGAAGGCGCACGGGCCCACGGCGCCGCCTCTCCTCGAGGGCCCGTCACCAGCTGCGACCAGCAGAGCCCAGAGGACAGGAGCTTAGCCCCTGGTCCCCGAGGGCAGCGAGGGCACCGGGCGTGGACGGCACCGCTCCCCGTGCCTGTGCGAGCTACCGGCCAGCGGAGCCAGACAGACACAAGGAGCCCAGGGCCCACCCGCTCCCTGACACTCGGACCCCCCAACACTCGGACCCAGCCACTGAGTGGGCTCCAAAGATGAAAGCAAGACGAGACTGGCTAAAACCGGCCAAAACCAAGATGCTCCCAGTCCAGCCAGGCCAGGAACCGGGCCCATGGGAAAATGGACGAAGTTAGAACAGTTCAAAGAGGACCTGACCGCACACAACTCCGCACCAGCCCCCCTCAGACTCAGCGCAGACGCGCGTCAGCTCCAGGAACACCCGGGACGCACGCGGCACGGGCTCCAAAGCTCCGCAACGCAGCAGCCGCGCAGAGACTTTCGGTCCCCAAATGCTCACCCCCATCCCCCGATATGGAGGCTTCTCTTACCTCCCCACTTTCTGCTAATGACAACCCAGATGCTCAGTCTAGGACTGTGCGATCCAATTTGGTCCTTACTAGCCAAGTGCTTTTAAAAATTAACTGTAGCACCGTCGGGTGGGGCTCGGTGGGCTGAGTGCCAGCCTATGCACCAAGGAGTCGGCGGTTCGATTCCCAGTCAGGGCGCACGCCTGGGCTGCAGTTTGGTCCCCCGTTGGTGGTGTGCGAGAGGCAACCAACTTAGGTCTTTCCCACACGGTGTTTCTCACATTGATGTTTCTCTCCCTCTCTTTCTCCCTCTCTTCCCCGCAGTCTAAAAATAAATAAAGTCCTTAACAAAAAATAAATGAAAATTAACCGTATCAAAACCTACTGGAACTAAGAAGGTGGTCCGTAGCCACGAGAGCCCCATTTGGAGCGCTCAGCGGCACAGCCGCCCGGCGGCCAGCACACGGGCAACGCCGAGTGGAAAACAGCGCCACCACCGAAGAACTGCACAGGCCGATCTACCCGAGCACAGGAGTCACACACGGCGAGAAAGCTTCTTCCCTGCGGTCGGGAAACCCGCCACTGCCAGGAGCGGGGTTTTCTCTCCGACACCCACGGAGCACGCCAGCACGCACCAGATCCTCTCGAAAACCAGCACAGAGGCCGAGACGGGCCTGCTGCAAGAGCAGGAGGGTGAGCCTGGGGAAGGGCCCGGCCCTGACGGCACCGCTGGCCCGCCGACCCGCTCACCTGCCCGATGTCGGGAGCCGGGGCCTCCGCTCTGTACGGAGCCGGCACTGCGGACGCACATGGCCGGCGGACGCGCGGAGGAGCTGCGCGGAGAGCAGGAGGCTTCAGCACAGCCGCCCAGCGCCCTCCCTCAGCGGCCCGGTTGTGGACGACAGAACCTCGTGTGGCCACTTCCCGACTCACGAGCACCTTTCAAACGCCTGCCACTCGGACTGGGCACCACGGTTCTGCCAGTTCCTAGGAAGGCGACCCCTGCCCGTCACCTCTGGGCCCGCAGCCACCACCCCTCCTGGCCCCTCTCAGGGAGATTTCCGAGAATCCACTCCGTGTCCCGCCCCAGTCCGGGGCTTCCTGACGGACTGGCGGGCGCTCCCAGGGGTCCGACTCTCGGGCCGGAGAACCAACCCTGCCCACGGAACGGCCCCCTGGTGTGCAGAGCCGCGGGCTCACGGCCGGGCAGCTCCCACTCGAGGTGAGCACCCCCAACTCCGTGACATGCCCATCAACGTGGTCAAGGGCAGGGTGGTGCCTCTTTGAGGAGGTGACAGTCAAGCTGAGACCAAAAGGATTAAAGATTCCAGAGCAGCCCAGGCCAGAGAGCCCAGTGAGTCACAGCGCTGGCCCCACGCCCCACGGCTGCGGGTGTGACGCCCAGTCCGGGTGCAGACAGGGAGTACCTGAGCAGTGCAGGGTCACTGGAGCAGCAAGCTGATGCTTCTCTCCCCCTTCCTGCTTCTCTCCCTAAAATCAACAAGTTTAAAGCCTCTTTTAAAAAAGATGCTTATAAAAGAAAGACCCACTGGTAAAAACAGCAAAAGGAATGGAGACGTCAGGCAGGCAGCTGGAGAAGGGACCGCCGGCCGGAAAGGCCGGGCGCCAGGCCCTCCGGTCGGCCTGCGTGCAGGGCCGTGCGCCCCAGAGGCCCAGCGGGCAGCCAGGGCCGCCGGCAAGCAGGGGACCGGGGAGTGCGGGCAGAGCGTTTCAAGGAGGGTCCGGGCCACGGAGGTCAGTCGGAGGCAGCGGATGAGTCCAGGAAAAGCGGCCACTTCAGGGAGCTCTCTTCCTTCTACCGGAGGCGGCGGCACCAGGGACGCGGGGGCGGGAGTCAGGACAGAGACTCCAAGGGGCTCTCCACCCCCCACTCCACTGCGACCCGGAGCACCGGGCTCTGTGCCTGAGCTTCGGTTCCGGGAGGCGTCGGGGCCCTACCGAGCCACCACCTTCTCTCCTGAGTTCCCCGCGGCCCTTCCACCTGCAGCCAGGCTCGGTGTCAGGCTCGGCGCGCAGGGCGGGGAGGGCCAGGGAGACCGTGCCAGGAAAACACGAGCGGGGCCGGTGCGGAGCTCTAGGGACTGCGGTGGTTTCAACAGTGTCCCGCGAGGACTCCTGTCCCCCCGGAAGGTGTGCATGTGACCTTCTTCGCAGTCACAGTCAGTTACCTTAGCATGAGCCGCGTTGGGTGAGCGCGGTCCCATCCGCTGCCAGCCTGGAGGGACAGCCCTCAGAGGCAGGAGGGGCAGGGCCAGAGGCGGCGCGAGGGGCGCGGGTCCCAGCAGGCATTTCGCGCAGCGTGGGGGCGTGGCCAGTCCCGGCACCGGCAGCGCAGCGACAGGCGCTGAGCGACACTCAGAAGCGCACGCTGCGTGGAGCCGAGCAGGAAAACGCAGCGCGGCCCCTAACGCGCGGGAGAACCTCCGCACGCTGTGATAAGACTGCGGGAGGCACCGCGACCTCACGTGGCTCCCCCCCGAAGGACCACGAGGCGTCCCCTCACCTCCACACCCCCGCCTCCCCGCAGCACAGCACACGACTGTTCCGAAGAGGCCCGAGTCTCCCGATCCACGCGTTTCCGTGTTCCCTCCTCCACATAAGGCTCTCTCCTCTACCTAGCGGGTTTCAGCTGTAACTCCACAGTGTTCCAACTGCAAAGTTCAGCCCTGGCTGGTGCGGCTCAGTGGATGAGCGCCAGCCTGCGATCCAAAGGGTCACCAGTTTGATCCCCAGTCAGGGCACCTGCCTGGGTTGTCGGCCAGGTCCCCAGTAGGGGGCGCACGAGAGGCAACCACTGATGTTTCTCTTCCTCTTTCTCCCTTCCCCTCTCTACAAAACCCAAAATATTTTTAAAAAGTAAAATAAAATGTGAAAGTTAAAGATAGCAACTGAGACAAAACAGATTCACTGAAGAGGATAGATACCTTTATAGAACATTGGTGGCTTAGTGGGACAAGGGACAAGGTCCCCAAAGAATGAGAACGAGACAGTCGGAGGCGCTGAGGCAGTGAGCACAGGTCACCTGTCCAGGGAGCTCAATTTTAAAAGAGAGAAATCAGAACGGAGAGGGAAAGAGCCCCAGGACTGGGGGCGGGGGAGTTGTGTGAGAGGGGGCCTGTCTGCAGGTAGGAGAGGGGATTCTGAGGGAGGGGGCGCACGGGCGGCCGGCACACCGCCCTCGTGTGGCAGAGGCAGACACGAAGTCGCCCGTGATGACAGACAAAGGAAGGGGAGCGCGCTTCAGCCAGGAGGCCCGCAGCGGCGCCTGAAGTTCAAACACGGCCCGTGGGCTCCCCGCTGTGGCCTGGGCTGACGACCTGGCTGACCTGGCCTTCCTGTCCGTTTCGCCATCTGGGAAGTGGGGCTGGCCCCGGCGCAGCCTCGGAGCTGAGGTGCGGACCGCGTGGCAACCACAGGTGTTCTCCCCACCGGCCGGCAGGACAGGCGCCCGCCGATGGGCGAGCGGCGGGGGACGCACAGGCCCCTCTGCGAGTTCGGAGGACACCACGGAATGCTGGGTGCAGGGCCCGAGGGCCCAGCTGTGGACGAGCGCACTCCCACGGGCAGAACACTTGGAGGTGCTCTCCCCGCAACCCCCAGGCCTGTGCCCGGGGCAGCGTCCCCCCCACCTCCACTCCCCACCTCCCTGGCACAGTCCTGCCTCGGGGCCCGGCTCCTCCTCTCCCTGCCCCCACCTTGGCTGGGAGCAGACCCCAGAGCCCTTCCCAGCACCTCGGTCCTACCTTCTGAGACAACACTGCCCCCAGGGCAGGGCTGCTGTCTCCGCTGTGACCAGCTGCTTGCTGGCCCCACCAGGTCCGGGAGGAGCATTTCACTGACGGCCCCCTTCCCCTCCTCGCAGGCTCCTTCCTCTGAGCCCTGACAAAGCTGCAGCTGCCCCGTGTGACGGTGAGGCACAACAGAACACCCCGACACACCCAAACCGCACTGCGGACAGGCGGTCCTGGGGGCCCTGACCACCAACACTCTCAGCGTCCCCTCCCCTCTGTCTGCAGGCCCTGACCTGCGGCCCGGTGCTCGTCCATCTTCTGATCACACTGTCCCTCCTTCAGTGCCACCCCTGGGGCCGTCCCAAGGCCCCTTCTCAAGCTGCCCCAACAACAGGTCTTGAACCTTTAGAGAATCTCTGGTCCCTCTCCCCAGGAGAGGGGGAAGGGGGAAGGGAAGGACGCACACCAGGACGGGTGCCGGCCCCCGCCGAGGACCTGTCTGGTCCCTGCAGGCGCCCGGGGTCAAGGTCGGGAGGTGCCCAACTTGGTGTCGCCGCCCCACTGTGCTCCAGCTGCGCTGCCCGGGCGGCCTGGCCTCGGCCTCCTCCGTGACCGGGTCCGGGCCCTCTGTTTACAGGACCCTGTCTCTGGACGTCCACTGCATTAGAAACGGACGAGACTGTCTTCAGCGGTCCAGCAAGCCCGCCCCGTGTCAGCATGAAGGACACCGTCACAGACGGCGAGAAGAGCGGCCGACACTCGCCTCCGCGGGGCCCCCCACTCCCGCCTCTGCAGGCGCCCGGAGCAGGCTCTTGTTCTGGCTGAAGTACCGAGCTGGCCGGAAAGTCCGTTACGTTGTTCCCGTAAAATAAGACGCATTTTTCATTCTCAGCAGTAACGCTGTCGATCTGGGTGCTCCGAGTCTGCCGGCTGTCTCCCGCCGTTGGCTTCCAGGGGGCGGAGGCCGGGGGTGCCGCCCAGCACCTCCCAAAGCCCGAGGCAGCCCCACCGCAGAGAACCGTCTGGCCAACGCGCCAGCGGGACCAAGACACTTCGCACACCCCTTCCGACACGCCCGTCCCTCGTGGCAGCTTCTCCTCCGCTGCGCAAAGCTTTCTTTTTACCTCTCAGTTACGTTTCAATTACGTTACATTACAATTGCTTTCACCTTTCTTGAAATAATAAAGCACCATACGCCAAAAACGTTGCGTAATCCTCCTCCACCTCCAGTATTAACGTGGCTGCACAAAGCGCCGACTTCGATGAGTCTCTCTCAGCGCAGACGGACGTGACGGCTGCCACTCGCAATCTGACAGAACGGCTTCAGACGACAGCAAGGGCAGCCGCCGGGCCTCTCGGCCGACAGCACACGGGAGGCTCGGCCTTCCGCACAGAAGCCGGGCCGCAGGGGTGTCCTCACAGCGCCTCCTCCGACGCCACGGCGGACCCCACGAGGGCCGAGCTCCTCCAGGCCGGTCGCAACACCGCCTGCGCTTCGTCCCGGCCCGTGAGCCCCGGCTCCGGCCGGCTGCGGACCCCCGCGGGGGCGGCAGCACCGCTCAGGGCTCAGGCCGTCTGCAGAGCACCAGCCCCTGACCCGGGCAGACCTTCCGAGCGCTGACACGCTTCGCAGTTGAAGCCGCAGAGAAGCGGTAGCTGGCGTCCCCGCCTGCCGCACAAGAGACCCAAGGTCCCGGCGCCGTCAAGCTCAGGGAGCAGAGCCGCGCCTCCCAGGCCCGGTTCCCGAGTGAAGGCTGCACCCGTCCGTCCGCCGTCCCCCTCCTCCAAGCAAGCGCCTGCTGCCAACACCCGGTCTGCCCAGCCGCCCGTGTCGCTGTCCTCTCCACCCAGGCCACAGGGCCGGGCCCGGGGACAGCTCTGTGCCCTCTCCCCACTTCGTCACACAGGCAAGGACAAAGACACGGCTCAGGGTCGCTGTCCACGCCGCCCACTCTGGACGGACACCACGGGCAACTGGACTTCTCGCCTCCGTCCGCGAGGGCGCTGCTCTGGCCGGTCTGACCGCGCCCGAAGGCCGGCGCTCCTGCCCCCAGCGCACCCCCCGCGGCGGCAGGCTGCAAACCCCGCTCTGCAAGGGGCTCAGACCCCGGACCCTGGACCCCCGAGGCGGGGGCGCACAGGCCGCACTTCGAGACTTCTTGCTCTGAGTGGCGGTCACTCCCGAGACTCCAGCCATCCCTAAGCACAGACGCCTCCGGAACTGTGTCTCCTCCGGAGCACCGCACCCCAGCGGTCAGTGACCGCACCACCCCCTCCCCTGTGTGCTCTTCCAGGGCGGGACCGCGGCCGAGAGGAGAGCCGAGGGCCCGCGCTCGGGGCTGCCAGGCGGCAGGGCAGGCGGCGCAGACCGGTGCCCCGCGAGGCACTTGGGTCTGTCCGCACGGCCCTCTGAGGGCTCCGCGGGGGCTGCGGGGGGAGGTGTGAGGACGGACGCACCCTGGACCCACGGCGCGGGACCGCCCCTTCGAGCCCTCAAACCCGGCAGGCAGCCACTCGGCCGCCCAGGACAGACACCTGTGGCCAGCTCTCCCTTCCTGCCCTCCGCTCAGACCCTGTCCTCGACACACCAGCACCCGGGGGCACTCTGCCCCCCAGGCCTCCTCCCCGCTCTGAGCACGGTCCCAGCTCCCGCTCCACGGGAGGGTCCCACCAGGTCGCTCTGCTCCTCCAAAGCCCCCCGGCACAAGTGCGGAGCGTGCGCTGGGACGCCCCTCTCCCACCGCCCCGGCCCTTAGGCCGTGCCCCCCTGGGGGCAGCCCCGCTCTGCTCCGCCTGCCCCTGGGCAGCTAACTGCCACGCACCGACACCGCTCTGGGTGCTGGGCAGACAGCAGACGAAGGCCACCCAGTGGTGGCTTGGCCTGGGACACCCCTCCCTCCCCGCCAGCCCCCCCCCCCACCAGACGGGCCGCACGGAACGACGGGAAGGTCTCGGCGCCCCTCTCCTCCCGGGAGGCCGTCACTGAACTGGAACAGGGTGGCCGCCCACCCCTGCCGGTCAGGCTCCCCGTGCGAGCACACCCCGGGAAGGCCCCGGGCGACACCCTTCTCTGACAGCTTACAGCCTCAGCGCCTGCAGAGCGAGTGCTGAGAGGCAACTGCAAAACAAATTTTCAGCCATGGTCTTTACAAGAATATATGAAAATGTTTCTTTTTCTTGTCACTGGTTGGTGAATCAAGAAATGCCAAAAAAGAAAAAAGCCAAAAAAAAATTACAGTCGCCAAGACTTGGAAGCAGCCCGAGCACCCGTCAGCAGATGAGCGGGTGAAGAAGCTGCAGTGCGGTTGCGCAGTGGAATACCACACAGCCCCCAAAAAGGGGCTCCCACCTCCCCGCAGCACGGATGGACCCGGAGAGCAGTGTGCTCCGCGAAACAAGCCCGCAGAGACGAGCGCCGTGTGGCTCCTCTCGTGTGCGGAGTGTCGTGAACAAACCAGAGACGCTCAGACACGGGGAACAGGCTGACGGGGGAGGCGGGGGGGACAGGTGAAGGGGATTAAGCCAAAAAAAAAAGGTAAGAGCATGGTGATGACCACAGAAAGGGGGTGGGGTGAGGGAGAAGCAGGTAAAGGGGGATAGATGGTGATGGAAGGAGATTTGACTTGGGGTGGTTTAAAAGGGAAAGAAAAGACACCAGAAGTTTTGTGAAGTAAAAAATATTCACCATCATAAAGGACGAGGTGAAATCTCTAGAAAGTAAGCAATTTCACCAGTTTTCAAAATGAATTTGAGGATCGAAAGTACCTTAGGAAGGTAAAGGAAGCCTTTCCAGGACAGACGCGAGCGAGGAACCGTGTGTCCCCAGGGAGAAAGTGAGGTGGGACGTGGGCTGTTGGGAAGGGGCGCCCAGGCCCCGGAGGGAGAAGAGGAGAGGATGGCAAGCCGGCCCAGGTACCGCTAGCCAACGCGGCACCGCGGTCGCAGCGAAAGCGCGGCCGCCGTCCTGAGTGCCCGCACACACGGTGACCCCCGGGAAGGAGGGGCGACAGAGGAGGGGGCGGACGCACCAGTCACACCCCCAAACGTGCAAGGCAGGCCAGAGACCCAGGTCCCGCCTCGAGCACTCCGGGCCTCGCACAAACCGGCGACTTCTCTCCCTCCCAGAACCCCAGAACGGCTGAAGTTCCGGTGATGATGCCTTGAGGAGGCCACTGTGCAGGCTGGGACAGTCCTGGAGGGAACTGGCCGCTGCAGGACTGAGCCGGAGCCGCGGGGAGACGCAGACACCCCGCCGCCCCCAGCGGACAGCGCGACACGCGTGGTGCCGGGCCGAGCGCAAGGCAGAGCACCGTGGCAGCCGCGCTAACCGCGGACCCGCGGCACCGTTCCGACGGGGCGACGCGGGGTCACTGAGCACTCGCCTCCGAGTGACCTCGGGCGACCCCGACCTGGTCTTTTAAATCGGTCAGTTTGCAGAAGTGGCTCTTTGCCAGAACTGTAATTAAGTCAGGTGAGGAAACGCTCACTCAGGTCTTTAGGAAACACACTGCTCCGTGAGTGGGCAGCCACCGCCCCGCCGGCCCGAGCCCCCCACACGGGGACCCAGCTCTCGGCTGCCGACAGAAGGGGCAGGGGCTCACACACACTGCAACCACAGGTGGTGTGTCACAGAAATGGACCCTGAGACCGGTGGAGTCGTACTGGCCAACGCCACCCCAACACAGTGAACAAAACGCGGGGAGAGAAGTGGTGCTCCACCCCTCCTGCAGGACCGCCTCTCTCCCAGCGCCGCTCCCACTGGGGCGCCCGCCCCCTCTCCGACCCCAGCATCAGGCTGGTCTGTTCCGCCCCCACCCCAGGCTCCCCAAACCCCACACCCACCCGAACCGTCTAGTCTTCGTCCCTCCAACACTCTGACCACCTCGCGCAAACCTGAAACCAGGCTGTACCCCAGGGTGCAGAAAACCCTACAGCCTACGTTCGATGCCTTACCAGACGCACACTAACTAGGGGTTTCAAAGTAACGCGGCGTGCCATGTGGTCCGGCCCAGATCATGACATGGAGACTGCCTATTACCAGGGCACCGCCGCTAAAGCCGAGTCTGGACTCGGTAAGCATTTAATCCGATTTAGGGCCCAACACCAGCCAAACCTTTTGGGCAGAGGGAAAAAAACCTCCGATGAAGAAACTACAGCAAATGCCAATACTGCCCCTCTGAAATAAAGTCAGCGCTGTTCAGCCCAGCTGACTGATGGCAGACAGGCCCGAGGACGCCCCGGACACCTTCTCAGAGACACTCAGAGACACAAAACCTTCCCAACCAAACCACCGAGTCAGAGACAACTTCCAGTGACTACTTCATGGGAAAGACCTTGCTGTAAGAGGGTTACTTTTTAAAACAAGACAATACGTTACGCTGCAGACTTCGGCTTTCTTCTGAATCTCTTTTGAGGCTGATTCAACCTGAGGAAACTTACTTCCAACTCCCGGAAAATCAGAAGTAATTCAAGACACCGAAGAGAAACCTTCACCGAGGAAGCACCGCAGGGCGTGCTGCCTGGGGCGGGGCGGCTGCAGCCCTGGCCCCAGACTAGAGTCCAGGTCCCGCCCAGTGGGCGCGCTCCCTTAGGAGGTGTGGACCCTGAGTCAAAACTGAGGACTGGACCTTCAGGTCAGCACCCTGCTCTCTGACCCGCCCGGCAGGGTGGGGCGGACGGACGCAGCAGGGAAAGCTGCAGGGGCGCCCCGGCCCCCCACCAAACTCCCTTCGCCTTCCTCCACCCTCACCCCCGCAAAGGGAGTGTCAGGAAGGAGAGGCCTCCGGAAGCACCCCCCACCCCGCCAGGGCCTGGCGGGGTCGCCCTCCAGCTTCACCCACTTCTGGACGCTCACTCGTTGCGCGGTGAAAGGAAGCCAGGGCTGCCCCAGCCCCGCCCTGCAGAGGTGTCGCACCCATCTCCCTGTTGGTGGCACCAACTCCGTCCCAGCCACAAACCCAGTACGGGCAAAGAAGCAAAAAAGGAACTGCCTTTTTTTGCTTTTTTTTTTTTTTTGCAATATGTACCTTCCGGAATAATCCAGAACAGATTCTGTCTTACTACAACTCAAACTAAAACCTTAATTCTAGATTTAAAAAGACACCCCTACACCCCCAGAAAAAGACCACAGCTTCAAATCAGGAACAAAGAAGCCCTGCGGAAACCTCGCCGAGGGCCACGCTCTGCAGCCCTGCCCAGCACCTGGAACTCCTCGCAAAGCTCATGCTTCCACTGACTCGCTAGCCGAGAAAAATAACCTACATATTTCCTTAGTAATTAATCTCACACGGAACTCTTAATGATCACATACGTGAGGTCAGTTATCGGACAGACAGCCAAGGGAAAGGCACAGAAAGCCGCCACACCGCCCCAACCGAAAGCACAGGCTGGGCTCGTCAACGCCCAGCTCCTGCCCCACGACACCACGCACATCGCACAGGCCGCTCGCCGCGGCCCTCGGTGCGCCGATCCCCATCCTCTCGGCTGGGAAAAGCTTCCACCAAGAGGCTCTGAGCGGACAAGACCCCGACCTCTGCAAGCTAACAGTGTGGTTTGAAGGACACGAACTGTGAACACCTTTTGAATCGACCATCAATTTGCAAGCAAAAACAGGAGGATTTTCAGGGCCGCAGGCTGGGCCTCCACCCGGCGGATTTGTCACCGCGGCCCCTCCCCCACCGCACCCCGCGGTCCCCGAGGAGCCCGCTCGGGCCGCAGGAGGACGCCTGGCCCTCGGGTGCTCCCTCCCCCAGGCCGCCCGGAGTCACGCCCTGAGAGCCCCAGGCCCAGCGCAGCGTCGCGGGTCCGGGAGCGCGCGGCGCTGACAAAGGCGGCGGCGGCCGCGCCATCTTGTCGCGGGGCCTGGGCTCCCGGCCATTCATCGAGGCTCTGGGACCCCGGCCCGGCCCTGCCCCGGCGGCCTCCCGGCCCCTCCCCGCCCTCCTGCCCACCTCGCGTCCCCCTCCCGCCCACCCGCCCCGCACGCAGGCCCCGCGCCGCGCGAGGGAGAAAACAACGAGAAAAGGCTGGCCGTGGGGCCGCCGCTCACTTCCCGGTAAAAACGAACACAGCGGAGAGTCGCTATTGTTCTAGGCCTCCCAGCACGGCGCCTCGCTTCTGCCTCCGATCCCCCCGCACGTCCCCCGGCGGCCGCGCCGGCCGGGCCCCGCTTCCTCATTTCGCCGTCCCCCCCTCCATCGTGTCGTTCCTAAACCCGAACTTCAGAGACGCCAAAAAAGGGGGCACCTAAAACACGACGTCCTTCCGAGCAGAGGACGGGCACCCACACCCACTGCAGCAGCCGGACGCGCCGCCTTTGTTCTCGCGGCCCGGCCGCCGGCCGGCGCGCGGGAGGGGCCCGGCCCCAGACCCCGGCCAGGCGCACAGCCCCGGGGAGGCCAGGCGGGACCCAGGGCCCGCGCACCGACCCAGAGCTTAGGACCCTGGACCTCGAGCCCAGGTCCCCGAACCCCGACCAGGACCCCAGACGCCGACAGGAACCCCAGACGCCAACCCAGGACCCTGATCACAGAGCCTGACCTAAAAGCCCAGAACCCCAGAACTCGAGCCGCAGACCCAGTTACCCAGACCTGGACCCCGAGCCCCCGCCCCGGACCTGAGACACCGAGCCGCGAACCTCCGCCGCGACCCCGGCCCACGCCCGCAGGGTCCCCACCCGCCCCAGCCCCGCAGACCCCACCCGGGCGGGGCAGGAAGACGCGGCCCCGCAGTGGGTGGGGGCGGGGCGGCCGGGGCGGGCTACTGGGGGGGCGGGGGGAGACATGCTGGGGGTCCCGCCGCCGGATAGCTCCAGCACGGCCCGGGCCGCGAGGCTGGGCAGGGTGGAGGCCGCCGGGCTCACCTCGGCGCTCGTCCTGCCTGCCGCGCCCGCACCCCACCGCCTTGGCTGCCTCGGCCGCCGCTCCGGGAGGTGGTCGCGCTCGGGCCGCTCCGCGGGCGCTGCGGCAGGTGCGCGGCGAGGCTCGATCCGGTCCCGCGGCGGCTGCTCCACTCCGCGCCCGCGCCCGCCGCCACCGCCTCCGTCCGCCCTCAGACGCCTCCAGCCATCGATGGGCGCGGCGGCCCCTGTCCGCAGCCTCGGGAAACCCCACGGCCGCGTCACCGCGCACGCCGCGCGCACGCACGGCCCGGCCCCGTCTCCGGCGCGCGCACGCACGCGCGCTTCCTCCCTGCCCGGGTTCCGCGCGTGAGAGCCAATTAAAGGCGCCGCGCCCTCGGGGACCGGCTCCGGGGACACCTCAGGCCTAGCTTTCCTGGCGCCGCGATCCGCGCCCATGGGCTGGCCTGGGTCTCTCGCTGCCGACTGGCTCGGTTCCCGGCCAGGCAGACCGCACCCCGCACCCCGCCTACGCCGAGCTGGGACTGACCCTCGGGCCTGTGGGTTCCAGGGAGCTGACCTCTTCCTCCGTCTAAGGCGGCGGTCCAGCAGGGCCCGGTCGGGACGAAGTCGGCCTCCCGGACGCCCCGCCGCCGTGGACAGGGCCGGCCCTCCGAGGAGCCCGTGAGGCTCGTGGGGTTTGGGGTTCGGGCAGTAGTCCCGTGGCGGGTGGCTGCCTGGGCGGGGAGGTGAGACCGCGGGAAAGTGCGTGGGGAGCAAAGATGGTCTGCCCGGCAGGTGTTGCGGAAACGTCAGCGGGGCCGCTGGGGATGGAAGACCCCCGGCGGGAAGAGGGGAGAAGGTGGGGTGGGTCAGATGGGGCCTCCCTCTCCACGGCCCGTCGTGGCTGCTCACCTCTGCCTCCGGGTTCCGACGCCACCCCGCCCTCCACCTCTTCCCTGCGAGGCCGGCGGCCCCGCCCCGCCTCCAACCAGCGCCTCTCGCCGCCGCGGCCCCCTGCCCCACCCGCCCTCCCGCCTGGCTCGAGGGAACTGGAGAACTTCTCAGAGAGCCAGCTGGCCCCGCACACAGGCCACAACCTCAAGGGACCCTGTGACAGCGTCCCCCCCCCACTCAGGACCGTCCCCCGTCACTGCCCTTCCTTTCCGCACAGCGGCACATCCATCGTTCTTGCAGCTCTTCCTCAACTCTTGCCACAGGATGCTCCAGGCTCCTCTCAGGCCCACCCTGCCCCAACCCTGACCTCAGCCGGTTCCCTGGGGTGAGGAATGGTGTTGAGGGGCCAGACTCCAGGCTCGGGGTGTGCTTACTGCGGCTGCGGTGTCAGTGCCCACCGTCCTGCCGGGGGACAGAGCTAGGGAACCTGCGCGGGCAGGCACAGCCTACACCCGGTGACCAGCCTCCCACAGTGGGCAACGCCCCACCTCTCACCCCACAGGGGTTCTGGCCTCCGCGGAGCTGCCCCGGGGCCCCCACTCCAGCAGCGGCGGGGAGATTCATTTGCATCAGCTGAGCCAAGACTGAGCCGACTGATAAGCTCCTCTGCTTCAAACCACCAGTAGTGCCATCGCTGTCCCCGACTTGCAGGTCCCTCTGTCCTCTGCACCTCGCCTCTGCTCTGCCCGCCCCCCACCCCGTTCCTGAGAAAGGGATGGGAAAGGAGGAGGAGGGGCAGACCAGGCAGCAGAGCAGGAGAAGGGGTGCTGTGGGGGAAGTGGTCTCTGCTGCTGTGGGGGTGCCTGCAGGCATGAGGGCACCTCAGAACCCTCGGCCTCCCAGGGTCTTGGCCGGCACCACGCCGCAGGCCTGAGGCCGCAGGAGCAGCCCAGGGCACTGCTGCCCCCACTGTGATCCCAGTCAGGCTCATCTCCAGGGGCGCCAGGGCTGCAGGGCAGGAACGCTGGGCCACTGCCACCCCAGTTGCCCTAGGATTTAGGGGGCAGTCCTGGCGCCCCCGCTAATCTGTAAGTCTGCAGGGTGTGGCAGGGCCTTTGCTGGAACTTGCCCTGTGGCCCCGGCCTGAAATCCTCCTTTATGTGTTTATGGACAGGGTGTGAGGGGCAAAGTTTGGGGGAAGGCAGGAGGGAAGGAGCAGGGGCCCAGGTCCTTCTACCCAGGCCCCCTGTGCAGCCTGGGGCCTTATCCTCCCCTGACGTGCACCGAACGGCCCCAAGCATGCCCTGCCCCTCCCGGACCAGCTCCCAGGCGGCAGGGCCCTCTGGCTTTGGGGACATGGGGCCTGGGGCTTGGTTGGCTCTCAGGAGCCTCCAGCTTCCAGCTGGGGCCCTCTGGACGACAAGGACCTGAAAGACATTGTGGGGAGCCTTCCGTCCCTGCCTCCAACTCCCCTACCCAGACCCCCTGCAGTTTTCATCCCTCTGCAGCTGCCCAGCCCCGCCTCCCTGGGGCGCTAATCAGCTGGCAGCGGATCGGTGCGAAGCCCCTGCCCAGCCAGCCGGGAACCCAAGCGTCTGATTTCCCAGCCACAGGCCCCCGCTCTGGAGACAAGCGGCTTAGAGATCCTGCTGGGGTCCCGAGGCCCCAGCTGCACCCGACCAGCCAGACCCAGACCCACTCCCCATGGGCAAAGGAGGCGGCCAAGGGCTCGGCTGAGCGCCAGACCTTCACTAAAAACCAGAGGGGGCGCAAATGCATAATTTAGATGCCCCCCCCGCCACATCAGTTCTTGAGTAGGAACTGGTCTAGCGGAGAGCTAGGTCTTATTGAATGCGAATCAGGCCGACGATCTGTGCACAAGGGCAGGGCTGGCGCCCACCTGGGTCGCACTCCAAGCGGGGCTTTGAAGGGTCTGAGAGCCCGGGGGGCGCTCCCGCAGGGTCTGTCCCGGGCCTGCAGAGCCCGGGCAGCTTCTCGTCACGTGACCAGCCCGCCTCTGCTTCCCGTAAGTGAGACAGCAGCCTGGCCCCGCCCCCCGGTCCCAGAGGGCAGAGGACGGGAGGAGGAAGGGAGGCAGCGGGAGCAAATGTAGGTAATCCAGAAGAAGCGTTAATTAGTTCCCTCGGGCGTCCAGACGCGGGGCCCGGTGACTAACGGGGTCAGGAGAGCGAGGCGGTTCCTCATCCCTCCTCTGGGCGGACGCCGAGCGCCACCAGTGTACCCGGCCAGGATGTGGGCGGGTCTGCTGGGGGCAGCACTGCGGAGCCGTGGGCAGCTTAGGTGGGCTGGCCAGTAGGACAGTGACGTTTGAGCAGAGCCCCTGGCATGGTAGGCAGTGAGGGAGCCGGCAGAGCTGTGCGGGTGCTGAGAGGAGATGGGCTGGAGGCCTCAGAGCCAGGAGAAGGGTCAAGGCCCCCGAGGAGGTGGGCGTGGCCAGCGAGGTCCTGGGCCTTGGGGCCGGGAGGCTGCTGCAGCCCAGAGAAGGCAGACAACCAGGTCAGCTTTGGGGAGCTTGCTGGTCTTCGCCCCTGGCTGCCAGCGCACTCTGAAGGACCCCTGAGCCCCTCCCCCTGTGCAGTGGAGGCAGCCTCGCTCCCTGAAGAGGGTGGCCGCTTCCTTATCCTCCAAACCCCCAGCCATGCTTCTGGTGACCTAACCTCTGAGCCCTTCACCCTCTGGTCGCCTGCCTTGGTCACGACCTGCCCGTGGGGAATCGGAAAGCCTCAAGTGAGAGGTGCAGGCAGGTACACACAGGGGTGGGCAGATGCATTTTGGGGGCATGTCTCCCCACCGCAGACCTGGAGCAGACACCCTAGGGAAGGCCCAGGTGCCCTTCCTGCCCCTCCTGGAGGCAGCTGTCCACTCAGCTGGACCGTCCACTGAGCAAAGGCCCGCCCAGCCCAGCTGCCTTCCCAGACACACGGCACAGAAGAGCCCGCCTTCCTTGCTGGGGCTCCTGAAGGAGGCGGCTGCATCTGCTCTCAGTGCAGACCCTGGGGCTGCCCCGTGGAGGCAACGTGCTCGCTCGCGGAGGGAGGCATCTTTGTTCAGAACACAAACCTGTCTAGCGGAGAAGGATGCGAGTAGAAGTGTGGGGAATCGGTTGTGAGTCAGGGGAGCCAGTGGCAGAATCCTAAACCAGCTTATGGGAAAAGAGGAATTGACTGGCTCAGGGGATAAGCCCCTGTTCAGGTGTTCGGGTATCAGGCATGGCTGGATCCAGGCATTCGCTGAGGCTGTGAAGGCTCCCACTTGGCTCCGTTCCCCACGTCCCTGTAGCGTTTCCTCTTCCTTCTCTCTGCCTGGGCAGAGAGAAATGGCTGCTGGGCCCGCCTCCCCACCACCCCCAGCTCAGCAGCTGCCCGTGGTGCTCTGAAGTCTCCGAGGTATCTCTGTGGACCCAGGAAAGCGGTGTAAGGCCACACTCAGATTTCCTGGAGGAAGTCAGTCTCCCTGCTGGGACCCTGCGCAGCACCCAGAGCACCGTGCTGTGCCCTCACCAGGGGGAGAGCTGCTGGCAGAGGGAACACAGGGCTGTCCCCACCTGCCGGTTGGCTGAAAGCAGGGTCAGAGCGGCCCTCCTGGGTCCTCCTGGCTCTTCCTGGCTGGCCAGGCGGCCCTCGCCTCTGGCCCGCTAGGCCCTGAGACCAGACGCTGGGGTCCAAGCCTGGAGTGAAGGAGCCGGGCAGGGCAGGCCCTGCCCCCTACCCTCACAGTAGCTCCTGGAGGGGCTCCTGGGGCGGGGGCGTCTAGGGCGCCCCAAGGGGCAGTCAGCGCTCCCACCCGGCCCAGCCCCCAGCACTTCCTGCCTGGCCGGGCAGCGCCTTGGCAGGGAGGCCACAATTGTTCTCTGCACTTCCCGCAGCTGTCGGCGGAGCCGGCGGTCCCCCGCCCGGCCTGGCCTGGTCGTGCAGCCCCAGCACCTCCTGGGCCCACTGGGAGCCCTGCGAGTGTGGTGCAGACACTCAGAGCGCCAGAGAGAGGCGAGGGTCAAGGAGGGGCACACACAGGCATGGACCAGGGAGGCGTCCAGAGAGATGAGGGCCCGGGGAGCCTGGGAGAGCCGATCCAGAGTCAGCCTCTGCCCCTGCCCGCCAGGCCCTGGGGTCTAAGCCCTGGGGACCCCTCTGGGCCCCTGCTGCTCCCAAGCTTCCCGTCCTCAGGCACCACCTCCAGGCCTGGGCCTGCTCAGTTAGGGAGCCTGGGGCCTGGGGCCCAGGACCGAGGGTGGGCCCAGGCACACTGCCTTCAGGTCCCAGTGCTGACAGAGCAGGGGCTGGCAGGGTGATGGCTGGGGCGTCACAGTAACTCGTCCAGGGAATGGCGGGCCTGCTCATCTCTGGGGCCCTGCCCTGAGGGAGGGGCACCGCAGGTCTCGGCTCTGCCAGCACCTGCCAAGTAAACAGCTTGCACCTGTGCCCCAGCAGGGGGAGGAGGGTGGGCGGTCCAGCCCCCCGGGGTACCTGCCAAGGGGCCACAGAAGGGTGCGGCCAGCACAGCCTTCCCGGGCCCACTTCCCTGCCTGCCCTGCTGGGTAAACCGGAGCCCAGTGGCAGCTCCCGGGCAGCGGGTACCCTGGGACTGCCCTCTCACCCCCAGGAAGCTGGCTGGAGGTCACCTGATACGGAGGTACCGGGAGGGCCTGTGTCTGTCTGGAGCAGCCCTGAAGCAGAGTGGCGCTTACTGGGGGGAGCGGGGGCATGGGGCACAGCCAGGACAGTAACTGAGGGGCGGGGACGTGACCGTCCAGGCCACCCGGGCCCGGAGACCACTCCACGGTCACTACAGGACGCCATGTGGTACGGCACCGCGTCACACGCTGCCACCCCACAGCACATCTGCCACGCCACACCACCTGGGCGTTGGCTCCTGGTGTCCCCTAGCCCCCCAGGTGCCCAGCAGGGGTGGCCCTGTCCTCTGGGCCTGCATGCTGGTCCCTGTCCTTATTGCCCCTTGGTCTCTTCTTAGGTCACAGACCTGGAGGGACTGTCCCGTGAGGAAGCAGGGACTCAGCCCCGTGGCCTGAGTGTCCAGATCCCCACCCTGCCCTCTGCTCAGCCCAGAGCATGGGGTCTCCACAAGGAACTTCTTCCCAGCCGAAGACCCTAGCCCCCTGGCCAAGTGGGGGCCTCTCAAGCGCCCCCCCACCCAGACTCGCTGGTTCCCTCCATGGGGTTCTGTCTCCTTAGCCAGTTTTCTGCTTTGCACTGTGGTGAAATCTACTACGGAAGCCTGTTGGAAGTTCAGTGGCAGCGACACACTCACACCTCTGTGCGGCCTCCATGTCCGTGTGGCCCCACAGCCTCACAGTCCCCTCCGGAGGCAGCCCCGAGCCCTCGGGCAGTGGCTCGGATTCCCACCCCAGGCCCCGGACCACTGGCCAGCTGGCCTGCTTTCTGTCCCCACGCACTGCGGGCAGTGGGTGCCGCTGGTGACCTCGTGTGCCTGAGATTCTCCAGGCCCGTTTACGTCACATTGAGACAGCGACGGTCCACCGCCGGGGCTGTGTGGGCGGGCCACTCTGCGTTTGCCCGTCACTCGCTGATGGACATCTGGGCTGTTCCCGCCTTTTGGCCAATGTGATTGGAGCTGCCACGACGCTAATGTGCAAGTTTTGGTCTGAATGTCTGTTTTCAGGGCTTTCGGGTCTAATGGAGGGGTAGCCGGAGGAATCGCCACCCCGGTCTGCAGCAGCCAGGCCGGCTCAGGTTCCCGGCAGGACCCCGGGTCCTGGCCCGCGCTCCCCACTGTCTGCCGTTCCGAAGTCCAGTTCTCCAGGGTGCGGAGTGGCCCCTCTGGAGCTGGGTTTGCATTTCCCTGCTGCCCGGCCGAGCCGAGCACCTGTCCGTGTGCGTCTCCTCTGGAGGAGGGTCTGTTCTTGTTTCTGTTGTGCTTGTGTGGAGCTGTGCGACTTCTTGGTATAGCCTGGACACCAGGCCCAGGCCCGTGTCAGATGCGAGTCACCAATATTTGGTGGGCTCTCTCGGGAGCGCGCCCCTCCCCTTTCCTGGAGAGTGAGCAAGAACTTGACTCTCTACACTTTCTTCTCTTCGTGAATTCCTTCACAGCCCGCATCGCCGACCACCCTAACCGTGTGGAGGAACACACTTTCCTCTGCCCCCAAGGTTTCTCCGGCTGGTCTAACCTCAAATAGACAGGAGACAGATTAGCGACAGAAAACAGCCACCTAAGTACGGGACCCCGCAAACAGGGGAGTCCGAGACCCACAGGCACGAGAGGGCCGTAGCCAGAAAGGCGACGTGGACCACGGAGATCCCGAGCTAGAGAGAGGGCAACTTCTGGGGACGGGGCGTGGGGGGTGGGGGCTGCAAAGGTCTTTGCGAGATTTAGTGAATGTTAAATAAACCGTGTTCTGCCCCCTAGACACACACAGGTCCAAAGAGGTTCTCTCTGATAATCCCTCCCAGGTGAGGCCTCTGACTGCTGTTCTTGCAGGTGGTTCAGGGAGGGCACAAGTTTCTCTCCAGCCTTTAACTCAGTCTTCACGTGGACTATACACACAACCCTCAGGGGGCGCCTGTGGAGCGGGGGGCTGCCAGACTCAGACAGCGGGGACATGAAAATTCCTAAGGGATCCTCTCTGCTCTCTCCCGCCCCCTTAATCTGCAGCCCTGCATTTCATGCGACCCTCCTCATTCCTCTTCTAACTCAGAAACCGAGCTGCAAAGACGCCCTTCTCTGCAGTGTGTCCTCAATCCCGTGAGATTTTGCCTCCCAGCAATTGTCGTCAGCTTGGCTCAAATAAACTCATAAAAATTCCCTACGGGTCTGGACATTTCTCACGTCCACACCACTGAGGTTTAGCTCAGGCCAGCGGAGATCAACTGCCTGGTTCCAGAGCTGGAGTGAAGGGGCTGAACGCAGCTAGGAGACAGGACAGGGCTGGGGCCTTGAGTGCTGGGCCTGGGAGAACCTCAGCAGGAACGGGCCCGCCCTGTCACCCACCTCTGCCCCAGTGCCTCCGTCTCAGAGGACCCCCCGGGGCTCCTGCTCAGTCCCACCCTGTCCCACGGCTGGGCGGTGCCTTGCTAGGTGTGGGTCCCTGGGGCAGAGCACAGCCCTCTTCCCCTGGGCGAACCCTGGAGCAGGCTCTGGGCTCGGGAAGGCAGCCCCACCCCACACCAGGGGCGTGGGAGGTGCAGGGTGTGGCTCCTGGAGGGGGAGGGCCCGGCCCCTCCTGTGCTTTCTCCTCAATTGTCTTCCTTCTGCTCCTTGTCCCATGGGTGACCCTGGCCCGACAGAACCTAGGGGCAGCTCACCACCTTCAGCGCCTGCTGAATGAAGGGGAGTTGGGTGCCCATGACTATGGGCATATCTGTGTCCCATGTGGGCTGGGCCGGGGGGCTATGGGAAGGGAAGCTGTCACTGGGTCCCTGTGCTCCCCTGCCGGCCCCTGCCGTCAGCCACCAGGCTCTGCTCCGGGTCAGGCGGGGCACTATTTCGGGCATGGGGCACAGCGACTGTCCTTCTGCAGTGTCCCCAGGCCCCGGCCCAGGGGTTCCAGTCCTGCAGGCCCTCCTCTGAGGGCCTGGATCTGGAAGAGGTAGCTTGCCTCCTCTCCAGTGGGCCCCGGGGCCTGAGGGCTGTTTGTCAGGAACCTGCCCCTGAGGCCCAGCCCTGGCCACCTGGGAGGTGATGCAACCCGTGCCTGGGAGGGGCCCGGAGAGGATGGAGTCACTAGGTGGTGGTTTCAGAGGCCCTGAGGGCAGGAGGCCCAGGTGAAGGGGGAGTCAGTGGTGGGCAGGAGGCCCAAGCAACATGGGTGCTGGGTAGCACCCAGAGCACCCCGGCCCCTCCTGGACAGCAGAGCCTGCAGGCCTGTGGGTCGGAAAGCAGCAGTGGTTGGGGCCCACAGGGGTGCAGCCCCAAGCCAGGGGCCCTGGAGCCCTCGCTGTGACGTCACTGGGGGACTGCGCCTGCTGTCCCCTCGGGCGCCTGCCCAGGGCTCGTCCCCAGGCCTGCCCCTGGGTCCCCTGGGGGTGGTGGCTCAGCTTGCCAGATCAGACTTCCAAGGGCCTATCTGTCCTGCCCCATTGCCCCTCCAAAAACCCCTGGTGGCTGAGGTTGTGGGGGGTGTGTGTCAGATCTGGGGTGGGCACTGAGGTGTGGAGGCCTCTGAGCGAGACCATAGGGAGCAGAAGCTCCCCAGAGGGTGAGGGGCTGGGGGGTCAACCCTGTCAGGGCAGCACCCGGGGCACCACTGAGGCCAGGGCTATGCGCCCACCCTGGCTGCCTGGTTCTGCCTCCACGGGCCCATGGCGGCCGAGCCAGGCCAGCCTCTGCACAGAGGACAGGCTGCCCCCGCAGCAAGGTGCCTTACCTCCTCACGCCTGTTTTCCCTTTGCACAGGACAGACCTGCAGGCTCCTGCCCCTCCCTGGCTGCTGAGCTGCCGGGAACTCAGGCTGCAGAGAGGGCTGAGGCTCTTGATGCATTTAAAACCTCTTTTAGCTTTTGGCCCTAACCGGCATGGCTCGGTTGCTAGAGCATCAAACTGCAAAGTAAAAGGTCGCAGGTTCGATTCTGGGCAGGGCACGCGCCTCGGTTGGGGGCTGGCCCCTGGTCAGGGTGCATGCAAGAGGTAGCAGATCAATGTTTCTCTCTCACGTCGACGTTTTAGCCCCTCTCTTTCTCCCTCCCTTCCCCTCTCTCTAAAAATAAATACATAAAACCTTAGACAAACTTCTTTTAGCTTTTGGACAAAAGGACCTTGCTGTGGTCACATTCAAATAAGACTGAGGAAGACAAGGAAGAGCCACCAGAACACCAACGGCCCTGGGCTCCGGTGGAGGAGCAGGGGACAGAGGGCTCAGGACGGCTGGAGGTCAGCTGTGAGTCCTGGGGCCTGCGCAGGGCAGGAGGACCTCCGGGGACGCACAGCCGGCCGGGGCCCCTGCAGCTGGGCCACCCCGGGGGCAGGCTTGCCCCGCCCTGCGGTGCACGGGGTCTGCCTGAGGACTTGTCCGCAGGCGCGGTGGTCGGGTCCCGCGAAGGCTCCACAGCTGCGCAGTCCACGCCCTGACCCACTATCTGGCCCGCGGCGGACCGGGCGGGGGACTGTGGTCTGTCCCACAGGACAAGAAAAGGGATGTTTACACCTACTTATGTCCTAGCGATCGTGGGAACCCGAAGTCAGACTCGGAGGGCAGGGTTTTGGAACAAGGGGCCGAACGCGGCCCGGGCAGGTTTACCGGACGAAGAAGCTGCCCCACTCCACCTCCCTAGGTCCGACTTCCACCGCCACGGACCCGGAACTGCTGCCGGCCCGGTGCCCCGCCCAGCCCCGCTCCGCTCCCGCCCGGCTCCGCGCGGCCCGTGAGCGCCGCCTGGTGCAGACGCGCGGACTGGCCGCCTCGCGCTCCGCTTCCGGGTTGGGGTTGAGTGACAGGGCGGGACCAACAGAAGGTAGGGAGCGAGACCAAGAGGGGCGGAGTCGAGCTGACCCAGGGCGAGGGCCGGTGACGGGGTGGGGCTCGGTGATGGGACGGACCACAAGCCGGGCAAAACGTAGGACTGATTGACAGAAAGGGGCGGGGCCTAGCGATGGGCCGGGGGCGGGGCTGAGAGACCGAGAGAGGGTGGGACGGGGTGTTGGGGCGGGATCTAGCTTTGGGCCCGGGACGGAGCCGTGCGACCCCGGGTGGGGTCGTGTGCCGGGCAAAAGGTGGGACCCCACGGCCGAAGCGGGCAGGATGTCTGTGCGGGCTTCTCCAGAAGCCTTTGAATCTGCGGACTGAGCAAACAGGCGGGTGCACGGCACCGGGCGAGCTCTTGAGGGCCCGTATGGCACGCAAAGGCACAGCAAGGTCTGTCTGGCTGACTGGGACATCTGTCCTGCCCTGCCCTCTGACATCTGGGCTCCTGGCCCTCAGGCCTTTGCTATCAGACTTAAGTCCACCACCTGCGGTCTCCTGCCCGACACCGGCAGATCCTGGGATTTCTTGGACTCCATAGTCACGTGAGCCAATTCCCTATAATAATAAAATCTATACATAATTGTCTTTCTGTGGAATCCCAACACAACATACAATGGAGTGATCATTATCTGGCCTTAAAAAAGGAAGGAAATTCTGGCACATGCTACATGGATGGACCTTCAGGACGTGCTGCGTGAAATAAGCCAGACCACACAGAAGGACACGTGCTGTGTGACCCCACCCACGTGAGGTTCCCGGAGGACTCAGACCCACAGAGACAGAGAGTAGACGGCGGTGCAGGGGCCGGGGCAGGGGTGGGGTGAGTGTTAAAGGGAAACAGAGTTTCAGTTCGGGAAGACCGGAAGTTCTGGAGGGCGTGGTGGTGACGGCTGCACCGCTGTGTGCACCGGCCTGGTTTCCCCGAGCTGTGCCTGCAGAAATGGTTGGGATGGTACATTTTACGTGATGTGTGTCTGCCCTAGGTAATAAAAAAGAACAAACAAAAAGGTTATGGTACGTAATTGAGGTTCAGTAAATGTTCCTCCCTTTCGCAGAGGAATATTTTATGCAAATTCCACCACTGCACTCAATAGCTATATGAGAAAACGAAACCTTCACAGCACGGTCTAGACTGGCCTTACAGCAAACCTCTGGCAGCAGAGCCTGGCTAGGGTGGCGAGAAGCGGCCCCCACACTCTTTCCCCGAGGCCCTCGGGCTTCCCCGCCCGGTCCACCCACACGTACAGTCCCCTCTGCTGTCTCCTCCACGTGTTGTGGTTTGGGCTTTTGGATTGGAAGAGTTTCATGGAAATGGTGTTGCACTTCCAACTCCTGTAGCTTGGGACTTTTAAGAGCGGGAGGTGGGAAAGTCTTCTCGCCATCGGAAGAGAGGGGACCCAGAGCAGGCTTTTCCTCGGGCCCGGCCGCCCGGTGGCCTGGCGCCCGCTGGAGCCATCCTGTCCCAGTCAGCACAATTCTTGCAGCCTCAGCAGCTGGCGTCCCTGTGGCTTCAGATACCCTGGAGGCTGAGCCAGCACAGCAGGGTGGGGGGGACAAGGCATGGCTCACCTGCTCAGACTCATCAGGCCGGGGCAGGTGGGTGGGCACTCACATGGGCCTCTGGGGACCACACGTGGTGGGGGAGGGGTGACAGCAACTGGGCGGGGGCCGACTGTGACTCTCCGGGCCGGGAACTGGAGCGGTGCGAGGAGCAGCTGGCCTGGGCAGAGGCGCTGGGAGCCCCGGGGGTGCCTGTGCCTGAGAGCTGAGCAACGGGTGCAGGTGTGTGCAGCCGTGGGTTCTTGTCACTAAGCAGCCCGCTCCCCGCTCCCCGCTCCCTCAAGAGCCAGCTCTGCTGTTCTGAGTGAAAGGGAAGTCAGGTTTCCCTGAGAATAGCCCCCCACCTGCCCCGCTGTCCAGAGGAAAGCTGGCCTGGCCTCCCGGTGGCCAGTTCAAGCCCCCTGGTCCCATCTGTTCTGCCCCCGCCCCCCAGCCACATGAACCCACAGCCCCTGCCACACTCACTGGGGGCGGGACGAGCGTTGGCACCCTCCCCTGTCTTAGGGGGTCTGTCAGGTGCTGGCACCAGCCGGCGCTGGGTCCGAACAGACATTAGGGTGATGCCCGACCAGATGGGCATCCGACAAAGGCCCTCACAAATAAGCAATGGCAGCCGCCGTCAGGGTCCTGCCGCAGGTAGGGAGGAGGGCGACGTGGCAGAGAGGGGACAGCCCCTCCGCCGCCCTCAGCCCGAGATGTCCATCCTTGCTGTGGCCCTTGCTGTGGGGCTGGGGCCTTGGGGGACTCAGGGTCTGAGGGGGGCTCTGGGCGAGGGGATGCCCAGGCCGAGGAGGGCCAGGAAGGAGTCCTACAGGGAAGTGTCAAGCCTGTCCCTAAATAGGGCCAGCAGGATCTCCTGGCCATAAAAGGCTCTTGGAATCTGGGCCCCGGGGACCCCAGGCAGCCAGGCCCAGCTAAAACACAGCTGTCATCCCTGCCCCTTGTGCTCTGCCCACAGCAGCTCTAGCAGCACGGTGCACTGTCCCCTCAGCCAGCCACAGACATGGTAAGGCCCTCCCGGCAGATTCCCCGTGGGCTGCTGGGTGGTGGAGCAGGGCTGGGAGTGGGCCTGGGGCAGAGAGGATGGACGGGGCCCCCAGGCCCAGGGATGGCTGGGGCTGACGCTGTAAGGGTCTCTCTGGGAACCTGAGGAAGAAGTTCAGCGAGGGCAGAGTGTGGGGCTGGGGCTAAGCAGCCCTACCCCAAAGCCGCCATGGTGGTGGCAGGCAGAGGTGGCCAGGTGCTGCACTGTCCCCCTGGGATGTCAGGACAGGCTGTCCCCCAAGCTCTGTCTGGGGGCAGGACTGGAAGCCCCTTGCCCTGGAGCCTTCAACCTGGCCTGGGTCGGCTCCTTCACCTGGCCTCACCGCGAGTCCACTGCGGGGTCCCCTGCCCCGCAGCCCCTACTGCTGCTCCCTCGAGTGGCTGGCCTGTGCCCTGGCCCCCGGGCACCCGGCGCCCCCTGCCTGGCCACCTCAAGTGCCCTCCCTTTCAGCTGCCTGGCAGAGCCCCGCTCCTCCCTCAGGCCCCACCACATGTCGCCCTTGCTCTGGAGCTGGCCCTGGGCTGGGGCCTCCTTTTTAAACCACGAGCTCTGGAGGGTGTGTTGTGCCACACGCCCTGCCTGGGGCCCCGAACCTCCCCGGACGGAGGGCAGAAGGCCCCCGTGAAGCTGGCCGGTGTGCCCCTGTGTCCCCGCAGACGGAGCGCCTGACGGCCGCGCAGATCACGGAGTACAAGGGGGTCTTCGAGATGTTCGACGAGGAGGGCAACGGGGAGGTGAAGACGGCCGAGCTGGAGCGGCTCATGAGCCTGCTGGGCATCAACCCCACCAAGAGCGAGCTGACCTCCATGGCCAAGGACGTGGACCGAGACAGTGAGCCCAAGCGGGGAGCCTGGGGGGCCCAGTGTGCAAGTGGGAGGCTGTGCCCGGCCCCTCACGTGGGACATCCCGCCCCTTGCTCCCTGCAGACAAAGGCTTCTTCAACTGTGACAGCTTCCTGGCCCTGATGGGGATCTACTGGGAGAAGGCCCAGAACCAGGAGGGCGAGCTGCGGGCAGCTTTCCGAGTCTTCGACAAGGAGGGCAAGGGCTACATCGACTGGGACACACTCAAGTAGGGCCGGGCGGGCGGGTGGGCGGGGTGGGTGCGGGCAGGTGCCCCCGGGCACCACTCACTGTGCGGGCTGGGGGTCCCGCAGGTATGTGCTCATGAACGCAGGCGAGCCCCTCAATGAGGTAGAAGCAGAGCAGATGATGAAGGAGGCAGACAAGGACGGGGACGGGACCATCGACTATGAGGGTGAGCGGGGCCGGGCCCTGGGAGCCCACAGCCCGGCCGGGCAGGGCTGCTGAACGGCCCTCTGCTTCCAGAGTTCGTGGCCATGATGACCGGAGAGTCCTTCAAGCTGGTCCAGTAGGAGCAGCTGCTCCGGCTGTGGGCAGCCTGCCCGACTGAGGAGCCGCCGCCCGCTGCTGCCTGGTCCACCACACCCTGCCCCGCCCCGCCCCACCCGCCCCAGCAAGGACATGGCTAATAAACGTGCCCCCCAGACTCCTGAGTGCCTCGCTGTTTCCAGCCTCACAAAGATGTGGGTTTGCAGAAGGGAGGGGGTTTTCCAGAGTCACCCGTGACACCCAGCCTGTCACGCCTGCTGGACACTTGGCCCCACCCACAACAGTAGCCCAGAGGCAAGGCCGGGCACAGGTCAAGCCCAAGCCATCTGCCTGTACTGGGGGCAGCTGCCCGAGAGCCCCTCCCGAGGACTTTCCCTACAGGCAGAGACCAGATAGACACAAATTTTATTCTCTCCAAAAATCTGTGGAGGCTTAGACCTTGGGGATGTCCTCCAGGCGGAGGGCCTGCTGGGGCAGGCCAGGGGCTGGACGTGGCCACCTGTGTGTGTGTGCGTGTGCGTCTGCCTGGCGTCGCGTGGCAACAGGGCCAGGGCTGCAGCAATGTGCTGGACGTCTGGCCTTCCCCAGGGAAGGACGCTGAGAGTGGGCGGGGGTCTCCTGTGAGCACGAGGTGGCTGGTGGCACTGGGAGCTCAGGAGACCTTCCCCGTCCCCTCTGAGTGGCGCCAGGGCCACAGCTGGTGGTGTTGGGCTTTGCGGCTTAGCACCTAGGCCTCGGAGAGCTTTCTAGGCCTGAGGCCCCAGAAAGGGGGCTAGGCTACTGAGGGGGAGCCTCTCCCTGCCCGGGTTTGGCCATCTTGACAGCTTCGTCATAGGAGGGAGGCAGCTCCAGGGCATAGAGGCTGTAGGCAGGAGGGGTCATGGAGTCGAGGTCCAGCTCCCCGAAGGGCAGGGGCAGCCGCATGCCCAGTGGGTACTGCACGGAGCTGTAGGCTGCGGGGAACCAGACTGTGTTTTCGGGGACAGGTCTGGACCCCCACCCCCAGCCCCCGAAGGCAGGTGGGCCGCCCGTCCAGGTGCGCAGGCACTCACAGGTCACAGTGCTGTGCACAGGGCTGTCGCTGTCCACAGGGATGAACGTCAGGTCGCAGGGCTGAGGCCTTGATGGCAGGCGTGGCCGGGCGTGGGCCCGCTTCCGGAGGCAGCAGAACCGGACACAGCTGGCCGCGACCCCGCACAGCAGCAGCAGCAGCACGGCCAGCAGGACAAGCCTGGGCAAGGTGGAGAAAGACCTGACCGCTGGCCAGCCCCTGCCACTAGAGGCCTGCTCCCCAACAGCTGGTCGCACACGGCAGGAGAGCAGGCAGGACAGGAGGAAACCGGAGGGTGTCTCTCCAGACACACACCTCCTTCCTGGCTGGAGCCGGGCCTGAGGGGCTGGCCAGTGCTGGCCTCCTGGTGCCGGCCCTGGCTGTCTCTCCAGGGCTGGCCACAAGTGGCCTTGGGCTCACTCCCAGGACACACTGTCCTGGGCCGGCTGTGCAATCCTGTGCCCAGGCCAGTGACCATGTCCACAGAGACTCCCTCAGGAGTGAGGAAGGAGGGAGTGGGAGGTGGGCAAGCGAGCTCTGGAGGGAAGTGTGCCCAGCGCTCAGGCAGGACCCACGGGGAGGCTGCCCCCAGTGCAGGAGGCAGGAGGCAAAGAGGCTGGGCTCAGCCTTCCAGGCTGCTGAGGGCCCCTGCGCCTTACCGCGGCCCGGAGAGGGACAGCGCTGGCTACGGTTCTGCCGTGGAGCCAGGCGGGGTGGGGATCCTGTGGGCTTGGCTCCGGGGGAACCGCCGGACCCGACTGGGTGCCGCAGCCTCCACTTACCCCACGTGCCACAGGCTGCTCCAGCGGGCCTGGGGAGGGCACCTGCGTGGACAGCAGCACCTGGAGCGGGCGGGCTCGGTCCTCCGGCCGCCCCGCCCCACCGCCCCCAAAGGGCGGGGCCAGGCCCCTACTCCCTCCCCGCCACCGCCTCCCACTCACTGGTCCGAAGGGTCGCAGCTTCGGTCGGAGAAGCCCAGAGTCACCTGTGGGGACAGGGATGAGCTGCGGCCAGGCGCTCCTGGCGAGGACCCGCCCCGCGGAACCCAAGCCGAACGCGCGGCGACCCACCTGCGGCAGCGGCAGGAGCGGCAGCAGCAGCGGCAGGAGCCCGCGGGCGGCCGACGGCCCCGCGGACATGCTGGGCACGGACCCGGAGCGCCAGCCAGGCCGCCCGGAGGCTTTATGGAGGCCCCGCCCAGCACAGGCCCCGCCCAGGCCGAGTGACCCTGCCCCTTCGTTTGCATCCAGTGAGAGCCCAGTCCTTTCGAGGCCCCCCCACCGCAGGCTCCGCCCCTCGGAGGCCTGGTCCCGCGACCGCGCCCCAACTCCTCGCCCTGAGGGACCGCCCACGCGGGGCTGGCCCCCTGGAAGTCCCGCGTGGCGGCGGGTTCCCTCCTAGTCACCGATCCTACGGCCTCGGGGCTTGGAGGGGGTCTCACCCTCGGCCTAGGCGCAAAGCCCTTAGCAGGGAAGCTGTGGCCGGTGCGGGTGGCTGCCAGGACCCATGTGGCCAAACTGGGCACACACCGCGGTGCTCCGCGTAAAGGGCTGTGGCAGGCGAGCGCCTGGTGAGCCCCAGCCCTGTACAACGAAAGGAAGTCTGCAGGCACACGCAGGCCGGCCGGGGCTCAGCTCTGACCCTCGCTGTGTCCTGGGCTGCACACCACTTTCTGGGAGCATTGATGCCTTGAAAGCCGTGCTCAACCTCGGGGCCGTGGCCTCTGAGGCTTCTGGGTCAGGAGTGCCCACCATACATCCTGCTCGGGAACGCTGGAGGTTATTTCTCCCAGGAGGTACCCCGGCTCCCACCCCTCCGCCCACCGTCTTAGGGTCAGGCTGAGGGGAGGGAGGTGGTCAGCCCGGTAAGCACCTTGTCCAGGGAGGGTGGGGGAGCGGCTCCCTGCCCTGGCTCTCCTTGCACCCAGCACACACTCTGCACGTATCTCTGCCTCTGGAAGGGAAGTGACCGTCCTCTGGAGAGCAGGGCTGCCTCTCACCGGGCTCTCTGCTGCCTGACCCACCAGGCGCCTGCTGCTCAGTCTCCGATCCCCTCTGGGGCTCTGTCCCAGACCTGTCCCTCATCTCCAGGCTTCCAGGCCGCCCCCAGGGCCCTCCAGCTGGGCTCTCCTTCCTCCTCCTGGCTCCACTGCCATCCAGGCCCAGAGCAGGAGTGGTAGGGAGGAGGGTGGGCAGCGAGTTCAGCACCAGAGCGCCAGAGCAGGAGAGCCAGGCTGGGTGTTGGAAGACAGCAGCCTGCCCCTCCTGCTGGTCGCCCACCTGAGGAGGGGGCAGGAAAGGCCTGCAGGGAGAACCTGCTCTTGGGGCCGGGCAGGCCCACCGGACCCCAGCTTCTCGGCTTGCCGCCACTGGATGGAGAGGCAGCTTGGACCCTGGCCCACCCCAGTGAGGGGTAGGAAGGACCCTGGGTCTGCCTACCCAGTCCTGCCACAGGTGTCCCTAGGGTCACTGTCACAGGCTGACAGTGACCTCAAGGTCAGGCTTCCAGGACCCAAGGGCAATGAGAATTGGGGGATGGCAGGTGGCTGCAGGCCTGGTGTCTGGAGTCTGAGCCCAGCCAAGGTTTCAGGGCTGTCCTGGTGGGTGCTGGGGTGGGTGGGCTCTGTCCACCCAGCCAGCCCTCAGAAGGCAGGGGCTGGGGTTCATTCAGGCAGTATCATGAGCTCCGAGGAGTGTCCCATGGGCCTGGGGTGGGGAGGCTTCTGTCTCGAAAGGCCAGCTGTGCCTGAAGGCCAGGTTTGCGCCCAGTTCAGGAAAGGGGAACCGGATGCGTGTGCTGGCCTCAGCCTGGGCCCTGGCCGGTGTGTCCCAGCATTTGCTCGCCCCTTGTGAGGGTCGTCCGGGATCCTGGGACTCGGGAGGAGCAGGAAGGGCTAAGGGCCCCCCTGGGCTTGGAGTTGCCTCCCCCTTCTCCCTTCTGATGGCCTCTCCAGCCCTGCCTGTTGTCCCCTCCGCCACCCCGCACAATGCAGGCACCGCCCTGCGGGAGAGGCCCCTCAGAGGCCCCCAGGCAGGCCTCATTGTGTTATGGACTAATTCTTCGGGGGCAGGGAGGGGACGTCCCCCGGGGCTGCACCCCCACCTCTCACTCTGCCCGCAGCCCTGAGCCCTGAGGGTCTTGTGGTCGTCCACACTGCACAGTAGCACACAGAGCACCCAGAGTGTTTATTCACAGCTCCTGCCCACACCGGGCAGGTGCCGGTGGGGCTGGGGGCTCCGCGGGGCTCAGGCAGGAGTGGGCTGCAGGGAGGGGAGCTCTCGGCCCCGGGGCGCATCAGGTCCAGGGCTGCAGGAGGCCGCCGTGCGGGGCGGCCGGGTGCCTTGGCCATGTGGGCACGCAGAGGGCTGCCAAATGGAACCAGCCCAGCAGTGGATGCCCGGCCCACAGACCGGGGAGTGCTTCTGGGGGGCCGGAGGATCTGCGTGGAGAGGCTCCTGTGACCTCAGGGGCCAGTCAGCACCTGAGCTACGAAGAAGACCTTGTAGGTCTCCTTCACGTCCCCCCGGAGCTGCAGCAGGGCGGACACCTGGAGCGGGTGGTCTGGCTGCAACGGGAGGCGGGGGGGGGGCGGAGGGAACGCTGAGCCTGCGGACAGCTCGCCAGCCAGATCTGTGTCTGGCTGCGGCACTGCCCGCCTCAGCCGCCAGGCCCGCCCGCAGCCCCTCCCTCACGGCGGTGCAGAGGGGCGCCGTGCCCAGGCACGGTCCGCAGCACCTACGTCGAAGTCAGCGGGCGGCACCCAGGAGATGCTGATGGTCTTGGTCTGGCCTCGCTCCACGACGCCCCTCGGGGGCTCGATGGTGAAACCCCTGTGCTGCAGGGACGCGGCGCCGTCCAGGCTGAACTCCACGGTCTGCGGGCGTGGGAGCCGCTGGCAACCGCGGCCGGGCTCCGCCCCGGAGGCACTGGGTGCTAGCCCCGCCCACCCTCTCGGCCCACACTAGGAGCAGCGAGGCTCTGTGGGCTGGGGCTGCCCGGGCGGGGGCGGGGGGGCCCCCCCGAGGTGCTGGGTGGGCTGGGGCAGTGCTGTGGTCACCTTCTTTGGGGACAGCTGGGTGGTCCGGATGCAGCCCACCAGCAGCTCGCGTGTGGCGGGTGGGGCTGGCGAGTCTGTGTCTAGCTGGATGTAGTCCAGGGTCACCAGGATGGGCTTCGGCTCCTCAGCTTCTGGCGGTGGAGGGTCTGGTTGGGGACTGCTGGGGAAGGAGTGGCGGCAGAGGGAGCTGGGAGCAGAGGGGAGCCGGTCCACGCCCGGCCCTCCGGGGGCTCACCCTCTCTATGCTCTGGGTCGCCGGCGGGGATTCCGGTCAAGGACTCTACAGGCACGTCCAGGGGGTCTCCGCCCTCCACGAACATCATGTGCTCACGGGCCGCACCCTTCAGGAGGATCTTCTGGGAGACTTTCTGGGACCAGGGCACAGCGGCCTGGTCATGGGACCTGTGCTGGGCTCCAGGACTCCAGGAGGGGCACCCAGCCACGGTCTCTCCCCTGACGGTGCCCCACCGGGCTCAGACCTCAGGCATGGGCCTGGGGGCCTCCCTAGAGGGGCGGGGCAGGGGAGCCCCGCCCACATGCCTGGGAGGAGGGGGCGAGGCTGGGCTCCCGGCTGGCGGAGGCGCACCTTCTCGAAGAGGACCACCTGCAGCCGGTCGGAGAAGTACAGGCTCTCGTGGTCTGGGCTGAAAGTCACGGTGAAGTCCTGCGCGGCACCGGGGTCCAAGACGCCCTCCACTGGAGCCACGGTGAACACGCTCTGGCCGTTGTGGTTCTGTGTGCCTGCGGCCAGGGCATGCCGGTCCCGTGACCCCCCACCAGACCCCTGATCACCCCCGTGCCCCCGCAGTGTCCCCCCGCCCAGCTCACCCACGACATCTGTCCTCTGCACCGGGGAGGTGAGGAACTGCGGCAGCTGCTGCCGGTCCTCGCGCCTGGTGCTGGCGAGGCTGTCCAGCTGCATGGAGAACTTGATGGGCAGCGAGGAGCTGTTCTGCAGCTGCGCACACGCGTCGTCAGGGGCCGCCCTTCGCGGCCAGGGCCGCGGCTGGGGCCTGCGGTCCCTGCTGCCCCCTCCCGGCCCCCTGTGCCCGGCCTGAGCGGCCCTGCCTCAAGGTGGGCAGCTCACGGTGGCCTCCGTCCTGCCAGCTTCTCCCCAGCCGGCTACCCCTTCCCCCTGAGAGCAGCTCAGTCAGTAAACACTTCCCGGAATCTGCCTTCCAGGCTCTGCTGCAGGACCTGACCTCAGCCAGGCGTCCTGCAGGAGACTTGACCCCCAAGGCCACTGTGCCCCTGGGACGCAGGAGGGTGGGTGCCTGCAGACGACCCTGCTCCCCACCGAGCAGTGGCTGCACAGAGCTCCCCCCCAACACAGAGGGGGACACCCTGCAGAGACCCTGAGGCCAGGGCGGCCGAGGGGGGCAAGGGGGGCAGCCGTGAGCCTGCTGGAGAGGGGCGGCTGCCGGGGGGTGAGCCTTGCACCTGCACTGGCTCTGACCGAGGCAGCGTGTCCCCCAGGGGGGAGCTGCGCCCCCCCAAAGGCCAGGAAAGACGCCAGGCCCCGCAGCGCGCTTCACCTGGAAGGTGGAGGAGACGGACTCCCTGGCGATCACGTAGCCCATGTGCAGGACGTCCCCTTCGATGGAGCACGTGATCATGGAGGCCACGCCGGTGCCCGAGAGCGTCAGGGAGAGCGTGCCTCTCTGGGTGATGATGTCCAGTGTCTCTTGGGCCTACAGACGTCACGTGTGTTAGCGCGGGGCAAACGTGGGTCAGGCACACGCAGGAGCTCCGCCTCGGGAGCCGCCGGAGCGGGACATGATGGGCGGAGACCGCCCTGACCACCCCAGCCGCCTCCTTCAGCCGGAGACGACCAGGGCCCAGGAGGACTGGCGGGGCCCCAGCCCAGGGCCGGCGGGCGGGGCGGGGCAGAGAGGGGGCGCAGGGAGGGCCTGGGCCTCACCAGCATGCTCTCACGGGGAGAGAAGGACAGCACCAGGACGTGCGTCTGCCCCGCAGGCAGCTTGCTGACGGGGTTCAGCAGGACGAAGGGGCCGTTAGGGTTCAGAACAGAGAAGTCCACCTGAGGCCCGAGTCAAGGAGAGGCAGGAGGGCGGGGCTGCCGCCCCTCACACGGCCCCTCCCCCCTGCCAGTCCCCAGTCGTGGATACGGCCAGGTCCTCGGAGGTGACGTTCTGGATGGAGACCTTCTTCACGCCTCGGTGTCCTGAAATGGGTCGGGACTCAGGCCACGCCCCAAGCCCGCGTGGGCTGGGGGGGGCGGCCCAGTAGGCACTGGGGGTCCGGGTTCCTGTGGGTGGGGGCGTGGGCGCTGGGCCCAACAGGACTCACCCACAGCGATGTCGCCGAAGCTGGAGACAGTCTTGCCTTTGTCGGAGGTCACTATGATGGACGGTGCCACCGCTGGACACCACAGCTCCAGGTACAGGGTGTTGTGGGGACTGCAGGGGCAGGGCACGCTGATGGCACTGTGCCCGTGCCCCCAGCTCGGTCCCTCGCCCAGGCCCCACCTGGCCCAGCCCTGGGCCCACACCCGCAGACCCTGGGTCTGCGATAGAGGGACCGTGGCTTTTTGGCTGACCACATCCCGCCGGGCCCAGAGCACTGCACCTGAAGCTCAGGGGCTCCATCCCCTTCCGGTCTCGGATGTCACCGCTGGCGACGACACAGGGGACCACAAACTTGTCAAACTTCCCTGGGAATGACCTGGCCAAGGAGGCCTGGGCGACCTGGTACTCGTAACTGAGGAGAGCCAGCAAAGTGCACCTGTGCCAGGGGCCCCGCTCCGCACCCCCAGCCACCCGGGGGCCCACCCCACCCGCTGTGGCAGGCCCACCAGGCCTCGCCTGCTCTCCAGGGCCTCAGGGGCCACGCGGGGTGTGTCCCAGGGCTGCCTGACCAGCTGACGCCCCCCTTCCCCGATTCCTGTGGGAGCTGCCCTCCCACCCCAGGGCCCTGGCCAGGCACCTAACCAGAGAGCTCTGCTCCCGAGGCCCCAGGCAAGGGTCTAGGGCTGGCAGGTGGCTCAAGGCCATCTGAGCTCTTGGGGGCTCGCTCTGTACCCAGGTGGGCTGGGGCTGTGGGAGTCGAGGAACAGTATCTCCCCCAGCCCATGGAGGGAGGCTGCTCCCAGAGACCCGGCTCCAGGGGAACGGCGGGTAGCACCTGGATCCAGCTGTTTCTGACATCAGGCCAGTCCTAAGCTGCCAGGCCCGTGGCTCAAAGCATCTCTGGGGAGCCTGTGGGGTCCTGTGTCCCACCGGAGGGAGTGGGGGGTGGGTGCAGCCTTCTCTGCACCCACCTGAACTTGTGGTCCTGCTTCTGCATCTCCAGGGCGAGGGAGGTGGAGGCCCGGAACAGCCGGTCTCGGTGCTGCGCCCGCTGCATGGACAGGGACTGTCTCCGTGGGTCCTTCCTGGGGGCGGGCACCTCCTTGCGGAGCTGTGTGGCGAGAGGCCGGCTGTGGGTAGGCCCGGGGCTCGAACCCCGGGGGCCTGGGTATGCAAGGCGTGGGGTCCCAGACCACAGGTGGCTCCCTCCGGGAGACTGGCAGCAGGGGCTGGAGCAATGAAGACCAGGCAGGATCCTGGGGAGAAGGCGCCCCAGCGCAGAGACCCAGGGGCCTGGGCGCCGACTCCAGGGTCCGCCGACAGGGAAACCGAGGCACAGAGGGCACAGGGGCGGCCAGACCCAGGTCTGAGTGAGCGAGCTCAGGGGAGGAGCTGTGGTGCTGGGCGGGCAGCGGCCCCTCCGCGTCCTGGGCGGGCAGCTCTGTGTGCCCGGGAGCCCGCCCGCGCCACCTGCAGGGCCACCTGACCCCCAGGGCTGCCCCTGGGTGCGGCCGTCCCTCCTCTGGGGTCCTCGGTTTCAGCCCCTGAGGCCTGTCACAGGCGGTGCTGCTGGGTGCGTCCCGCCATGTCGCCTGTTCGCCCTCTGCCGTCACTCCCCTCGGGGAGGGGAAGCCCCACCTGCTCCCCAGCCTCCCTCTGGGCTTCCACCTTGCCTGGTGATGCTCCCAAGAGTGGAGGGAGGGGCCTCCTGAGAAAATGTTGTAACTTCTGGGAACAGACTGGGGGGACAGGGGAGGTGGTGTTTGCCCTGGACCCTTTGAGCGGGAAGCCGGCAGCCCTTCCTGTGCCCCCGGTGCCCTCCTCTCGGCGCCCCCACTCACCAATTTCACCTCCCCATCTTTACTCAGGGCCTGGAAGGCTTGCTGGCGGATCACCTCGCTGGGCAGCACGGGCCGGAAGGCCACCTGGACCAGGCACCTCTGTGGGGAGAGGGCCCGAGGACAGAGCTGGCCCTGTGGGTGCCCCACCCACCTCAACACCCACTGCCTCCACCTCCCCTTCACCCCACTCCGGAGGTCGTGCTGACAACCCTGGCGTATGCCTCCATCTGTTCTCGGGAACTTCAGCTTAGCATGCCCCCTCCAGGAAGGCCTCCCTGACCACGTCCCCTGGTAGTGGGCTGGGCTGCAGTACGGGATTACCAAACCCACTCCGCCTGAGTGGGTGGAGATCTGCGATGGAGGCTTGGTTGGCCCAGGCCCCACCCACTGCCCACAAAGCATGGGGGAAGAAGGAAACCTCGTTTTCAGCCTTGAGGTTTGGGGGTGAGCCCCTGTGCCCCACCGTGCCCCACACCTGACCAGCACAGCAGCCTTTCCAAAACTCCCTGTGGGCTTGCGGCGCCCAGTGTGGCAGAGGGGCTCCATGCCTGCCAGGTGGGGCCATAGAGCGTGGGGGCGTGTGAGGGAGAGTGGCGGGGAGAGGGGAGAGGGGAGGGGGAGGGGACACAGAGGTGAGGCTGCCACAGCCTCTCTGGAGACACCCTAGGTGGCGCTTGCTCCATTTAATGAGATGCACTTTAAATGACCCCACCTGTCAGACACTGTGGGGCTGCCGTCCCCTGTCCCCCCACTGCCGGCACTGTGTGCCCCTCACGATGTCCTCTGAGCAGGCCCCAGCGCTGCTGCCCCTCGCCCCCAGGGCCCAAGGGGGCAGGCTCCCCCTGCTTTGTGGGAAAAGCAGAGTGTGGTGGGGGGAGCCCTGGGTACAACCAGCAGACAGACACCCAGTGCTCCTGGTGACCAGGTCTCTGCGTCCACCTGCTCTGAGATCCCAGGACTGCCCACCTCCCGAGGGCTCACACCCGTGCAGTCCAGGTGCTTGCATGGACAGTGTGGGCACCCCTGCCTGGGGGGGGGGTGGGCCTCTTCCCTGGCCTCAGGGCCTCTGGCCTGCTGGCTCTCAGGAGGGGCAGAGCTGACCCCACATCTGCTGTGGCACCAGGGCCCTGTGGCGCCCACACCCACCTTTCCTGGCAACACAGTCCCCACCGAGGGTGAGATGGTGACGGGCGAGCCCGGGGGCAGCAGGAACTCGAAGGACGTGGGCCCCACGGGGCAGGTGTCCCCGGAGCCGATGCGGGGCACAGAGTGCGTCAGCGCGTTCATGCTCAGGTGAGGGTTGATGACGTACAGGGTGGCCACGGACGTGTCGTACAAGGCAGTGGCTGCAAACTTGACCTGGTAGTGGGACAGCTCCAGGGGCGGGTGGACACCCACGGCCCGGCAGGTCAGCTTGAAGCACCTGGAAGTGACCAGCGTCGGCGGGTTCAGCGGGGTGTGGCCTCTGAGTGCAGGGGAGGGAGCCCCCACTCGCATGCGTGGGGGGCCCAGGACCATGGTGGCAGTCATCGCTAAAGCGAGTGAGTGCGCGAGCGGACCTCAGAAACCCCACACCTCCCTGGGTGAGGCCGGAAGAACAGAAAGCGGATCGCCCTGAAGACGGAGCACAGGGGTGTGGACCCCGCCACCGCCTCCGCCTCTCCTGAGAGCTCCTGTCCCCACCACGCCCCCGCGGGACTGTCTCCCGTCACACGCTGTGCTCAGCGCTTTCCAGGACGGCGCCCACTGCCCTATCACACTCGTCTGTAGCCAAAATGTGTTCGCGTGTTGCAATGTTTCGAAGTAGATTTTAAAAAATCCTAACTGAAGGCTGTGTTTGTTGATTTGAGAGAGAGAAACATCGATGTGAGAGACACAGACCGGGTGCCTCCTGTGTGCGCCCCCCCCCCCAGGGTGGAGCGTGCCAGCCCGGTCTGCGCCCCGACTGGGGATCGAGCCCACAGCCCCTCGGCGTACCGGACGACCTCCAACCGACCGAGCCACCTGGCCGGGGCTCAGCGCCCGTTTGCACGTCCTGGGACCGTGGGCTCCAATACCGTCCAGGTTCTTCTCACTGACGGGCGAGCAGAGATGAGGGGCAGAAATCGCCACGCTGAGTGAGCCACCACCTCCAGGAAGGCGGCCGGCGCTGGGGTTCCGCTGGCGGTTTGGGTGCCTGTGACCAACGCAGAGCCTTGGGCCAGGGCTCCGTCCCCGGGGTGGGCACAGGGATGCTCCCCAGCGCCACTCAGCCCTGTGAACTCTCCTTCCTTCGCCACAACCTCCTGTGCGACACGCCCTCCTCTGCATTTCGGAGACCCAGCCTCTGGCACCGCACGCAGGTCCTCCGCCGTTTTGCTGCTGGGAAGAGCCGGGGCCCCGCCGGCCGGGGGCCCTCCCTGTGGCCCAGGGGCAGCGGGAGTCACGCCGGGCCGACCGCTGGCCGCCATCCAGGACACGCTGGCAACGCCGCGTTTGCTGACGAGATGCTTTTACTGCAGGACGTGTTCGAACTGCCCCTCCCCGCAAACCGCAGAGGAAGACCCGCTGGTTCAGTGCAGCGGGCGCTATTCCCCGTTCGACCTCAGGGCCAGAGCCGGGGCCTCTGTCCTCCCTGGTCAGCGCACCTGCGGCCTCGCCCTCCTGTTCACCTGGGCAGCGGATGGCCGGCGACCGTGGCCCTGAGGCCTCGAGGGCCCTCGGGCCCCTCCCCCGTGCCGCGCCCTGCGGAGGGCCGCCAGCTCTTCCTTCTCTCTGGCCTTCCGGAGGCGTGTGTCCGCCGCCCGCGCCTTTCATGGTGGAGAGCTCTGACACTCCGGGTTTGATCTTGGTAGTTGTTCAGCCACTCAGATCTTCTGTCTGATTTCTCCTCCGGTAGGTTGTGCTTGTCGAAAAATGTGTCGGTTTCATCCAGACTGTCACGCTGACGGGTGCGAAGCTGTTCTCGACGCGCCCTGGCCTCCCCGTGTCCGTGGGTCCGGAGTGACGTCCCCCCGGGCACTGGTGACCTGTGATTTCTCTCTTTGATCTTTTTTGTTGTTATAGCACAACTTACATATTTCAAGTGGACAAAATTAGTATCATTTACAGTATCTTACAACAAATTGCCTTTGAATGGGAGCTCCCTTTCCGGTACTTTGAGGTCTACAAGACGTCGCTAGGAAACTCCCTGCTGTGGGAAATGAAGCTTGGGTCAAAATTTACTGCTGGAATCGAACGGGGAGAGGGTGCGACCCTGGTTCTCCAGGTTAATTGCTGATTAATTTCCAGGTCAATTCCTGATTAACTGCCCTGACGCTGTCTTTCGGGCGGCCGAGGGCGTTGCGGATTTTCTTTGGACGTCACGGGTGCAGAGCTCCGGCAGGACGCCCCGCCCCCCCAGACGCACTGTGAGCTCCGCCCTTGGCTGGCACCGGCAGGGCTCTGGGGTCCGCCGCCCCACCGCAACTGTCACTCCGTTCCTGCTGGTTTTTGTGACAAATCTCACGAAGGGGGCGCTTCTGGGCACTTGGGTCCACATTCTGCTCTGTGTCTCTGCGCCCCGCACGCTGTCCGAGCCCGCAGCGGCTGCCGTCCTGCGTCGCTGTGGCTTGAAGGCGGCCCCTTCCTCTCTTTCGTCTGGATTGGTCTCTTAGGGTGATGAATTTTCACAATTTGCTAATTTTCACAGAGAAAGACTTTGTTTTGCTGTTTTCCTGTAGAATATCTCATTTTTGCTTCACTGATTTCCACTCGTTATTATGTCTTTCCTTCTAATTTCTTTGGGTTTAATTTGCTGTGCTCTTTTCTTGTTGTTTTGAAGAGATTTTATTTATAATATTTATTTTTAGAGAGAGGGGAAGGGCCCTGCCTGGCCGGGCTCAGTGGGTTGGGTGTCGTCCCACAGATGGAAAGGTTGTGGGTTCACTTCCTGACCAGGGCACACGCCGGGGCTGCGGGCCAGGCCCCTGGTTGGGGGCGAGCAAGAGGCATGTCCATAGGCTGCCCCCCACACCCACACGTGCCCCCCGGGGACTGAACCCACAGTCAACAACTGGCGACCCTTCGCTTTGCGGGAGGGTGCCCAACCGACAGAGCCACATGGGTCGGGCCTAATTTCTGAAAGAAAAGTCTGGATTATTGATTTTCAAACTCTCTCTTCTTTGTCTGCATTTGGAGCTAGGAATTTCCCACAAAGCACTGCTTTTGATGAAGCACAAGCGGTCAAACTCATCCAAACCGAGCCCGCGGATGTGCCAACGTGGGCCAATGACAAAAATACCGAGTGGGGGGGACAGAAAAACAGTGGAGACCAGCACGTGGGGCAGGACACCAGCGAGGGGGTGTGGCCCCGGGGTTAGCCCCAAAGTCCTACATCCTGGAAACCCCTCGCCGGGCCCTGACGGCTGGGAAGAGTGCAGGAAGCAGAGCCGAGCCCCGGGAGACCAGGGAGACCGGGGAGACCCGGGAGACCCGGGAGACCCGGGAGACCGCGGAGACCGCGCTTTCCAGCACTTGGCGCGCACGCCCTGAAGAGGGCGCTCTAAAGCCACCAAGCGAGGGAAGGGCTGCAAGCTGGGCCCCTCCCCAAAGTTCAGAATTGACCGCCCAGAAGCAGAGCCAAGGGACGAGATCAAGGCCAAACAATCACTAGTAGCGTTTTTGGACAAAAGAGAATGTGGAGCAAATGAACTACGTTCGGATAACGCCACCTGCAGGGGCGGCTGCGCGAAGGGACGCAGGAGGGACGCTGTGACACAGTAACCCACGGAGCGCGGGGAGAGGACCCGCGACCCCGGCAGCTGGAGAGGCCGGCGCGGCAGGACCGCAGCCGCTCGGAAAGGGCGTTGGAACCGGGCAGGCAGCGCGGCCAGCACCAATAACTTGATGAGGACTCGGCTAGGAGGGACCCGGGAACCAGGGACGCAGCAGGCGACTGGGGAGTGGGGGCAGGGGCGGGTGAGACACTGGAAAAGCCGGGGAGCCGTGAGAGCGATGAGGCGGAGCCCCGCGGGGGAGAGGGGGCGGGGCAAGCATCAAAGACGAAAGCCCCAGGGAATGTTCCGGAAGTAAAAAAAAATTTGAAACGCACTGTGCACCTCGGAAAATCCACCCAGAGCAATCAACACCAAAACGTATTTTCACCAAGTTGTGGGGTTTTAAATGGGAAGAAACGGACCCTCAGGCGCCCGGGAGGACACTCAGGTTGCCCTCCGCGGTCCAGACACACTGTTTTTTTTTTTTTTTAAGAACACTCAGTAATATTTTATTTCATGGAATCTGTTTTTTTTTAAGATTTTCTTTATTTATTTTTAGAGAGAGAATAAGAGAGGGAGAAAGAGAGGAAGAGAAAACATCAGTGTGTGGTGGCCTCTCACGTGCCCCCTACTGGGGACCTGGCCCACAACCCAGGCGTGAGCCCTGACTGGGAATCAAACCTTCCACCCTTTGGTTTGCAGCCCACGCTCAATCCACTGAGCCACACCAGCCAGGGATGGTTTTTTTAATTGATTAAAAAATCCTGACCTGAGGATACACTTATTGATTTGTGGGTGGGGGGAAGGGAGAGAGAGGGAGGCAGAGATAAACATCCATCAGCTGCCTTCCCTTCGCACCCTGAGCTGGGGACTCAACCCACAACCTAGGTACATGCCCTGACCAGGAATTGAGCCCACGACCTTTAGGTGCATAGGACCATGCTCCCACCAACCGAGCCACATGGCCAGGGTCTCACCCACAAGGCAGTGGGGAGTTAACAGTCTAAAGGCTGCAGGCAAACTGTTAATGGCGTGAGAAGTGAGGGGCGTGGTCCCTGTCACAGTCCTAAGGGTCTTTTCAACAATGATGCCTCCCACTCTGTGTGAAAACTGGCCAAGAAGGAAGCTGGCCCACGTGCCTGGGGGGGCAGGGCCTGGGCTGTGGGAGGAGGGGCCCCCCCGCCCCCAGGTGGGACCCAACAGCTGCTCAGGCTCGGGTGGGCCCGATGGGGGCTGGACGAGAGGACAGGGAGAGGGGCCGGGGCAGGGCGTTCCTGGACAGACCTCGCTGGGCCAGCAGCCCCAGGCAGCCCGAGCTGGTCCCTGAACACGGGCTGCCCTCTGTGTCCTGCATGGCCCCCTCCCCAGCTGTGGGGATGGGCGCCCGGAGGCTCCAGGAGAGACCCTGTCACACAACGCGTTCGGCAGCGGGGCTCATGCCCCGGTCCTCCCGAGTGCAGAGCACACGCTGCACACTACACACACGCTCACTCCTGCCCACGTGTGTGCGCACGCCACATGCTTGTGCACGCACACTCACACATGACCACACACGCACACATGAATCCACAAGTGCCCACGTGTGCACTCACACGCACACCCCACACACACACACTCAGATGAGCCCTCGAAAACTCACACGTGTACACCCGTGAACCCACACATGTCCGCACAGGCACGCTGACACGAACTCATGCATGTCCACAACTGCACGCTCACACACATGCACACTCCACACATACGTGCCCACACACAAACATTCAAACCCACCACCCACTTGTGTGTGCTCACATGAACTCATGTGTCCACACACAAATGCTCATGTTAACCCACAAACACACACACGTACACTGAAACACACACGTCCACACACGTGCAGATGAACCCACACCACATGTGTGTGCTAACATGCATGCACACAGTGCTCACACGTACTCTCCCGCATGCGTGCGCACACACCACTCACGTGTGCACACCCGCACTTGCTCCCACACACAGGGCTGAGTGGCCCTGACTGCAAGGTCCGCGGGTCCCAGGCGTGTGCGCCGGGTCTGAGGAGCCTGTGGGCCGCGCGGTGCCAGCCCGAGGTCAGCCCGGCCGGCTGCCGGCCGCCGCTCCGCGCCCGGGTCCCAGCTCACCGGTTGATCTCCGACTTGCAGACGAGCTCGAAGCTGTACTCCTTGGCTTTGGTGGGCTGGAAGATCACGTCGAGCTCCAGCGTCTCCAGCGGCAGGATGGTGCCAAACCCATCATTGGGTTGGATGTCTATGCACTGCGCACGGAAAGCCGGCGACGCCAGGGTGAGGCCCGGCAAGCGGCGTGTGCGCAGGTGTGTTCGGTGTGTGAGCACATCGGATGCGCGCGAGCCCGTGTGCACACGTGTCTGTGCCTGCAGGTGAGTGCATGTGTGTACTTGAGTGCGTGCGTGCACGTCTGTGTCTCCATGTGAGTGTGCCTGTGTGTGCGAGTGCATGTGCATGCACACGTGTGCACTGAGAGTGGACGGTGGGGACCGAGGCGGGGTGTCCGGGCAGGTGCGAGCGCTGGCCGGAGGAGGGAGGGTGGAGGAGCCGGGAGTCCAGTGGGAGCAGCGGGCGGAAGGGAGGGAGGGGAGGGACAGGAGGGAGCAGAGGGAGGCGGGCCGAGGCAGGACTGTGGGCAGCCGAGAGAAAGAAAGGGGCAAGCAGAGGGAGGGGGCCAGGCGGAGGTGTCTGGAGCTGGACACGCGGTGCGGGGGGTCAGCAGCCGCCTGGACCAGAGCTTCCTACCCAGGCCCCCGCGCTCGCCCCCTCACCCTGCGGATGCGAGGCACCTTGGGGAGCCCCACGAACCCAAACTCCTGGGGCAGGAGGGAGTGGTTGTGGAGGCTGACAGGGGCCCTGATGGCCTCGTAGATGGTGCAGTGGCCGAAGTCCAGCTCCAGGGGGCTCAGCTCCAAGTCCGAGGTGGTGACTATGGCGTGGACAGTGAACTCCACGGGTTTGATCTGGAGCGCAAAGGGCGGGCACGTTTCTGTCACAGGCAGTTTTTGCAAGTTCGTCCGGAAATGAGAAAGGCACAAGCGTCGCTGTGGCCCAAGGCACACCTTCCCACGGACACGATCTCTGAAAGAACCCACTCTCCTGTCGCCCCCGGACCGGGGAGGACGTGGGAGCAACTGTCACAAAAGGAGCCGGAGGGGCGGCGCGGGTGAGTGAGCTCGGGCTGGGACTGCACAGCATGCGCATCGTGGGCTGAGTGTGAGGGAGGGCTGTGCGTGTGCCTGTGAGCAGGTGTGCCCGTGAGCGGGCGGCACGGAGTCCGGGCCAGCGCTCAGACCCTCTCTGACCCAGAACCACCCCCACCCCCGTCTCCACTGGGCAGGGGCTGCTGGGGCAGGCGGCCCATCTGCAGGCCCGGCCGCTGGAATCCAACTAGGGGCCTTGCTGGGGTGCAGAGCCCAGCGTCCAGGGCCACCCCTGCTCCCCAAGAGCGCCAGCATCCCCAGGAGGCCCCCACAGACCTGGTCAGCCACCCGTATTGTCATCGGGGCCTCCAGAACTCTGCTTTCTTTGTCGAAGTACTTGCCTGCGTCTTTGGGGAGGGAGTGTCTAGAAGAGATCACATGTACTCAGATGGAGTTTTCTCATCTGTGCTGTGCAGAACGGCAGTGAAACCGGCCTGGGTGGTGCTTTCAAAACACGCAGTCAGTCCTGGCCGGTGGCTCAGTTGGTTAGAGCATTGTCCCACTGCTCCAAGGTTGCAGGTTCGGTCCCCCATCAGGGCGCGTCCAAGAATCAGACAGTGAATGCAGCACTAAGTGGAACGACAAACCGACATTTCTCCCCACCACCACCTTCCTCTTTCTCTCTCAAATCGATGAATGAAAAACCTACACAAAAGCTGCGACATACTCCTGGCACCAGCGTCCTGCTCTCTCCGCCCGGGTCCCCCAATGAGAAGCGAGGCCCCCTCCCGCCCGCCCCCGCGCCCACCTGGGCAGGAACTTCAGCTGCACAGAGCAGGACGACAGAGCCTGGATGTAGCCCGTCTCCGGCAGGAGCTCCATGTGGCCGCGGAGCTCCTTGCACACCTCGAACTTGAGACGAAGGGCCACCTTCGACCTGCAGCGTGTGAGGGACACGGGGGCGCTTAGTAGGTTACTTCTCGCCACCCCGCCACCAGCGGTGCTCGGTGTGCCCCTGCCAAGCTGCGCCTCAATGGTAAGAGTGAGGGTCTCCCAGGCCCAGCTCCTTAGGGGCTGGCTTTCCGGCAACGCAGTCTGATGAGGATCCTCACAGACGGAAGCAGCACAGCTGGAACCCGCCCCGTTGGCTCTCAGAACCCGGAGCGGTTTCTGGGGAGACCCCATGCCGGGCAGGCCCTGGCGATGGGGGTTCGGCGGGGGACCCTCGCCGACCGGCTCCTGCCCTCCTCTTTCCCAGGCACAGTCTTGGGACAGGCTGGGTCCCACACGCCTCCCCACAGCACAAGCTCTGCAAGGCACTCTGGTGGCCCCTGGGTGGCCTGGCCTTGGTCAGTGACCACAGCTCCTGTAAATTCTGTCCCTGCTCCTGGCTCAGGACCAGCCAGAGGAGCCAGGGGGGCCCTCACTACCACGTGGGTGCCGGGCCCCGTGACGCCACGCTCCTGTCAGGGCCTCCTGGAGCCCCTTCTCCCCAAGAGGCTCGGCCCCTGCCACCTTGAGCCTCCCCCAGGTCAGTGACAGGTCCGACCCCTCGCCACAGGGCTGGGTTTCTGTCCATGCCACAGGTGGAGTGATCTCAGAGCCACAGGAAGGCGGGCGGCGGTGGCTGCCCAGGGGAAGGGAGGCTGTGTCCCGGTCCACCCGGGGAACGCAGGCTGTGGGCCAGCGCCTTCCGGAGGTTCCCGGGGTGCTCCCTGCCTGACCGGCCGGGGGCCTCCGCCCAGCCACGGCGCTGCGTCCGCAGCGGTCCAGACAGGCGAGCGGACGCGAGGGCCGCGCTCACCGTGTGTGGATGAGGACGGAGTCCTGGTACAGCCGGTCGTACATGCAGATCTTCAGGTCCACGTTGGGCCTCGGCACCCAGACCGGCACGTCCACGGCCACGCCGATGGCTCGGAAATACAGCTGAACCCAAACGTGTGAGTTCAACGACACGCACCTCCATCAGCGACGCGTGTCCACACAGATCTCAGCGCGACAGGCTTTGTGAGTCTTACGGCGTTAGTGGGCACGCCAGCCACGCTGGGAGCTCCACAGCACTGCTCGTAGCATTTAATTAAGAAGACCTTTTTCACTATAAACATTTTCAAACAAAGAGCAGGGTTTTTGGTGGTCACGGGCCCACCACACAGCTTCGCACCGAGTGATTGTCAGCTGTCTGACAAACGCTCTCACTGCAAAGTCGGCATCGCCCGGGCGGGCAGACACGCCACAGAACCTTCGAAGCTAAATCAGGGCAGAAGCTCGAAGTCTCGAGGGGACTTCGGGGGGAAGGGGCGCGGCATCTCTCTCCCGGCCACTGAGGCCTGGGTCTCGGGAGTCGGGGCCTGTGCGCGTCCTGCGGGCCAGCCTGGCACATGGCCGCCCTCAGGCTGGGGGGCGCCTACTCCTTCCAGATGCCAGCCCACAGGGCTGTCTGGGGGCACAAGGCAGGGACTGTCCCCTCTATACACCCTGCAGGCCTTGTGACACTTGGCACATGCCAGCCTCCAGATGAAGGCCTCGGGGTTGCCACAACAGACAGCCCATTGCTGGGGCAGGAGCAAGGCCGTTGGGGCAAGCAAACAGAAAAAGCCCCTGCAGGGGGCTGCCGGGAGCCAGGGGTCCACGGCACCCACAGGTCAGTCTGTGCTGTCAACAGGGAGCCCAGGTCAGTGGCCAGGCGAGCAGGTGACAAGGTGACACGTGACATGCCAGGCTACAGACTCGGAGGGCAGGCAAGGGAACTGTGCAGGGCTGGTGAGGCAGGCGGGGCGTCCGCGATGGAAGTCCCGCCCACTCAGGAGTCCAGCAGGGCGGGGACGGTGATGGGCAGACCTGGGCGCATGCTGGTGACAGGAGGGGACAGGCCGGCCTGCACCGGGACGCTCCCCCTGGAAGATACTGGGCGGTGTCCTTAGACCTGAGAGGGGCGGGAGCTCCGGCCGGCGGAACCCAGAACCTGTCACCAGGGCCCAGCTCGAGAAGACGGCGGGCGGGACTCGGAGTCCTGCCCGGGGCCCAGCCTGGCTGCGTGTGGACCCCAAGGGCAGTGTGCGCGCTGGGCTGTAGTGCGTCCTGCGGCACTCACACCCGCTGCGCAGACAGGGTAGGGACCCCGGGGGCAGCGGGGGGAGAGAGGGGCAGAGGTGGAGCATGTGCATACACACGCACACACACGCACACACGCAGCGTGGTCACACCCGGGCAGGCGCTGCTGAGGCGCCGGGGCGTCGGAGGCGGAGAGGCTAGTGGTCTAGTGACGTCTGAGTGGAGCTCAGGCGTCCAGGGCCAAGGACGGCGGTGAATAAGACCCGGGTGCATTTTACTGCGGTCCCAGGAAGTGCTAGGGAAGCCCCGCTGGGGACACAGCCCGCCCCGGGGGGTTTCCTCTTTACACGTACGAAACAGAAAGTTAGGAGGGACTCGCGGGCTGGGAAAGGAGAGGACTGTCTATGGAACAGAAAAAATTCCAACTAATGAGAGAGGATGCACTAAACAGCAACTGGACCAGCCACCGGAAACGAGGAAACTGGCAGAGGGGAAAGAGCGCCCCCGTGAGGTCAGCAATCACCTGAGGTAGAGGGCGGAGCGCAGCCCGGAGGGCGGCTGCCCTGGGAAACGGTGGGCGGTGGGGGGGCGGAGGGACCAAGACCAGTAGGGGAGCGGCACGGCCGCCACCGCCCTCAGGCGGCTGGGGGTCCGGGCAACGCCAACCTCACGCCCGAGCAACCCCGCAGCGCGCCGCCCCCTGTGTACACGACCGTGAAATGAAAAGTAAAAGACAGAGTAACAAACAGAAGGTTTAGCTCCTTTGGAATTTAAAAAGACACTTCTAGTAACCCGGATCGAAGGCTGAGCGTGCTTGCACGGGCGTGTGTGAGCTTTGTGCGCAGGAACCTGCATGTGCCGACACGTGCATGGGTGTGCACACATGCACAGGGGCACATGTGTGTGGGTGTGTGTCACTGTTCGCTACAGGGGCCAGCTGTCCGTGCCGCCCCCCAGCCATCCAGGTGAGGCAGGCAGGGGCGGCGCCTCCCCAGGTCGTGTGGGGCGGGGCCCTGCACCGGGGAGGGCTGTGCTGTGAGGGATGATGTGTGCAGACGGCTGCAGGACACTCACCGTTGGGCACTGCCGATTCTTGAACGTGACCTTGAAGTTGGCCTGGGTATCCCCTGGGGTGACTGGGGAGAAGGTGATGGGCACTTTGATGGAGCTGAAGGGGCCGATCTCGCCCTCTGTTACCTGCATGGGAAGACACATGTCACAGGGCCCCTTGGGTCCACGTTTCCAGGATGGCACTTCCCACTGTCGTTGCCACAGGCTGTGTTCCTGGGAGGGGGAGTGGTGGCAGGACCCACGTCCCCATGACGTCCTCTTGGTCACACAGACTCTGGTCCCAACCTGCCTGGGCTCTGCAGAGACACTGCCCCGGACCCTGGCCGAGGGGAGGAGGGGAGGGGCAGGCTGAACTCCCGTCCGGCAGGCTCCTCCGGCCCTGGCGCACGCACACACACGAATAGGGAGCACTGGCTTGGCTGCCTCTGCACCCAGAAACTGGCCCCCGCTGTTCCGGTCCCGCTAGGTGACGGGATGGGGAGGCCAGGGTGGGCTCAGACAGCTGGCTGCCCAGCGGCGTGGAGTCCAGCGGCCAGACAGGTCTGGTCCGGCTCCAGTTCCACGAAGGGCTACCCTGGGAAGGAGTCAGCAGACCAGCAGGGCGTGGCTGCAGGGAGGCGGGCTGGGAGCAGGCGGGCCGCACTGACCTCCCCCAGCAAGATCTCCGTCTGTTCCTCGTTGGAGAATATCATGGTGGCCGCCCCCTCCAATTCTGAAAGAGAAGGCACGTCAGCTGTGAGGACTGGCAGGGAGGGGACAGCTCTGTCCAGATCCACCGGAGCCACGGTCGACCCCCTCCTAAAGCTGCAGGGCCCACGGGGAGCTAGGGTGTCGGGTGGGATCGCCCTCGTTCCCTTAGACTACCTGCTGCTCTGGGCATGCTGGGGGGCCCGCAAGTGGGAGCAGGAGTCAGGCAGGAGGATCTGCCCAAAGCCCTGAGGGGTGGGTGGGTGTGGGGCCTGAGGGCAGAGCGCGTGCCCGGGGCGGCCTCTGCAGTTCCCTTTGGAGCAGAAGGAGAGGGGACAGGGGCTCAAAGTGAGTTTGTGCTAAAACGAGGAGACGGCCATATACAGGCAGAGAGGGCTGCTGGGGGCGGGGAAAAGACAGGCAGCAGGGGCGTGGCCAGGGGCAGGGCGGCGGCTCCCCACCTCCGGGGGGGCCCCTCCCAATGCCCGCCATTTTCTGGTGACCTGGTGGAGCGCGGGCACTGCTAAGTCTTGAGAAATTTTAAACTAGATCATCTTCCAAGGACTTTTATACTCAAGTTTCACAACCTAGTTTTTCACAGGAGCTGCTTGGTCTGTGTACTTGCAGCTGGCCTGCTCCAATCATTTCGTCCCCATGGGTGGGCCGCGCACTCTGACCTGCCCCTTGGGGTGCGGTGGGCACCCCAGGGACCGGCATGCCGTTTATCAGGAAGGCTCCTGAGGACAGAGGCCGTTTCGCCTCTTCTGAGACGGGTTTCTGTCGATTCTGCATGTGGACAGACAACACTTGATAGGCAGGGTCAGCATCTTCTCCACGTCCTTCTCTGCCCTGCTGCGTCACCGTGGACACCCCCCAGGGCTGCGCCCCACTTCCGGGGCTGAGCTGTGAAGGCAGAGGGCCCCTGAAACTTGGTGGACTTGTCACCCTGCCCGGAGGTCACAACCGTCACCCGGGCAGGGGAAGGCGGGATGAGTCCTGGTCTGCTTCAGGGGTGACGGCCGCGGCAGCACGGACCTGAGCTGGGGGCCAGCGGCTTCAGGTGGGTGGGGGCTGGGGCCCCTCCGTGCCCCAGGGCTGAGCCGTGCTGGCCCGTTTGCTGGGGACAGGGCGAGCTTTCACACGCTCCGGAGTCAGGCCCGTTAACGCGGAGTTTCGTGTAATGACGAGCCCAGTGCATCTGCTCCAGGGCCGGCTCTGGTCCTGAAGGCGAGTTTAGCCTCCACCGCCTGGGACGCTCGTGGGGACCGTCTCTGCGCGCTGCCCCTTCCTGGCTCTGGCGGACAAGCCCCCCAGCACTCCGTCTGCCGGGCAGGGCCGGGCCGCTTCTGTCCCACTTCCATCTGCCTGCGCTGAGAGGGTGTCCCTGGGGCCGATTCCCGATTCAGCGTGTCGGGTCTACAGTTCGCCCACTGCCAGGCTTCAGTTTCACGCATCACATTCTTGCGTCTAGAAGTTTCATTTGGTTGCTTGTCCAATCTGCTTGGTCTCGTCCTTCCACGCTGTCGTTTCAGGTGTGAGCAGGCCCCGCCTCCTCCTGGATCGCACTCCCACCGAAGGTCTGGGGACTGAGGGCCCCGGGAGGCGGCCCTGCCTGTGGCGCGGCTGGGGCCGGGCTCTGGGAGGCTGGGGCTCCCTGTTGTGGAGCCGCTTTGAAGGCCAGGGGACTGGTTATTAGGAAAAGCAGCAGAGAGGCTACAATGCCGGAAAATGAAATTAAACAAAAAGGACAAAACCAACACAGAGCACAAAGTGAGGGGTGGGGGTAAACGCAAACACACAGGTGGGGGCCCCCCAAAACAGAATTTATTTATATGAAGTTGTGTGTGTATTCTCACATGTTTAAACTTCAGTCATGGTCAAAGCCCTCTCTATTCACGGAATACACATGTCCAGACAGTTTTTGCACTGCTCAAAACAATTTTTGCAAATGCTGATTTTGATGCTTTTTAGAAAAATAATTTATTTATCTACTTTTAGAGAGAGGGGAAGGGAGGGAGAAAGTGAGGGAGAGAAACATAGATGTGTGGTTGCCTCTCGAGCGCCCCCTACTGGGGGACCCAGCCCGCAACCCAGGCATGTGCCCTGACTGGGAATCGAACCAGAGACCCTTTCGTTGTCAGGCACTCAGTCCACTGAGCCACAGCAGCTGGGGCTGATTTGGATGCTTTTTAAAAAGGGTTTCTGTTGTTTTTTGTTTCACCTCTTCCACATCAGCAAACGTTTCCTTTTGAGGACTTTTCATCCAGGGAACAAACAGAAAAGCTGCTCTGGGAGAGACGGGGTGCATGGGAGGGTGGGGCCTGGGGGTCACGCTGTTTTCCATCAGAAACTGTTCAGCACTCAGCACCGTGGGGGCAGGTGCATTTGTTTTTGTTTTTTTTTATAATGGACAGAAAAGGGTGAGACATTACTTATTCAGATTCCTATAATCTTTTTTAATTTTAATTGTTGTTCAAGTACGGTTTTCTGCCTTTTACTCCCATCCCAGCCCACCCCCTGGAAGGTGCACTTGTAAACCCCCATCATGAAGGGGCAAATGTGTTGCAAGAGTTTTAAAAAACATTCAGTGAAGCCAAACGCAGCCTCTCACAACAACGCCAGCTGGTGTGCTGACACAGGTGGGTCCCCAGAGCACTCACCTCAGGGAGAAGCCTGGACTACAAGGGGCCCGCCCTCCGGAAATAATTCTGGGTTTTTGGGTCCCCTGTGTATTGAGAGTGACGATAATTGCAAAGCGATGACACTCTCTGGGAAGAGCGAGAGACGGGCAGACTGCACGAGCCAACCGAGAATGTTCAGGGTCTCTGGACTGTGAGCCAGTGACCCCAGCCTTTTTCAGCTCATGGCGCACAAACTAACCACTAAAATTCTGTGACGCACCAAAAAGCTGACAAAAATACAGGTAAAATTTTGATTCGTTTGCATCGGATGGTTATTGTGTTGGCTGTTGCCATTTTTTTATTTGGCGATTTAAGAGAAAAGCGGTCAGGGTCCCCCATCGGGGGTCAGGTGTTGCGCCTTTGAGCGCTTCTGCAGCGCGCGGGGCAGAAGCCACTGCTGCGCACCGCAGCCCTTCCTGTGAGAAGTTGAAGAGGCTCGTCCCGCAGGGGCGCGCCGCGCTCACGGGTCAAAACGCAGCGCCGTTGAGACGAGACACCAGCTCTCCCCGCAGGGACCCGTGGATCCAGTGCGATGACATCAAACACTAGGGAGTGGCTTTTTCTGAAGGAGTCCAGAAGCTATTTCTAGCCCCGACTGGCGTGGCTCAGTGGGTTGGGTGTTGTCCCACAAATGAACGGTCGCCAGTTCGATTCCCGGTCAGGGCGCAAGCCTCCTGTCTCCTCCGCTGCCCTCACGCGCCGAGTGCCGCATCCGGGAGCCTCTGTCCCACGCCGCCCCTCCCTCTCTCCCCCCCAGGCCGCTGCGTCTGCCGGCCGGGCTCCAGGAGTGTCCGACTGAGGACTGTCAAGGGCGGCGAGGAGACAGAGGCCCTGTGGCCAACTCTAAAGCTGGGGACTCACTTCGCATCTTCTTTTAGCTTAAATGTGAATGCGAACATCAGCCCGCGCGCCCCACTACGTCTTCGCATGGTTCTCGTCGTCATTGACAGCCACTTAAAACCCAAGCCCTGGGGAGCTCCGCTCGGCCAGCCCTCGGCCCGCGCCGTGCTGCCGTGTGTCGGAGCCTCGCGGGCGGCCAGCGGCCGGCGGCTGCAGGGGTGGCCCCTCAGCCGCCTCTGGGCCCCGACCCGCCCTGCTCACCTCCGGGGCGCCCCTCCTCCTGCTCCCTCTGGCTGAACACGTCCCACTGGGAGGATGTGCCGTCCAGCTGCTGCTCAGAGAGGCTGGAGGCGATTTTGTCGTAAAAACTTCTGTCTTCGTATGTGTACGTGAAGACGCTGCTCTGAAAAGAGAACAGACGCCTTTGTTGCCACTGTCCGCCCACCTTTCTCACTCAACCGCCTGCACTCCGTCACCAGGAGGGTCACCTGGGCTGGGGGCTGCTGGCTCTGGCCTGTCGACCCCCAGCCCCATCCCCTGACAGCCCCGCCCTGCCCACACCGCCTGCAGACACAGCAGGCTGGCCAGGGGCTCCTGCCCCGCCACAGAGGCCCTGACGCCCCGTCTGGGGCCCACTCAGGCCCCGCTCTCCTTCTGAGCGCAGGGGGGCCAGGCCTCTCTCCTGGGGGTGAGGCAGAGCCCCCAGGTGCCAGCTGGTGCTCTCCTGGCTTCCGTCCAGCTGTTGGCCTGGGGCTGCTCCCCGCTCTGCTCCTCCCCCAGGGGTCACTGCCACCCCACCCCTGTGCTGTGCTGACAACAGTGACAGTGCCCACCAGGTGCAACTCACAGACCGCAAGGGGACAGACAGACAGGACGCTGCTTGGGCGGAGCTGCTGTCCAGGCAGAGCCCACCAGGAGGACACAGGGCCAGTGACCCCTCCCATCTCCTCCCCAACCATCCCGGGCCCCTCCCACCTCTGCTGCAGCGGCCAGATCCCCCCCGCAGCCCGGAGGCCCCCACTCTGTCCTTTCCCGGGCCAACCCCTCCAGGGCCTCTGCTGAGACCCCTGCACACAGCGGACAGAGCTGCAAGCAGGAGCTCAGTGCCTCTTGTACGGAAGTGTCGACTGATTTGGACCTGCTTTAAAAGGGCAGTTTCTCCCCCCCAGTGCCCCGGTGTGGGCCAGGGTGCCCACTTAGCGGCACACCCACCGCACAGCCTCTGGGGGAGGGGCAGCCTGCCCCCGCTGGGGCTGCAGAAGCGCCCATGGGGAGGCTGGGCCCGTGGGGCTCGTGGGCCTGGAGCCCGTGGCCATCACTCTGTCACCATGTACTCGAGAGGGGACGTGCCCTGCTGCCACTGCCCTGGCTGCCCGGCGGCCCCCGGTGCGGTCCTCATGGGGACTGATGTCCTCTGCCCGGGTCACTTTGCTCTCTGCCCTCCGGCCCCAGAGGACGGACCACAGGGCGCCATCACCCCCACCCTGCGGCGCGGCCACGGGGGCACTCACGAGCCTCACGACCGACGGGGTGCTATCCATGTCCCAGGGCTCGGAGGCCGGGAGGAACTTGAACCTGGTGCCCAGGCCCCCGGTGTTGGTCAGCGTGATGACCCTGGATGCGGTCTCCCCCACCACGTAGCTGCCGAAGTCGATGAGCTCCTTGTCCAGGGACAGCTGCCAACACACACCGAGGGAGCAGGGTGACCACGCGGGGCGGCCGCCACGTCCCTCTCCCACCCGCCATCCCGCAGCCCTGAGGGCACCCGGAGCCCTGCCTGCCTCCTGCGGGGGGCGGGGGCTGCATCCGGTGCCAGGCGGGACAGGCAGGGTCTGCACACCCCGGGGACACAAACGCAGGGAAGATCTCAAGCCGGCGGCCTAGCCCAGGCCTTCAGACACTAGGCAGGAGGCAGGAGCTGAACCCCCGGCTACGGAGGGGAGGGAATGACACGGACCGAGCAGGGAGAAACGGAATAGACAGCAGAGGAGCCACGGAGAAGACCAGCGAGAGGGAGGGAACCGACAAGCCTTAGCAAGACGGACTAAGAGTAAAAGACTTGAATTAAAATCGGAGACGAAAGTGGGGACATGACTGACCCCACACAAGGAAAACGGGGCACGAGAGAGGACCGCGAACAGTCATGTGCCAACAGTCTGGATGACCCAGACGCAACGGGCACAGCCCAAGAGCCACCAGGCGCACAGAGGTGGGCGCACAGAGGCGGGCGCACAGAGGCGGGCGCACAGAGGCAGGCGCCCCGTCGGCCTGTCCGAGCTGAGGCAGGGGCCGGCGTCCCGAGCGAGACGGCACGCAGGTGGGGCGGAGTGCGTGGGACGGTGGGCTGGGGACTCTCCCCTAGCTACAGGCCACCAGAGTCAGAGAAGCCACGTGGGGACAGAGACGCGCGCTGAGGCCGTGCTCTGCGAGTGGAGGGCAGGAGAGGGAGGACGGAAGAGCGCGCACGTCTGGGAGGGGCGTGACTGCTCGGCGGTGGCGGGGGGCCGCAGAGCGCCCCTGCAGCCGCGCTCCCTCCTTCCTTTTCAGGACCGAGCGCCTGAGCCGCAGCTGGACGCAAGTGGAAAGAAGTGAGGGAGGAAGGAGGGCACTCCCAGGTGGGCAGAAGCGGAGGGCTCCCTCCAGGACCCCTAGACGTCTCCCAGCAAGACACGTTCAGGAAGCACGCAGGGGACGGGAGAGGACTCGGTGCGGACGGGAAGACGCCAGGAACGGCAGACGTGGGCAGCTCCCGAGGCCGGGGCTCCGCGATGCCGGGGTGCGCCCCGCGCTTTGTTTCCGGCGTGGTTTCGGAGACCGGCACCGTTCCGACAGAGTCCTCGTCCAGGAAAACGCTCACTGGCTCTGAGAGAGAGGAAGTGGGGGCGGGGCAGACGCATGGAAACCGCGCCTCGCTTGCCTCCTGGGCGAGCTCCAGCGGGGTCACACCCGCCACCTCCTGGTGCACAGGATGGCACCCAACTAACTGGGCCGCACCAGCCGGGGTCAAGCTAGTAATTTTTAAATGCAGTTTTCTATTACTTACATAGAGAGCAAATTATGGCGTTACAAACAAAAGTTACAAGAACACTAGCTTTTAGACTAATTGCTTTTCTTAAAAAACTACCAGCCGTGGCTGGTGTGGCTCAGCGGGTTGAGCCCCAGCGTGTGAACTGAAAGGTCGCCAGTTCGATTCCCAGTCAGGGCACAGGCCTGGGTTGCAGCTGGGTACCCAGTAGGGGGCGCACGAGAGGCAAACATGCACTGATGTCTCTCTCCCTCCGCCCCTCCTCCCCTCTCTCCAAAGTCAATAAGCACGTCCTTGGGTGAGGACAGAAAAAGCTACTAGTTTGTCACTGGACACAAGACACACAAAGATGCGGCTTGTGACTCCGATGACAGAAAGGGGTGGGGCGGAGTTCTGCGGCCACCCACGGGAGTTACCACTTTAGGGTGTTGCAAGCAATCCCCGTGGCAACCACACAGAACAAGGAAAGAGGACACCTAAGAGGAAACGAGAAAAAGAATGGAAACGTTTCGCTAGGAAACCCAAGTAGCAAACACAAATGTCAGGGATGCAGGAAATGAGGCCGTGAGGTACCGGGAACCACGGCACAGCCACGGCTGCCTGCAGGCCGACCCGCCCCGAAGCGGAAGGAAACCGCGCGTCCGCCCCGGCAGGCCGGACCACGGGCGCACGACCCGAGGGAGACACGCCCAAAGGGACTGTGTGCTGCCACTTACACAAGGCACTCAGAGGGGTGGGCTGCACAGGGGCAGAAAGCCGGCGGGCTGGGGAAGGGGCGGGGGGCGAGCGTCCCAGGGGAGCGGAGGCGAGTGTCCCGGGGGACGGAGCCTCCGCCTGCGCAGTGACCGGGCTAAACGCACAGCACTGCGCATGCGTGTGTCTCCGCTGCACCCCGCGCTCGCAGACCAATGCGCTGCCGGGCACTGTGCTACTGTGTGTCCCCACAGTAGGAGCCTGAAGACAAAAAGAGAGGGACCCAACAACGTAACCATCAAACACCACGCGCGGTCTTGATCGTATCCTAGCTCAAAAACACCGGCAATGGAAGGCGGTCTGGGGACAGCCGGGCACAGCTGAGTGATAACCAGGGAGGCCGTTAGCGTCGCTAGTGCCGAGTAGCTGACCACGTCCTCACTGCCTTGTCCCCTCGGCCTGTGGGGGCACCTCTCGGTCCCGGGGCGGGACGGAAGACACGAGGAGGGGTGAGCTCAGGGGAGGCCTGCGGCGGCCCCAGCGGCGGCCGGAGACACATGTCGCGGCTGGCGCGGCTGCGGACGCCGGAGCTGTTTGCTGGGCGGCGCGGAGCGGCAAGTGCTGCCCGGTGCAGTCGCGCGCAGGCGCGGCGGTGTCGGGAGAGGCACACCCTCGTCTGTCCGAGGCACCCCCTTTCACAGGGACCTGGAGTGCCGTGCCGTTGCCGGTTCCCTCCGAGGCAGGTCAGCAACGGAGGGAAACGCTGACCATGGGGACAGGCGGGCGCACCAGTGGTCGTCCTCGGCATTCTTTCTGCTTCTCGCTGCGCTTCAGGCATTTCTTCATGGAAAAGAACCAGCCCTGGCTGGTGGGGCTCAGCGGGGTGAGTGCGGGCCTGCGAACCAGAGGGTCGCCGGTTCGATTCCCAGTCAGGGCACAGGCCTGAGTTGCGGGCCCGGTCCCCAGCTGGGGGCATGTGGGAGTCAACCGATCAGTGCGTCTCTCACACATCGATGTTTCTCTCCCTCTCCTTCTCCCCTCATTCCTCTCGCTCTAAAAATAAAATCTTAAATAAAAAAAGAACCGATTCGATTCACACACCAAAGGAAACTGTCAATGAAACTAAAAGGCACCTAGAAAATGTGACATTCATAGACCATGTATCTAATGAGGGGTAATATCCAAACACATGAAGAGCTCACACAACTGAACAGCAAAAAGCAAGCAGTCCAAACGAAAAAGTAGGCAGAGACCCTGAACAGACGCTTCTCCAAAGAGGACACACCGATGGCCAACAGACACACGGAAAGATGCTCAACGTCCCTAATGGTCAGGGGGGTGCAGAGTCAAACCACAAGGAGCTCTGGCTACACCCGGAACGGCCGCCATCTGCAGATCAACGGACACCTGCCGGTGAGGACGTGGGCGGGGGACCCTCATGCGCGGCTGGGGGGAAGGCGACTGGCGAGGCCCCCGTGGAAAGCAGCATGGAGGGTCCTCAAAAATTAAACACGGATCTGCTTTACAACCTGCAACCCCACTCTGGGTATGTATCTGAAGGAGATGAAGTCAGAGCCTCGAGGAGACGAACAGCGCGGTCACTGCGGCATCACTCACAGCAACAGACGAGACACGGAAGCAGCCTAGGTGCCCACTGGCGCTGGCAGAGGGTGGGCGCAGAAATGCGGAACGAGCACAGTGGGACAGCGCTCAGTCCCTGGAAGGAAGGGACGCAGCCGCGCGCAGCACAGACGGACCCTGAGGCCAGTGAGCCGGACGAGCGGTGCCCGGGGGGTCTAGAAGACGGAGCTGAGAGACAGCAGGTTGGCGGTTGCCGGGGTGGGAGGAGGCGAACAGGGTGGACACGGCCAAAAAGCACACACTTCTGGTTACAAGACAGGCAGGTGGGGGACGTCGGGGGCACCTCAGAGCTGCGAGGAGGACCAGACTCTGCTGGGAACCCTGAGGTCTCCTCCGGCGGCCCGTCCTGCACCTGGGCTCCACCGGCACCGGGACTGTCCCGTTCCCCAGCGCGGACGGCAGCGCGCACCCTTCTCAGAGGGCCCTGCTGGCGCCCGTGGAGCCCCGCCAGCTGCTGCTGCTGCTGCGGACACGGGCCCTCCCGGCCTCCCCCAGGACACACGCGCACCGGCGCTGCCCACCAGGCCTCCGGAAAACCCCGGCTTGGCCGGCCCAGAGCTTACGGAGCACTGCTTGGTGGAGCACTTCAGTGGGACGGCAAACCTGCCCGTCTGAGCCAGAAACCAGACGCTTCCTTCCAGGTCTTTATTGATCTGAAAGACAGGGCCCGACCAGCTCGAGCGCTTGCGGCCTCCCGGCGGCTCGACTCGGGCGAGGTCTGGGAAGCACAGCCTGGGCCTGGGCCTGGGCCCGCCGGCTGCCGGCCGAGTCCTGGCGGCCCCAGAGGGCCGCAGCCTGGCAGACACAGGGCGCACACCGGTCACACCGCCGCTGGGAGCCGGACAGCCGCCGGGGTTGTGTCCAGCAGAGGGGACACTCGGAGTACGTGTTGGAGATAAAACAGCAACGGGGGCCCCGCGTGAGCCCGAGAGGCCGTGTGCCGTCCTCCCTCACGACGACGTCTGTCCCTGGAGCTCAGGGACAGCAGGAGGCCGACGCCACGCCCACCCTCACGATGGGGGGCGGAACCCCCCTTCTGCACCCTCTGGTGTGGGAACCGAGACACTCACCATGGGCTTGAAGGTGACCAGCACTTCGCAGGACATGCCGGCCGACATGGGACCAGGGGGGTCGAAGCTGCGGGAACAACGACACACGGCACACCTGTGCCTACGTGTCTCCAGACGGCGGCTGCTCCCGGCACCCGGCACTGCAGGGGCCGCACGGCCCCAGGCGGGGAGGCCCTGCAGACTGGCACAGCTGCTGGGCCGACGGCCCCCTCCCGCCTGTCCGGGTGCTGCGCCCCGCTGCCTCCCAGGGCTCGGCCCACAGGGGCCCTGCAGCGACATCCCAGTGAGTGGGTGGTGGACGAAGGAAGGGAAGCGCGGATGGGCCAAGTCCCCAGGGGCCAGCGCCCGCAGGAAGGCTGCTGCAGGGGCAGCAGTGGCCACGGTTGCCCTGGGGACGAGGGCCAGGCCTGGGGCCGGGGCCAAGGACCTGGAGCTTTAGTGCCAACGTGAGGGGCGGGTGCTGGGGAGGGAGCCCCAGGCTCGGGAATGAGCTCCCGGGCGGGGCCAGGGCTCTGGACCCTGGCGGGGGGACGCTCCCCAGAGGAGCCAGCACAGCGGGACCGGGGCCGGAGCCCTGGGCTTCAGGTGGCAGCGTCACTGACTGAGCACAGGGCCACAGCGGGAGGAGGGGCCGGGATGCTGGACAAATGCCAGCTGGTTCGGGAAACAGCTTAGGGCTTCTGGAAATGAGAAGTATGGCACCTGAAGTAAGAGACTTGGCGAGAAGTCAGAGCAGCCACTCCGAGGCGGCTCAGGGCAGCTGGGGAGGGGGGCGAGTGGAGTGACAGCTGAGGAAGACGGAGCAACCGGCTCACCACGTCACCACGCGGCCCGGGGACAGTGGGCCCCGGCCTGGGGGAGGGAGGGCAAGCCGTGACACTGGGAGAGGGCAGTAGCAGCGGGGACAACTTTCCAAATCTGAATCCCAGGGCGAGAAGGGGGCGGTGCTCAGTGCCACTCCCGGCAGCAACCACGGAGACCCCGAGACACGGGGCAAGAGCCTCAGGGGGCGACAGCAGCTGTGGCCAGACAGGCCCAGCCCGGGGTGCCCGCGCTGTCCCCGCACTGTCCCCGCCTGCGCCCGCATCCTCTTACTCGATGTGGATGAAGTCCCGGAGCTGCTCGTCCACACCCTCCAGCTTGCAGTAGTTGATGGTGTAGGTGGCGTTTATCAGAGTCATCTTCTTCTTGTACACTTTGCCAACGTCGAAGTCCTGGAGAAACCAGAGCCGCCGTCAGCGAAGCTCCCCGGTGGCCATGTCAGGGGGCGGCCGGCACCACCCAGGAGGTGGTGCGCGGCCGGCGACATCTGGGGAAGGCTGCCCCTCTGTGGGGCGTGTGCCCAGCCGGCGGAGTCTGAGGCAGGAAGCAGCTTCCTGGGGCCCACAGCCCCTCCCCGCTCTCACTCACCGCAACACAGCCCCTGGGACGGCCCGCCCCCCAAAGAAAGGGTCTGGTTGCCCTCAGCACCGGGCAAAGACAGTGGTGCTGTCAGCGCCCCCGCCCCGTCCATGACCCGGGACCCCCGTGGGCTCACCTTGAAGTGGATGATTTTGGGCTTGCTGTTGAAGGGGCAACCTTTGAACTCGCGCCCCGACACCACCTGCCTGTGGATCACCCCGCTTCGCAGCCGCTCCATGGTGCGGGCCAGGATGTCCTTGTCCATCTTGGTCCCTCCCACAGGCTTTCGGTCCACGTCCTCTTTGGGCACCTGGGGATCACAGGGACAGCGGCCTGCCCTGGAGAGCAAGGCCTGGCCAGGGGAGGGCTCGGGGCCGGGGGAGGGAGACAGGAGCGAGCAGCGCGGCTGGGCCAGGAGGGCCGGGGCCCGGGCTGCACCCGCACGGTGAGCCGGCCACCGGAGAGGCCTCGCTGCGGAGAAAGAGAGAGCCGGTAACAGCCGGGCGCCCAGCAGCTCTGCCGGAGACGGCGGCCGGGCGGGAGGGGCCTGTGCTGTGCAGTCAGCCCCAGGGGCAGCGCTCTCTCCGGGGGCACAGACCCCGGGCCTCCACGGCACGGTGACGGGAGCCTTTCCGAGGTCTGCCTCCCCGGAAGGTGGGTGGGTCCACTCGGAGTCCCGGCTAGGTCAGCAGGCACTGATGCTGGCCAAGGAGCTGGGTGTGCTGCGGCCCTCGCCCCACCCCTGGGCCCCGGCGCGAGCTCGGCCGTCCTGTCCGCGGGCCTGGCCAGCCAGGCTCCCCCAGAACCAGCAGCGCCAACGCAGATTCACCCTGACTGCGACAGGAGGAGTCTGTTCGCAGGCCCAGCGTGGGTGAGGCCCACCCAGGGTGCGGCCTGGCCCTGGCCGGCTGCTGCGGGGACACGGCCACAGCCGGTGGCAGCTGTCCTGGGCGTGCCCCGGACACTGGCTAATTCCTCGGCTCACGGAGCTGCGTCTGCTCCTTTAGAGTCAGGGTGGCCAGTGTGCCTCGAGAAAGATCGTCAGAGAAAGTCGTGAACTTGAGCCTTTTCCTGGAAACACGTTTACCAAAGACTAAGCAGAACGAAATTAGGAACCGTCCCACCCTTGCGTCCCCTGACCACGGGTGGCCGCCCAACGAGGCAGGGGGAAAGTTTGGGATCCTGACATGCACATTGGTTCCCGGAAGGCTCTGGGGCAGGGAGACCGATCTAGGGGAGGGAGGCAGCTGGGCGGCGAGGAGAACCCTCAGAGCGGCAGCCTCGGGCCAGGCCACGAGGAGGGCGCTGGGCCCGGGAGGACACTCGGCAGACGCAGGCCGGGGGGACGACAGCCCAGCGGCCGGCGGCAGTGACTGGGAAGCACGAGGGCGGGTACCTGGTGCAGCTCATGGTCCTTGTTCCAGAGCCCGGGGATCTCCGGCTCAGCCAGGGTGTCCTCCTCCCCGCTGGCGCTCACGGGGTGCCCCTGGACGGACTCGCTGGACACGCTTTTCACCAGCTGCGAGGGCTCAGGGCGGGGAGCACTGTCATCCTGGTCGGGGACAGGGACAGGAGCGGACTGTACCAGCAAGGAGGGAAGGGAGCTCCTTCCCTTCCTAGAGGCCAGGCTCACACTGTTCGCCAAGTTTTTCCACTTAAAACACACGAGTCTTTGTAGGTCGCTGCACATTTTTCTCCAGCGCCCACAAAGGCAGCCTCTTGTGGATGGCTGTGACCCTCAGCGAATGGCGTTTCCGACTGTCCCTGAAAACACCACACCTGGGACAGCCCTCACGGCTAAGGGGACAGAGCGCGGGGCCCGTGCCAGACGGGGCGGCAGAGGGAGGTCATGATAATGGAGGGGCTCCCGGGGGAAACAGGGCAGGGGCGGCTCCTGGCGGCAGCTGGTCAGAGGCTGCGAGGGGGGGCGAGGGCAGGTGGCTGTGAGCCGAGCCCGGGCCCGGGGAGACCGAAAACGCACGTGCAGACCCCCAGGGCCCAAGGCAAAGAAGCCCGAGGGTGGACCTTCAGGCGCTGGGGCCGCCGCAGTCCCGGCGAGGAACAGGAAGGGCCCGGCAGGGCGCAGGCGGGGCGGCCGCTGTCCCTGCCCCGCAGCTCAGGGGCGGCCGGCACAGAGCCTGCCCAGCCGGGAGGGAGGAAGATGACGAAGGGGAAAGCTGCCCCCCCAGGGGCTCAGGGTCCTTGGTCGCAGGCGATAACCCGCACCAGGGTGAGCGCGGCACAAACCTGGCCCTGGCCTTGGCCCTGGCCCATGGCTGACCTTTGGTCTTGACCTGCTAAGTGGGGACAGGTGAGGTGGCCTGAGTCAGTGGCACCCCTGACTGATGAGGCGCAATGACCCGCGACTGGTCCCCCTGCACCTGAGCTGTCACCCGGACAGGCCAGCTCCCAGGCGGACGCCACGTGGCCTGCCCCCCGGGGCCCTGACGCCACCCTGCGCCCCTCAGAGGGAGCCACGGGGCGGGGTGGGGCCCTGGAGCACACCCGCCCCTCTGGGGCTGCCTGTCGGGACAGCAGGCTGCTGAGGTTTACGAGGGTCGCCGTGGCGCCCCCCAGCGGCCCCTCTGCTCCTCTGCAGGGCCAGCCGGGCCTGCTCACCGCCGGGCAGCAGGGGGCGCAGGGAGCCCTCCCCTCGCTGAGATCGGCGATGTAGTCCCACGTCTTGTCTCTCAGGGTCGGCCGGGCTGCGGCTTTGGCTGGAGAACGCGGCCTCCGCTTCCGCCTCTCCTCAGCCGCCTCCTTCAAAATGCGGCTCACGATCTCCTGCTTCCGGAGCCTCTGCTCCTCCTCAAAGGCTCTGGGGAAACGCCGTGGACTGAGAGGGGGCCGCAGCCTCTGGGCCCCGGAGCCGGGCGGCTGCTCGCGGCTGGGCCCTCTCCGGCCCTTCCCGAGCACAGGCCGCCCCAGCCCTGCCCCTGGGCACCCAGGACGTGACCCTCCGCCCAGTCCAGCTCCCACAGAAACCCTGACCCTTCACCAGCAGCCCCTGCTCCTGGTGGCCAGGCTGGCGGCCAGGGTGCCCCGCCGCAGCGCTGGGGCGAGGCCACTCCTTCCCCCCCTCGACTGCTCCTCTGGGCCGCTCCTGGGTGCCAGCCTGCCCCGGACTCAGAGGTGGGCAGAGCTGCCCGGGGATCCTCCACCAGGGTGCGGTGATGGCAAAACTCTGGAGGTGACCCTCAGGGCCCCGCAACTCCCCACCACTCCCAGCGAGGGGACCAGGAGGCCATGCCTGGCCAGACGCTGACAGCAAGCCTTTGGGGGAGTGGCGGTGGGGACTAGGAGTGGGGGAAGGACAGGCCCTCCAGACAGGACTGGAGAGGGGTGCGGCGGAGACCTGGGCCTAGGGTCTGAGGAAGCCGCTCCTGGGCGAGGCCCGTGGGGGCCCCCATCTCTTGGGGCAGGCTGCCTCCTGGGGAGCCGTGTACAGGGGCCTGCGGGGCCAAGGGGGCCTCAGGGTGAAGCACAGGGGTGCGGGCTGAGCTGAGAAGGCAGCCCTAAGCTCTGCTTTGGGGGAAGCAGAGGGTGATGCCCCAGCCAGGCAGCTGGCAGTGCCCGGAGGCGGGGTGTCGGGGAGCAAGGAGGGGCCCGGAGCAGCTCCTGACAAAGCAGGCCAGGACCCCGAGGGTCAGTGCCAGGGGCAAGGGGGGCCCACGGAACTATAACCTGAGGCCCAGAACAGGCCCTGCCTGTTTGGGCGAGGTAGGGGCAGGGGTCTGGGAAGGGGGTGTGGAGGGAGGGCTGAAGGCCTGTGGCTGTATCCCACTGGCCTGCCCTGGGGAGGCCCAAGGAGAGACGGGCACCCCTCGACCCCGGCACCCCCCCACCCCCCCAGGGTACCCCCGACCAGGCAGGCACCCTCTTTGCCCTCACCGGTTCTGGGCCTCCAGCTCTTGGCGCCGCTGTTGATGGAAAAGGTGCTTGAAAGAGTCCCCACCCTGGGCCAGAATCGCCTGCTTCTCGGCCTGGGTCCGTTGCTCAGCCAGTTCTGCCTTGGCCTGACCCCACGCCTGAAACTTCCGGAGGGTTTCCTTGGGGACAGAAAACACCAAGGTCACAGTATCAGCATGTGGACACATGCACACTGGAGCAATCCCCCCGGCCCCTGAGCCCACAGTGAGGACAGAGCCTGCTGTCCCTGCGGCCACCCTCCCCGCCCCCACCTTTGTGCAGGCCGCCCCCCCCATCTCTGCTCTCCGGGCCAGCTGCACACCCTCAGGGCCCAGGGAGGCCACTTCCTCAGGAAGACCCCGAGCCCATGAGCCCTGGTCTTCCCTCTTCCCACAGGAGGAGGTCCCACGGGCACGGGGCGGCTGCTCTCCTCCTGCCCGACCCTGTGCCCGACCCTGTGCCTGGCCAGGAGTCCGGGGTGGATGCTCCATAGATCCCCACGGGGTGACCGAGTCTCGCCAAGAAGCCTCGGGAGGCACTTCCGGGGAGCAGGGTTCACAAAGCTGGGCGGGCCGCTGCCTGCGCGGGCCGGGTTGGGGCCCAGGGGGTGGGGGACGAGGCCGCCCCGCTGGGGGGGCGGGCGCCTACCCGGTTGGCGGTGATGCTGTTTTTCAGGGCCAGCACGGCGTCCATGCGCCTCCTCAGGTGCTCGCGCGTCTGCACCTCCTGCTCCCTCTCCCGCTCCCGCACCCTGCGGAAGGGGCGCTGTGAGCTGGGCCACGCCCGCCGGGAAACCGCGTGAGGGGCGTGGACAACGCGTGGCTGAAGCCCGTGTTTCTGGGCTGGAGGCCCCTGCGTCCTGCGGTCCTATTCTGGACACGCCAGGCAAGCAGCCCAAAACCGAAACACGGATTTATCCTTTCCTGACGGTGATGCGAGGGCTCAATGACAAACGCAGGCAGGCGGCCTGGGTGCTCCGCCGCCCCCGCCCCCCGGCACACGCACCTGCCCAAGGAGGCCTTCAGGAACTTCACCGCCGCCCTGTGGCTCTTCCTGGCGTCGTCCAGCAGCTGCTGGTGGAGGAGCCCGCTCTCCCTCTGCAGGTGCAGCGCCTTCCTGCGGGCCGCACGCAGTGCTGACCCCCAGCTGGCGCCCGCCCGCCCACCCGCCTGCCGCCGAGGGAACAGCCCCCGGTGCCCTCGGGGGTGCAGGGCAGACCCGGCACCGTGGGCAGCGGGTCAGCGGCCGCCTGGGGAGCCCCAGAGGGGTTGGGGAGCCCAGGGAACAGGACCACATGGGTGAGGGCCCAGGGGCTTAGAACCCACAGAGGCGGCAGCCGGGTGAGGCCAGGGTTGAATGAGGCAGCGTGGGGCGGTGCCTCCCTGCTTCTAGGAGGCCCCCAGATGAAGATGGAGCCGAGTGTTGGGGGGAGAGGCTGGGAACGGAGGGGACGCACACGCGGGCACACACACACACACACAGACAGGCTGACACACGGGGCCAGAGGTGAACGCACACCCTTAGGGTGGGGGTGCTGGGTCCCACGACTTGTGACACAGTTGGGGATGCTCGTCCTGCCCAGAGTCAGGGGATGGGACGTGCAGGGACTAAGCCTCAGGCGAACGGGGAGCCAGAGCAGGGAGTGGGGCGTGAAAGGGTGTGTGGGGGGAAAAGCGACACGGGGTCCCGGAGAGGGGGCTCTGGGGGGCAGGGCTGTGGTGGGACCCCAGACAGGAGGCCGAGGAGGAGGCGAGGCCGGGTCACCCACCTGGCCCTCAGCAGCCGGTTCCTCTCCGCCTTCCTCTCAGCCGCCTCCTCCCTGCGCAGCTGCTCAGCCGCCCGCGCCTGCCGGCGCCCCCTGGCGGCCTCCACCTCCTCCCGGGCGGACTTCCACTCCCTCTCCAGCCGGCCCTCTCGGATCTCCATGTGCCACAGGGCGCGCCTGGCGAGGGCGAGGCGTTTCTCTTTACGTTGGCAGAGGGGTCTGGGAGGGCCGGGCACCCCACACCACAAGCGGCCATTGGGCACCTCTGGCGGGCCAGCGCCTCCTCCGGGCCCACTGGGCCTGCGGTCGCTGGAGGCCAGGCCCGCCCAACACTGGCACAGCCGCCCACCCCCGCCTCCCTCACCCGAGTCCCACCCGGTGGAACCTGGCTCTCCACATCTCAAGCGTCCGGGGCCAGGGGAGGCACCACCTTTGAGAGGGGCTCCCGCTGCACTGGGAGGGGGCGGCTGGGAGCCACAGGCAGGTGGAGGGGGTGGGCCAGGGCCACAGGGGCAGAAGTCAGGGTCTGGGGGTGGAGGGGCGGCAGGGAGTGCGCTCAAGGTCTCACAGCAGACAGACGGGCAGGAGCGCCCTGCACTCACTCGCTGTCCCTCAGCGTGGCCCTGATTTTCGACTGCAGTTCCTTCTCGTTCTCCAGCTCGGTGCCCAGGCGTCTGGACACGGCCTGGAGGCGGCCCACAGCGGCACTGAGAGCCGCGGCGACGGGAGGGAGGGCGGTGGGAAACGTGTCAGAGCCAGCGTCCCGGGGAGCAAGCCCCCCCGCGCACCGCTCCAGGACGGGGGCCGGTCCCCCGGTGGGCAGCCCCTCGGAGCAGCAGGCCCCTCCAGGTTTGGGGCCGGGAAGCACCCGTTACGCTCGGTGAAGGACTGGAAGCAGCCGAGTCACCAACAAGCCACCGAGACCCCGTGTGGGTTGCAGGTTCTCTCGCTTTCCTCCCCCCTCCCTCTGGGAGCTGCGGGCCCCCGGGACACGGCGCCGCCCCCTGCACCAGTTCTGAGCCTGGCAGGGCCGTTTCCGTCTGAGGGGGAGGGGTGGGCGGCCCACGGGGCGTCCTCACCTGGGCGAAGCCACCCAGAGGGTCATCCCCTGCCCCTCCCCGCAGTGTCCCCGGGACGCCCGCCCCTCCCTGGGCGGCTCCAGTGGGTTTCACATTCTCACGACCCAGAAAGCTCTTTCCCCGTCACTGCACAGCGGCTTGTTTTGTCACCGGGACCCCGTCGGGAGGTCACTTCCTCGGGGAGCCCTCCACTGGCCACCTGCTTCCAAGTGACGGAACCTCCCGGCCTCACAGCCACCAGTTTCCAGGCCCCGTGACCAACCGGTGGTGGCTGTCCGCTCTGGGTCCTGTCCCTTTCTCACGCTCAGTGGGAGGCTTGTCCCCCCCACCCCGGCCGCCCGCCCCCGCCTGCCAGCAGAGCCGGGACCCACGTGTTGTTGGCCTCTCTCTCCGCCGCCGTCTCGGCCGCCACGCTCTCCTGCTGCTTGGCGATGAGGTCCATCCGCCGGCAGCAGGCGCGCAGCTCCTCCCTGGGGTTGAAGCCAGAATCTGGGGACATGGTCTGGGACGGGGCCCTCGCCTCCTCCCCCCCCCGGCCCCGCCGGCCCCAGGAGCCCCCGCCGCCCCCACTGCCCCCGGCCCCAGGCCTCAGGAGGAGGCCATGAGCCACGTCATCTGCGGTCACGTCATCTCTCCCAGGGTTGCTCTGACAGTCAGCCACGCCTGCAGGGTCCTGTCCGTTTTCTGAAAGCCCTGCCGGGGGCCACCCATGTGACCTGCACCCAAACGGGGTGACCGTGCACCAGCACAAGCAAGGAGCTCAGGCCCTGAAGAGCCCCCCGGGGGGCCTGGGGGGCACAGGGGGCACCGCCTGCACCTCGTCAGGGGTCCAGACCACAGACCGAGGGACAGCCGGACCCTGGCTTCGAACGTCCCTGCGAGGGGTGCCTGCCCCCTCGGGCACGACAGCAGAGCACGGCTCACAGCGCCGGCTCCAAAAGGCGTGTGGGGACAGCGGGAGCTGGCCGTCCAAGCCCTGAGGGCGCTCTGGGGTGAGGCGCGGCACTGAGGCCACGCAGGGGGAGGCCTGGGACTTCAGGGGCCGCTGCAGTGTTCGGGAGTACAGGGCCGTGCTGCCTGCAAGCTGCTCTCAAACAACGTAGCAGAGAACCAGCTCGGCCCCACCCAGAAACGGTGGCACACAGGCACGGCGGCCACACGGGGCCGGCCCGAGGCGCGGCTTCGAGACGTGTTCCTGGCTCTCCTGTGTGCCCGCAGGGCTCCTTCCTGGACACTCCGGGAGCACACCGCGGACACCACTGCTGACCAGGCAGGGACGAGACCGGCACTCCAGCCACCAGCCGCGCCCGCTCACCCCACCGGCTCACCTGGCCTTCTGGATGGAGAGCTCCTTGTCTGCGCGCAGCTCGGCCAGCTCGCCCATCTCCTTCCGCAGGAGAGAGGCCTGCGCCCCGTCCCGGGCAGCTGCCTTCCCCCGTCTGTCGGCTCCGGCCTTGTGTGCTGTCTCGGGACTGGCGCAGAAAGGACACC